>ML786893.1:176072-190811 GCA_009831015.1 Picea engelmannii | reverse complement strand
GACACAACATTTATCCTGGGAAACCCTCTAGGGGAAGAAAACCCAGCAAAACTTCCTTATCATAAATAGCTTATCAAAAGTTCAAGAGATAACTCAACCAATACAGAAAATCCTCCTCCAAGAGATGTGCCACCCTTCTTCTTATCTCACCAACTTGAAATATCAACCTGCCTCATAAGAACATGAGCAAGTGAAGTGTGTGTTAGAAGTGAGGCGCTAGCCTCTTATTTATACTAATCTGGCACGTGTGAAGAGTCACCAACTGGCTGGGCCGACCTCTCTCACTGGGTGAGTAAATCCACCTTTAATTAAATCTGGCCCACTCATTATAACTGCTGGGGCTGACTTCTTATTCTTTACATTATAATTGTCCGATGACCAATCCGCAAAAGGGGATTTGGTCCTTATACAATTACCGACTTGATTAATCCTCAATGGGGATTAATCTAATAATAAAAATAATAATAATGACATGATTAATCCACAATGGGGATTTAATCCAATAATAAAAATAATAAGAATGCTCTTCGTAGTTACATTATTTCAACAATTCCAACCATTGGGTCCCATAGACGTTTCACTTCCCCTTGCGGTCACTTCGACTGACTCATCTCCTGTTCCAACTGAAGCTGACAAAGCCACTCAGTTCATTGAGTGGATATAGCACATACACCAATAGGTTTAGGATATCCTATATAATTCCAATGACAAGTACAAACAACGCCATGACCAACATCGGGTGCCGCATAAGTTTCAGGTGAGCGACAAAGTTTGGTTGCACTTGCAGAAAGAACGCCTTACAGGACCCCATCGGAATCTTTTCCCACTCTGTTATGGATCATACACTCTCACCAATGTCGTGGGGGATAATTCTTTTGAGCTCAACATTCCTCCTTTCCTTGGCCTGCACCTAGTGTTCAACATGGATCTCCTTCGCCCTTATTTCCCACCATTAATGGACACCTCAGAAGTAGCAGAACAACTGACACCAATGGAGATCAAGCCCGACTACATACAAAAGGAATCCAATGATCAAATTGTGGACAGACATATCAAGGGCACTTGACAACAAAGGATCCAGTTTTATCGAGTCGTCAAAGCAGGGCAGCTCCCGCACCAAGGCAAGTGGCTCACCCGGGGCAAAATTCAGCAGAAATTTCCTCATCTAATGAGGGACCTCAACGCAATGGAGACCATTTCTTCCTAAGGAGGGAGGATTGATCTAGATGGATATCGGTGACCACCCACCTTTTCCAACTGGCTCAAAACAACTTTCTGACATTTTTGACAATTTACTATTTTTAGCAGTGTTTACTTCCGGGGCCATTTTGAGGGCCTAAACGAAGGTTTTTTAGTATCGATATCCTCAATGATATATGAAGGAATAAGTGAGCCCCCGATATGAATCTCCTCGATGATACCTTTCCAACGGGCTATCACACGCCTAAAATGGAGATCATATGCAAACGTTACGACCCTGGGAAGTTGATGTACTAGCTTACCCAAACGGGGCCCACATGACTTTTGGCGCTTCATTTCCTAGGGTTAGGTTTTTGTATGTCTAGGGTTTTTGGGATTCTTTCTTATTGTAAAAAGGCCTTCAGAGCCTCATTGTAACCTTCTTCTTGTGAATGCGTGCTGTCGTCACATCTCTTCTAAGAGATAAGCCGCCACCATTCCAGCAAGCTTGTTTCCGCTGCATTTTACAGTTTCAGCTTATTTCGTTATTGAATAGAAAACCAGTTTTACTGTATCTCTGTTATTTTGTGTTAAACACCTATTAATAATCTGTATTCATTTCGTTATACTCATAAAATCTATTGGTTGTGCAGCCTGATTATCTTCCTGATTTATAGGTCTTTTACTTTCAGCCCTGTTTATACCCCATGAAGTATTTACACCCCAGAAGTATGTACACTCTTCAACGCGGGGGAGTGCAGAGGGGGGCTTTGGGGGCGAAACCCTCGAAGAAAAAATTTCCTTATAAAAGTATATTGTAATTTCATTGTAAATCTGGACCATTCATTATAAGGTTGCAGATCTAACGGTAGAGATTATGTTAGGGGTTTTTTCCCTAGAAGGCAACCCTCTTTTATGACGGAATTGTATTGCAGTTATGATTGATGGCAAGTATTGTATTCTAAGAGAGGAGGCTGTGAGAGAAAGAATAGGAAGTTACTGCAGGTTTTTTTGTAGGTTGTATCCCTTCATTTGCTGGATAATAATAAAGAAAGGACCTGGAAATTTCTTTGGTGGACGTAGCCCACACTGGGTGAACCACATAAATCCGTGTCTCTCTTGTATTGTGTGTCTTCTATGTTTTGTTTCTGCATTTATTTTATTTTATTGCTCCGTGGTCCTGTTTTTCTAAAAAAATCTAGATTAGTGGTATCAGAGTTGTCTGCTCCTTGCCATCTTAATGCATGTCCCCAACGAGGTCGGAGTACAAAGAGTTGGGTCTCGAGCTTGTTTCTCTTGAGGACAGAAGCTCTTGCACACCCAAGCAACCTCCCATGGCAGGAGAAAATAAATATGATGGGATAGGAGATCCTTTCAAATTGTTGATTGAGGAAGCCCTCATGCAACAGAGGAATGAGATGATGGATAGTTTCACGCAAATCCTTCAGTGACTACCAACATGCGATGCATCTTCTTCGAACAGAGGTGCCGCCCCCTTCAAGGTACAAATAAACTTTGATATTCCTATATTTGAAGGTCAGATAGATGCAGATGTTGTAGACAAGTGGTTGAATCTACTAGAAGGGTATTTTTCTGTTCATAAATTTTCGAATAGAGAAAAGATTACTTTTGTGCTCCTCAAAGCTGTTCCCCATGTCAAAGATTGGTGGGAAACTTTCTGTGAGCAAAAGGAAACAGAGGAAAGCTCATTATTTTTAGTCACGGCCACCTGGGAATCCTTCAGGGATTCTATTAAGGAACAATACTACCCTGTCAGAAGTTATGATGACCTGTATACCAAATGGACCACACTGCAGCAAGAAAGAGACCAAGCAGTGCCAGATTTCACAAATATCTTCCATACCTTGCGCACCAAGTTGGGTATCAAAGATTCAGAGTGACATCTAGTGCTCAAGTATCGTGGTGCTCTGCATAGATACATACAGACCGAAATGGAATTTCTAGACATCTCATCCTTGGGCGCTGCCTACCAATATGTCGTCAAAATCGAGCAGAAGCTCAAACAAAAGGCATGACAATTTGGGCCTGGGAACCCCTCACAACAAAATCTAGGAAAGGGCGGCCCCATCCCACCAAACAAAGGACAGAGCAAAGATGGGCAGTATCAAGACAACTAGTACAAGATACAAGCAAATAAGGACACCAGAAAGACAAAGAAAGATACCGGGAAGTGATGCGACTTCCATAAGAGCCCTTAGCATAACACTACTGACTACCGGTCAAAGCAGTCGCTGGTGGCCGAAGTGAAAGCCTCTAAATCAGATGCAGATTCTGACTTGGAGACAGAACCAGAAAGGGGAAGATAGATCATTGATGTGGAACCCAATTCCACCATTTCTACCACCAAGCTCCAGCCTGGTGAACCAGATGAGCCAGAAGAAGGAGAGCACCTCTTTCATTCACTGATGTGGGTAAAAGGCACCCTGCTGCACTTCATCGTTGATAGTGGTAGCCAGAAGAACCTCATCTCAGCAGAGGTCATCAAGTGGTTGGCCCTATCAACAATGTCGCACCCACAACCCTACACCATTGGATGGCTCCGCCAAGGAAGCGATCTCCGTGTCAGCCAACAGTGTTGACTTTCGTACGACATCAAGTGCTTCAAAGACGAGGTATTGTGTGATGTTTCTCCTCTTGAAGTTTGTGATGTTCTTTTGGGCCAACCTTATTTATGGAAACGTCATGTTGTATATGAGTCTAGGCCTCGTAGTGTTATTATTACTTTGAACGGAAAATTGTACAGAATACCCGAGGTAGTCCCACCTAGTGTTATTTCCTTGATCTCTGCTAAGCAATGCAGGAAGGTCATCTCGCAGACGGGGAAGTTTGTCTTCTTCTTGATTTTCTCTCAGAAAAAGCGAAAGATCGTAGCTACATCCAAGGTCTCTGCAGCCGATCTCTCCACATAGCAGAAGCAAGTAGATAAGGTCATGGAAGAATACTCGAATATCTTCTCCTCACCTACAGGGGTACCTCTGCACTGCTAGGTCAAGCACCCCATCGATCTGACCCCTGACGCACCGTTGCCTAATGGGATATTCTATCATCACTCTTTGTTAGAGAATGAGGAGATCAAGTGACAGATCCAAGAACTGATCCACAAGGGGCACATCCACCCCATCTCATCACCTTGCGGGAGCCCAATCATGTTGGTACAGAAGAAATATGGAACCTGGCGACTCTGTATTGATTACCGAGCTCTGAATAAAATCACTGTCAGAAACCGGTACCCGATTCCCCGAATCGATGACCTCCTTGATCAAATCAAGGGGGCCAAATACTTCAGTAAGATTCATCTGAAGTCTGGATACCACCAAGTCCCGATAGAACAGACAGATGTATGGAAGACCGCCTTCAAGTCAAAGGAAGGACTTTTTGAATGGTTGATCATGCCCTTTGGTTTGACATGCTCCAACCACTTTCATGAGGATGATGGATGATATCCTACGACCATTCACCAATACTTTTGTAGTGGTTTATCTAGATGACATTCTAATTTACAGCAAGACTTGGGTCGAACAGTTGTAGCATATTCAGCAGGTTTCGCACACCCTGCAGCAGCACAAGCTATACACCAACTTGGAAAAATGCTCCTTCGGCATGGACAGGGTCCATTACCTGGGCTACATCATTGATCAGCATAGCATACATGTGGATCCAACCAAGATCTAAGTCATCTGTGACTGGCCAACCCCAACAACACTCACTGAGCTTCAGAGCTTCTTGGGACTTGCTAATTTCTACCGCAGGTTCGTGTTGGGTTTCTCCCATATTGCATGGGCCCTTAGCAAAATAAACAGGGGTGGTGGTAAGGAAAATTTTGCATGGGGTCAGTCCCAACAACAAACGTTCAACGATTTGAAGCAGCACTTGTGCTCAGCCCCAGTGCTTTCACTACCGGACCTGCAACATCCCTTTGATATCAAGACAGATGCTTCAGACTATGTTGCGGGCATCGTTCTCACTCAGCACGGCCACCCCGTGGCCTATCATAGTGAGACGTTGTCCGATACTGTCCGTAAGTACCCTACTTACAAAAAATAAATGTACTCCATTGTGCAAGCATGCCGCCAGTGGAGACATTACATTCTTGGGAAGGAGATAGTCATCCACATTGATCATAAGCCACTGCAGTTCATGCAAACATAGGGAAAACTGTAGAATGACCACCATCAAAAGTGGTCCACATACATGCAACAATTCCACCTAAACATCAAGTATAAAACAGGAAGCACCAATCTCTTCATTGATTGCCTCAACAGACTACCAGTTATAGCACTCACCACGGTGCTAGACTCTTGCAGCCATGAGACATCTGGATGGCCCCAACTCTATGAGACAGACCCTGACTTCGCCACCACCTACCAAATGTTGGGTACAAATGTAGTTGTCAATAATTTCCATCTTCAGGATGGGTTGTTATGTCATCTGGGCAATATCTGTGTTCCATCAAGTGAGAGCGAAGCTGATCTGGGAAGCCCACTACAGTCAGGTGGCAGGACACTTCAACGTCGAAAAGACAGTGGCAATGCTACAAAAACATTTCTACTGGCCAAAACTTCGACAGGAGGTCGACAAGTATATCAGGTCCTGCACTGCCTGCACTATTTCCAAACCGACCACTAAGAAACATGGCATGTACACCCCTCTTCCTACTCCTAATAGGCAATGTGAATCCATCTCGATGGACTACATGTCGGGCCTCCCATCCACCAAGTGGGGAAATGACTATGTTTTTGTGGTTGTTGATCGTTTTTCTAAGATGGCGATTATGGTTGCCTACAAGAAGATCATCACAGCAGAGGCCACTGCCAATCTCTTCTTTGAACGAGTTTGAGTACATTTTGGAATCCCACAAACCATTGTATCAGATCGGGATAGTTGATTTCTTATCACATTCTGGTCGAGTCTCTGGTCACTGCTAGACACCAAGCTCACCAAATCCATGGCCTTCCACCCCCAGATAGATGGCCAAACCGAGGTTGTAAATCAAGTGATTGTGCATATCCTTTGCATGTATAATTCAAAGAACCCTCGCACATGGGATGAGAGCCTTCCCTATGTCTAGCATAGCTACAACCAAGCCTTGCATGGCTCAACTGGCCACAGCCCCTTTCAAGTGGGGTTGGGATTCCAACCATTAGGTCCCATAGGTGTTTCACTTCCCCTTGCGATCACTTTGACTAACTCATCTCCTGTTCCAACTGAAGCTGAAAAAGCCACCCGGGTCATTGAGTGGATCCAACACATCTTCCAATAGGTTTAGGATATCAAACATAAGTCCAATGACAAGTACAAACAATGCCATGATAAACATCGGGTGCCGCATAAGTTTAAGGTGAGCGACAAAGTTTGGTTGCACTTGCAGAAAGAACGCCTTACAGGACCCCATCGGAAGATTTTCCCACTCTGTTATGGACCGTACACTATCACCAAGGCCATGGGGGATAATTTTTTTGAACTCAACATTCCTCCTTTCCTTGGCCTGCACCCAGTGTTCAACGTGGATCTCCTTCGCCCTTATTTCCCACCATTATTGGACACCTCAGAAGTAGCAGAACAACTGACACCAACACAGCTCAACCCTAACTACACACAATAGGCATCCAATGATCATATTGTGGATAGATAGATCAAGGGCACTCGACAACAAAGGATCTAGCTTTATCGAGTCGTTAAAGCAGGGCAGCTCCTGCACCAAGGCAAGTGGCTCACCCGGGGCCAAATTCAGCAGAAATTTCTTCATCTAATGGGGGATCTCAATGCAATGGATACCATTTCTTTCTAATGAGGGAGGATTGATTTAGATGGATATCTGTGGCCACCCACCTTTTCCAATTGGCTCAAAACAACTTTCTGACATTTTTGGCAATTTACTATTTTTAGCAGTTTTTACTTATGTGGCCATTTTGAGGGCCTAAATGAATGTTTTTTGGTATTGAGATCCTCAATGATAGTTGAAGGCATAATTGACCACCCAAAATGAATCTCCTCGACAATACCTTTCCAACGAGCTATCACACTCCCATATTGCATGGGCCCTCAGCCAAATAAACAGGGGTGGTGGTAAGGAAAAATTTGCGTGGGGTCAGTCGCAACAAGAAGCGTTCGATGATTTGAAGCAGCGCTTGTGCTCAGCCTCAGTATTTTCACTATCATACCTACAACATCTCTTTGATATCGAGACATATGCTTTAGACTATGTTGTGGGTGTCGTTCTCACTCAGCACGGCCACCCCGTGGCCTATCATAGTGAGACACTGTCCGATACTGTCCGTAAGTACCCTACTTATGACAAATAAATGTACTCCATTGTGCAAGCATGCTGCCAGTGGAGAAATTACATTCTTGGGAAGGAGACAGTCATCCACACTGATCATAATCCACTGCAGTTCATGCAGACACAGGGAAAACTGCAGAATGACCGCCATCAAAAGTGGTCCACATACTTGCAGTAATTCTGCCTCAACATCAGGTATAAAACACGAAGCACCAATCGCATCGTTGATTGCCTCATCAAACCGCCAGTCGTAGCACTCACCACAGTGCTAGACTCTTGTGGCCATGAGACATCTGCATGGCCCCAACTCTATGAGACAGACCCTGACTTTGCCACCACCTACCAAATGTTGGGTGCAAATGTAGTTGTCGATAATTTCCATCTTCAAGATGGGCTGTTATGTAATATGGGCCATATCTGTGTTCCATCAAGTGAGCGAGCGAAGATGATCTAGGACACCCACTACAGTCGGGTGACAGGACACTTCGGCATCAAAAAGACAGTGGCTATGCTACAGAAACATTTCTACTGGCTGAAACTTCGACAGGAGGTCGGCAAGTATATCAGGTCCTGCACTACCTGCGCTATTGCCAAACCAACCACTAAGAAATAGGGCCTGTACACCCCTCTTCCTACTCCTGACAGGCCAAGGGAATCCATCTCAATGGACTACATGTCAGGCCTCCCATCCACCAAGCGGGGAAATGAATTTGTTTTTGTGGCTGTTGATCATTTTTCTAAGATGGCGATTCTGGTTGCCTACAAGAAGAGCATCACAACAGAGGCCACTGCTAATCTCTTCTTTGAATGAGTTTGGGTACATTTTGGAATCCCACAAACCATTGTATCAGATCAGGATAGTCGATTTCTCAGCACATTATGGTCGAGCCTCTAGTCACTGCTGGACACCAAGCTCACCAAATCCATGACCTTCCACCCCCAGACAGATGGCCAAACCAAGGTTGTAAATCGAATGATTGTGCATATCCTTCGCATGTATAATTCAAAGAACCCTCGCACATGGGATGAGAGCCTTTCCTATGTCCAACATAGCTACAACCGAGCCTTGGATAGCTCAACTGGCCACAACCCCTTTCAAGTGGGGTTGGGATTCCAACCATTGGGTCCCATAGATGTTTCACTTCCCCTTGCGGTCACTTCGAATGACTCATCTCCTACTCCAAATGAAGCTAACAAAGCCACCCGGTTCATTAAGCAGATCCAGCACATCTGCCAATAGGTTCAGGATATCCTACAGAAGTCCAATGACAAGTACAAACAACACCATGATCAACATCGGGTGCTGCATAAGTTTCAGGTGAGAAACAAAGTTTGGTTGCACTTGCAGAAAGAACGCCTTACAGGACCCCATCGGAAGCTTCACCCACTCCATTATGAACCATACACTATCACCAAGGCCGTGGGGGATAATTCTTTTGAGCTCAACATTCCTCCTTTCCTTGGCCTGCACCCAGTGTTCAACGTGGATCTCCTTCACCCTTATTTCCCACCATTATTGGACACCTCAGAAGTAGCAGAACAGTTGACACCAACAAAGCTCAACCCCGACTACATATAATAGGCATCCAATGATCACATTGTGTACAAACATATCAAGGGCACTTGAAAACAAAGGATCCCACTTTATCGAGTCGTCAAAGCAGGGCAACTCCTGCACCAAGGCAAGTGGGTCACCCAGGGCCAAATTCAGCAGAAATTTCCTCATCTAATGGAGGACCTCAACGCAATGGAGACCATTTATTTCTAAGGAGGGGGGATTGATCTAGATGAATATCGATGGCCACCCACCTTTTCCAACTGGATCAAAACAACTTTCTCACATTTTTGGCAATTTACTATTTTTGGCAGTTTTTACTTCCGTGGCCATTTTGAGGGCCTAAATGAAGGTTTTTCATCATCGATCTCCTTAATGATAGATGAAGACATGATTGATCCCCCATAATAAATCTCCTTGATGATACCTTTCCAACGGGCTATCACACGCCTAAAACGGAGATCGTATGCAAAAGTTATGACCCCGGGAAATTGATGTACTAGCTTACCCAAACGGGGCCCACGTGACTTTTGGCGCTTCATCTCCTAGGGTTAGGTTTTTGGATGTCTAGGGTTTTTGGAATTATTTCTTATTGTAAAAATGCCTTCAGAGCCTCATTGTAACCTTCTTCCGGTGAATGTGCGTTGCCGTCACATCTCTTCTCAGAGATAAGTCGCCACCATTCCAGCAAGCTTGTTTCCGCTGCATTTTACAGTTTCAGCTTATTTTGTTATTGAATAGAAAACCAATTTTACTGTATCTCTATTATTTTGTATTAAGCAACTGTTAATAATATGTATTCATTTCATTCTTCTAATAAAATCTGGATCAGTGGTATCAGAGCGGTCTGCTCCTTGTCGTCTTAATGCATGTCCCCAACGAGGTCGGAGTACAAAGAGTTGGGTCTTGAGCTTGTTTCTCTTGAGGACAGAAGCTCTCACACGCCCAAGTGACCTCCCATGGTAGGAGAAAATAAATATGATGGGATAGGAGATCCTTTCAAACTGTTGATTGAGGAAGCCCTCATGCAACAGAGGAATGAGATGTTGGATAGTTTCACGCAAATCCTTCGGCGACTACCAACAGGCGACGCATCTTCTTCGAATGGAGGTGCCGACCCCTTCAAGGTACAAATAAACTTTGATATTCCTATATTTGAAGGTTATATAAACGCAGATGCTATAGACAAGTGGTTGAATCTACTAGAAGGGTATTTTTCTATTCATAAATTTTCGGATAGAGAAAAGATTACTTTTGCGCTCCTCAAAGTCGTTCCCCGTGTCAAAGATTGGTGAGAAACTTTCTGTGAGCAAAAGGATACAGAGGAAAGCTCATTATTTTTAGTCATGACCACTTGGGAATCCTTTAGGGATGTTATTAAGGAACAATACTACCCTGTCAGAAGTTATGATGACCTGTATACCAAATGGACCACACTACGGCAAGAAAGAGACCAAGCAGCGCTAGATTTCACAAATATCTTCCATACCTTGCGCACCAAGTTGGGTATCAAAGATTCAAAGCGACATCTAGTGCTCAAGTATCGCGGTGCTTTGAATAGATACATCTATACTGAAATGGAATTTCTGGACATCTCATCATTGGGCATGGCCTACCGATATGTCGTCAAAATCGAGCAGAAGCTCAAACAAAAGGCATGACAATTTGGGCCTGGGAAAACCTCACAAAAAAATCTAGGAAAGGGCGGCCCCAACCCATTGAACAAAGGATAGAGCAAATGTGGGCAGTATCAAGACAACCAGTACAATCTGCAAGCAAAGAAGGACACCGAAAAGACAAAGAAAGATACCAGGAAGTGGTGCGACTTCCATAAGAGCCCTTGGCATAACACTGCTGACTGACGCTCAAAGTAGTCATTGGTGGCTGAAGTGAAAGCCTCTAAATCAGATGCAGATTCTAACTCCGAGACAAAACTAGAAAGGGGAAGACGAATCATTGATGCAGAACCCAGTGCCATCGTTGCTACCACCAAGCTCTAGCTTGGTGAACAAGACGAGCCAGAAGAAGGATAGCACCTCTTCCCTTCACAGATGTGGGTAAAAGGCACCCCCCTGCACTTCATCATTGATAGCAGTAGCCAGAAGAACCTCATATTAGAAGAGGTTGTCAGGCGGCTGGCCCTGTCAACAACGCCATACCCACAACCCTACACAATTGGATGGCTCCACCAAAAAAGCGATCTCTGTGTCAGCTAACAGTGCCCCATCGGAAGATTCACCCACTCTGTTATGGACCATACACTATCACCAAGGACGTGGGGGATAATTCTTTTGAGCTCAACATTCCTCCTTTCCTTGGCCTGCACCTAGTGTTTAACGTGGATCTCCTTCACCCTTATTTCCCACCATTATTGGACACCTCAGAAGTAGTAGAACAACTGACACCAATAGAACTCAACCCCGACTGCATACAATAGGCATCCAATTATCATATTGTGGACAGATATATCAAGGGCACTCGACAACAAAGGATCTAGCTTTATCGAGTCATCAATGCAGGGCAACTCCTACACCAAGGCAAGTGGCTCACTCGGGGCCTAATTCAGCAGAAATTTCCTCATCTAATGGGGGACCTCAATGCAATGGATACCATTGCTTCCTAAGGAGGGAGGATTGATCCAGATGGATATCAGTGACCACCCACCTTTTCCAACTGCCTCAAAACAGCTTTCTGACATTTTTGGCAATTTACTATTTTTAGCAGTTTTTACTTCCGGGGCCATTTTGAGGGCCTAAATGAAGGTTTTTCCATATCGAGCTCCTTAATGATAGATAAAGGCATAATTGATCCCCCATAATGAATATGCTCGATGATACCTTTCCAACGGGATATCACACGCCTAAAACGGAGATCGTATGCAAAAGTTACGACCCCGGGAAGTTGATGTACTAGCTTACCCAAATGGGGCCCACATGACTTTTGGCACTTCAACTCCTAGGGTTAGGTTTTTGGATGTCTAGGGTTTTTGGAATTATTTCTTATTGTAAAAAGGCCTTCAGAGCCTCATTGTAACCTTCTTCTTGTGAATGCGCGCTACCGTCACATCTCTTCTCAGAGATAAGCCGCCACCATTCCAGCAAGCTTGTTTCTGTTGCATTTTATAGTTTCAGCTTATTTCGTTATTGAATAGAAAACCGGTTTTACTGTATATATGTTATTTTGTGTTAAGCACCTGTTAATAATTTTTATTCATTTTGTTCTGCTCATAAAATCCGGATCACTTATTTTGGAAGTTTTCATGTCAGTACATCTTTCTGTACTTCCAGAGCCATTTTGGGGCCCTAAATAGTTTTTTTTTTGCCTGCCACATTCAAACTATAGACAAAGTCAAATTTTGATGGCATAATGTGTAGGTTTCGAAAAGAGATTTCCAATGGGCTATCATGCACCTAAAACAGAGTTTGTATGCAAACATTATGACCCTGGGAAGTTGAGGTACCAACTTACCCATCAGGGATTGTTACACATTATTTTTGTCATCCCTATGACCGTTAATGATGTAAACCTATATGTTGCCTTCAGAGGGGTTAGTAGCCTGATTCTTGAAGAAAGAAGGGAGAATAACTTTTCCTGGGAAAAGAAGTTGCATTTCCCTTTGTAAAAACCCTATTAAAGAGGATTTTCGCATGTTGCACTATAGCTAGGGTGAGAAATTGCCTAGTTTTTGTAGGTTGCACCATAGCTAGATCACGAAGTGTTCGCAGGTTGCTATATAGGCAGGGTGCGAAAATGCTCATATGTGGGAAAAACGAGCATCTTCTCGATGCTTTTAGAAGGAGAAATTTCCTTGGTGAGGTGGCATCCGAATGGTTTGGATCTTACTCACTTTCATGATTTAGTGGGATCATCCTAACCTCCTCACCTTATCTTCTTCAACTTATAAAAGGAGAGGAGCTCTCATGGAGAAAGTTAGCTTTGGAGCTTTTGGGATTAGCTTGGATTGGATTGAACTTTGGAGATTGTTAGCTTGGCTAGAAGAGCCATTTTGTCAAGATAGATTGTGAATATTATCAGATCTATGCTCTCATAATTATTGGAGTCAAAGTGTGTGGGGAATGAAGGACAGTTGGAAGGTACCTTACAACATCAAGGCCATGGTTGTACTATCTCATTCACATTTAATATGATACAGTAATATGATTCTTTCCTATAAATCTTGTTGTGTTTTATTGTATGATTCATTGATCACATACATAGGTTTATATTGAGTTTATGATATTACTATCACTTTGGTTGGTTGTGTTCTTTTGCAGGATCATCAATGTATGAGTGTTGGAATGGAGCTAAGGTGGCGATGGCGAGAGGAAGCAACGTTTAAACGGTATGTCACCTATCCCTCTTTAGTTAGTAAATTCAATATTTAAAACTTAAGGAAAGGGTCATTTTCTGGTGTGTTTTGTTCTAGATCTAGGTGGATCTAGGGAGATCATTTAGTGTCTATACCTACCGATTTATCCAATAACAAAATTGGCGACCATACTAGGGAATGGATTGTTTCCTAGTTATTCTAGTTTCCCTTGCTTTGATTGTTTGATTTTTGGTCGCCGAGTTTGTGGAAGATCCATCCAGACCCTCTGAATCTGAAAGTTCACTTAGACTTTTTGTCCTTTTTCCAAATTCCTTTTGATTATAGACATTCCCACACTTCACCTGTATATAGCCTGTGAGAAACTTTTATTTTCACACCTCACTGTTTAAACCAGTGCGACATTTTTGCACCCTACCCATTGCTAGCCTGTGAAAATTGTTGATTTTCGCTCTGTAATATACTGGTGGCGTGCGAACTTCTTTGTAAAAAAAATTTGGATTGGGTCTTGTTATCTTTTGATGCCCAATTTTGCTTTGATTAGCTGGATTGAACTTTTGGAGCCTATATTGATCTGTTTACAGTCTGCTTGACATTCTTTGAGTTGATTTTAGCCAACTTTGCTTTGTTTGGTTTTGAAGTATTAGTCTCTTAATTTGAGTGTCTTTCAATTGCAAAGTGTGTGTTTTCTTTAGAATTGTTCAGGGAAAGATCAGATTTCTTCTGAATAGTTCGCTTTAAAAGAAAACTTTTAGTTTGGGTTTCTTTGTTTTAAGAAAGTTCATTATTGCTTTTAGTGAAATTTTTGAAACAAAAATATTTAATTTCTTGCTTTATATTAGATTGGGGGCATCCTTGCATTTGAAGTAGAGAAATTGTATGATTCTTGGCATTTTTTGATCTTAAATTCTGAAAACTTTTCCCCCTCATGGCTGGGGGGGAGGGCCATGAATTGTGTATTGGTATACAGTCTCTTTGAATCATTTCTTGAAGATATTGATATTGATGAGTTTTAAAATTTTGGGACATCATGCATATGGGAATGATAAATGTTTTCTCCTTCTTGTATCATAGCTTTCATCGAAATGAAAAGATTGCATCTTCATCTCTTTGCATAACTTTTGAGTCAGTCAAGACACCATATTGTCCACGCCCTTTTCCTCTTGAGTAAAAACAACCTTAAAAATAAAGCGCTTATAAAAATTGATTAGACATTTTTATATTTTATGGTAGAAAACCTACATTAGATTAGTTGTAGGGCTTTGGAATAGGTGTGAAAGATAACTTTCCAAAGCTGCAAACAAACATAGTATCTTATGATAGGGAGAGTTAAATCCACTTACTACATTTTGTCTTGGGAAGCCCTTCTCACACAAG
>ML786893.1:112333-161720 GCA_009831015.1 Picea engelmannii | reverse complement strand
TTTGTAATGAAGTTGGGGCTTCATGGGTTTGGTGGTGGGATTTGTGGGTTTGTGTTGGGGCTTCACTCCCATAGAGAAAGCTTGATTTGATGTTGACTTGTCAATGGGCTTCTATGATGACCCCTAAGGATTGTATATAAAGGAGAGAGGTCGTTGTGACATTTCATTATGTAGAGTGTGTGGAGACAATGATGGAGCTAGCATAAGTGAGTTTGCACTGTGCTAGGAGGATTGGTGATTTGAGCAAAGGGAAATTCTGCAATGGTGGAAAATTTGGCCTAGGAGAGAGGAAGTCGTAGAGAGCGACTTGTACGGAGGTGTCCATACAAGTTTTTTGTATATGTACACAGATTCTAGGTGGGCATAGTCGCATACATACGCAGGTTGCAGGTAGGGACAATCACGTATATGTGGGTCACAGTGGGCACAATCACGTATGTACATGGGTTGCAACGAGCATAGTCGTGTATGTACGCGGGTTGCAGTAAGGCGAATCACATACAAGTTTTATGGGTAGGAGAAGGTCCATACATGCTCATGTCAGCAGCAATACAGGTGATGTCAGCAAACCATACAGGTGATCTGCATCAGATTTGTGGTAAGAGGAAATTTCTGGGGATTTGTTGAGGTTTGGTTTTTTGTTTTTCTGGTTATTGGAGGACAAGGTTGTCCTAATATTTTGGTGAAATTGTGTTGGCTAGGAGGGCTAGTTTTCTTTGAGGATTTTTGAATTTGACAACGCTACAAAACAAAAAAATTGTGTCTCTTGTGTAGTGATGATTCATCTTCGATCTTATTGTTTCCGCTGCATATATTTTCAGTAAATAATTTTCATTGTAAAATTGTTCAGTGATAATAGTTAGGGTTTAGTGTTAGCTCACTAAGAAGCAATTTTCAGATTTGAAAATTAGTCACATAGAATTGCATGTGAAAATTGACATGGTTTCAGAGCTTGGGATCTGAAGAGAAGGGGATCATCTTGAGCATATTTTGAGATACAACATTGGAAGAGTGATGTTCTTGTTCTTGTTCGTGTTCTTGTTCTTGTTCGGGGCAGGTCATATGTGAAAAATCTGAGAGGGATTTGTCGTAGTGTTGAGGAGTTAGCTCTGAGAGGGAGCTACTTTGACGGTTGCAGGTGGAAACATGTTAGATGGTATTTGGTTTGAGACATGGAGCAGACCGTTCATACAATGAGTTTTGGACTATTGCAACTTGGTGGTGTGGCAAGTTGAGAATTTTGGTGGATTGACAGAGAGCTCGGTTCATAGTAGTATGTTGTGTGGCAAGTTGCCAACTATGGGGAGGAGACTCGGTTGGTATCTAGGGAGGATGTTGTAAGATAAATCAACATAAAGATCCTATGGCAGTTTTTCTTGAGTCATCAAGTGGAGTCAATTTTTATTTGTCCTTTCACTTTAAGTATGGATTTAAGATACACATTGATTTTCAGCCATCCATACTTATTTTTTCTTGTTTAACTATAAGTGGAAGGTATGATCATATTAGCAACAAGATATTTTTTTGGCTTTATTGGAAATTTCATATTACTTGATGAGTGAAGTTGTTGTTGATTAAAATAGGAGACCAACATATATAAATAAGCTCTCCATTCGAGCATTTAAAGGGAATCACTACAAGGAGTTTAGAGTTCCAGTAGTGCCTCTCATATAAGAAATTTAAAATCATCGGTCCCAAAATTATCAATCTGATGAGGTATCACAAATTTCCTTGGTTGGGAATTCCCTAGTCTATTTGATTATGTAAAGGGTGAAATCAATAGTTTTGTATTGTAAAATTATTTGGTTTTGATCATCGATCCCAATCTTTGAGGTATTCCACAAGTGCCAACACATCATACTAATGCCTAAAAATCCAAGTTTCAAAGTGCGCTACCAACTTCCAAGGAGAAATCCCTCACATGGAGTGCCAAGGGAGAAGCTTGCATTGTAGTGCACTACGCGTCGATAACCATTCCACATCCCACCGCATATTAACAATGTCAATTTCTCTTCCCTCGTACATGTGGGATATATCCCACAAATGTATAACAACAACATGTCCAAGATGTTGAAATGCACTGGGAATGATGATATTATCACTATTAAAGCCGATGATGGAGGAGATAATGTCACCTTCAGGTTTGAAAGCCCCAACTAGGACAAGATTTCAGGTTTTGAAATGAATTTGATGGATATTGACACTGAGCATTTGGGTATTCCTGAGTTTGAGTACCAAGCCATTGTATGTTAGGGACCTGTAACGTACCCATCCACCCACAAGCTGGGCATGCTACTTCAAACTCGCTTATGAACTAATTCTGAATTCCGATAAACTTTTAATCAATAAAGAGGCATGAAATATTCACATGAAAAGATTAAGATTCATGCTACAACATAAAAGAAATGAACCATATGTCATGCACAACAATAACTGGCAAGCATGCATATTATAGATACAAATTTCATAGATAAATAAATACACAGCGGAAATAAATATGCAGGTAAATGAAATCATGATAGAAAGCACTTATCTTTAATGAAATGAATCACCAATTGGCTATAGACAAAGGACATTCCACCCAACCATAGACACCATTGTTCAAAATCTCAATAGCAATGTTACCCCCGAGACAGGGCTATGAATCCACAAGGATGGTTCCAAAGTGTCACTTAGCTTCTCAAACCAGTCAACACTCAAGCTCTCACAAGCTTCTCAACACACAAAACAATCCAAAGTACACCAACTCTCTTCTACCTAACCTGCACAACCTAAGAGAATGGACCCCCTTCTCTACCATCCAATCCCTCAGTTTATCCAACTCCTTCCAAGCTCCAGTGCAACTGGTCAAGAATCTCCATGTTGGGACTCTAAGGCTTCACAGTTGTGGGAAAAATTTAACATATGTCAATGCATTTTAGACATATAGGCATTAATTCATGGTTGAAATACATTAGCAATCATCACTTCCAACAAAACAGGGCTCCTCTCCATAATTTGTTTTTCCTTTCCCAAGCCAAGATAAAAATTGAATGAGGAATGAAGAGTGGGTGAAAGAATGAATGGATAGAGAACATAATGAATAGTGTGAACACTGAACAATGAGTGAGTGAGTGAGTGAATGAGTGAACCCCAAATAGACCAAAGATGGGTTTATATAATTATTGGAATTAAATAACCACATGGCCTTCCCCTAAGAAGCTCATGTAATTGATATTCTCCATTAAAACAAAATGGGTAATTAAAAATATAAAATAAACACTTAGCCCCTCAAGCCCCCTCTCTTGTGGAATCATACCCCCCTATAACTCTTGTCCTTGTCCGTCTAGCATCCAGTGACGTATTTATTATTAATAATGATCAAAACATCACATTTCCTAGGCACACTGGCCTCTTTTAATTGTTTTGGGCACTCTGGCCTTTCATAAATTAACAAAATACATTACTTAAGATGGGGCTAAAAAACAAGGGTATTACATTCCACTCCCCCTTATTTTGGCAGTGTCCTCAGTGCATATACAAAACAGAAATAAGAATTTCAAAATTTATTCAAAACGTTGTGGGTACTCTGCTCGCATGGCATTTTCATGCTCCCAAGTAGCATCTTCAGGACCGTAGTATGTCCACTGGACTTTTACCAGCTCTATAACTCGATTCCGAAGCATTTAACTTTTCTGTCCAATATTCGCATTGGATGGAACTAGAATTCTCCCTTTGTCTCTACCTGAATCGGATGCCAATCAATAACATGGTTAGGATCATGTACATACTTTTTTAGCAAAGAGACATGAAATACATTATGCACATTCATGGAAGCAGGCAATGCAAGCATGTATGCAATTGACCCTATTCTATCTAATATCTCAAATGGACCACATAATTTGGTTGCTAGCTTTGTACAACTATCCAACTTCAAAGAGTTTTTCTTGGGCTTCATTTTTAAAAGAACATGCTTCCCCACTTTAAATTCTCTAGCTGTCATGTTCTTATCTACATAATTTTTTTGTTTATCTTGAGGTTCCTTTAAATTCCACTTAATTCTAACCATCTAGTCTTCCATATTTTTGAGAAATTATGTCCATGGTTGAGATAAGTAGTTGATGAGTTGGTACATACATGAGGTGTATAGTTGATGATGTTGGTACGTCTTGATGAGTCATAGTTTATGTGTATTTGATGCATGATTGGTACATAATTGGTGCATGATTGATGCACTCGTTGATGGTATAGGTTGAGGTACAGGTTGGTGCATGGTTGATGCACTTGTTAATGGTACAGGCTGATTATAGGTTGAGGTACAAGTTGGTGCACGATTGATGCGCTTGTTTATGGTACAAGTTGAGGTATAGGTTGGTGCATGGTTGATGCACTTGTTTATGGTACAGGATGCTTACAGGTTGTTTGGTACAGGTTGGTGCATGGTCGATGCACTTTTTTATGGTACAGGTTGATTGGTATAGGTTTACAACATTATATCTCATAGTGATAGTGTGACAATGGTTCCATCATTCTACTTTTATTTCAGGGCGGTTGGATGAGGCAAGGACAGGTGGTTGCAGCCACCTTTCGGTTGTAGCCGGAGAATATAGGGGGTTGAAGCCTCCTTTTGGTTGTAGCTAGAGAATTGGGGAGTTGGAGCTTCTTTCAAGTTGTAGCTTGAGAAACTAGGGGGTTGGAGCCTCCTTATGGTTGTAGCCAGAGAATTGGGGAGTTGGAGCTTCCCTCAGGTTGTAGCCTGAGAAACTAGGGGGTTGGAGCCTCCTTCTGGTTGTAGCCAGAGAATNCAAGTTGTAGCCTGAGAAACTAGGGGGTTGGATCCTCCTTCCAGTTGCAGCTGGAAAACAAAGGAAGTTGGTGCTTCCAATGAATGTAATTCTTAAAGACATATAAGAAAAAACATTATGTGGTTTTCCACTGCTTTGGGTTTCCACGTAAAAACACTGGTGTACTGTGTATGTGTATGATTTCTCATTTACTCTGCAGCTATTGGATGATAATGCTACATTGATATAACACTTGCATTTTGTGGGTAAAAAGGATTCAATTTCTCTGTTACTGATTCACCCCCCTCTCAATAATCCTTATGTCTTTGTGTGGAATGTGTTCTTTATTTCTATTAGTTATGCTAAATGAATGAATATGTAGTAGTAAAATGCAACACGCACTAGAACGGTTATGATATTTACTACATAATGAACTGAAATCAATGTGAATGGTTACAAAATGGTAGATATGAATGTAATGATGTGTTAGAATAATAGATCTGATGAATGTTGAAGTAAAAATCATGTCTAACATCCCCAAAGCAACATCTCTTCCAAGGCTGCAAACATTTGGGTCCTGCAGTCACCCATAAAGCCATCTTATGTGAGACTTCATTATGCACTCTATGCACAATGTTTCCTTCTGGTCTCTAGAAGGGTCGATGGTTTGCAGGTTTTTGTTGGAAACCTAAAGTAGAACTCGTGTTAGCCCAAACATCCAACAAATGGTTATGTTGTTGGTTGGAACTCAGAAGAATAGATTGGAGGGGATTTCATGAGAAGGATAGTGAAGATAATGCAATATTAGAAGGGGATTTTCAGGCCATGGAATCCAACTAAGAAGGAGATTGAAATATGGTTAGCAACAAAATAACTCGATTTCATGCAGAAGGACAATAGAAACCCTAAGTATACTCCGTGCCAGTATTTGGAAAGGTATGTTTTTACTGATCTTCATGAGGCATTTTTCTATTATGTTCCAGAGCTGCTGCAGGAGTGGATATGGATATTGAAGGACAACCATCCAACTAATCAAATAAGACAAGAAAAGTGGACTATTGAGAATATTACGCAGATACATGTTGAAATGGATACTTGACATTGAGAGAGGGGGGGTGAATCAATGTCACAAAACTTTGGACAATTTTCCAACTTTGGACAATTTTCCACTTTTCATAAATTAACTGAACAACATATAATTATTTCATTTTCTCAACCAATATATAAAAGAATAAAAATTTTATTTATTTATTTAACTTGAATGAATAC
Source organism: Picea engelmannii (assembly GCA_009831015.1). Taxonomy (NCBI): domain Eukaryota; kingdom Viridiplantae; phylum Streptophyta; class Pinopsida; order Pinales; family Pinaceae; genus Picea; species Picea engelmannii. Next base: position 155,688 of record ML786893.1, on the reverse strand, counting down.
ATAAGATCAATCTTTGAATTTCATCTTCAAACAACTATGAGAGACCCAACTCTATGTTACAAGACCCAGCTTGTAGTTCTTAGATCCAACCGAGAAATGAGGAATCCAACCCTCATAATAGGTCCCATCTTGTTGATCTTAGATCCAACTGAGATGTGAGGAATCCAATCCACATACAAGACCTAGGTTGTAAACAGGGACCAACCTAATAGAATGAACCTTCATTCAATCCATTATATATAAATATATATACTTCAACAAATTCAACTACACTTTCTTCTCACCATTCTTTCTTGTTTATATAGTCTTCCAATTGGTGCGAATTTGAATCATTGCATCTTTTGATTTTGAAGCATTGTACCTTTTCATTTAAATGATAATATTAATCTTTAAATAATATCATTTTTCCTTTTTATTCTTTATTCATAATTCTCATGAATTAACTCTCTTTTAATCATGATTGTGTGTCGGTTCTTTTGTATTCATGAGTTGATCACAGACATGGATCGACTCATCATATCGTACTCATGCTTCTGTTGTGTTCTCAGTTCACCAACAGATCATATTTGATCTTTTATCAATTCTTTGTATTGTTGTAGTTTTAACTAACTTTGTAGTCACATTTACATTTGAACATGAGAATCTTAGTGTTAGTGATAATAGTTAGGGTTTAGTGTTAGCTCACTCAGAAGCAATTTTCGGATCTGAAAATTAGTCACATAGATTTGCATGTGAAAATTGACATGATTTCATAGCTTGGGATCTGAAGAGAAGGGGATCATCTTGAGACATATTTTGGGATACAACATTGGAAGAGTGATGTTCTTGTTCTTGTTCTAGGCAGGTCATAGGTGAAAACTCTGAGAGGGATTTGTCACAGTGTTGAGGAGTTAGCTCTGAGAGGGAGCTACTTTGACAGTTGCAAGTGGAAACATGTTAGATGGTATTTGGTTTGAGACATGGAGCAGACCGTTCATGCAACGAGTTTTGGACTATTGCAGCTTGGTGGTGTGGCAAGTTGAGAGTTTTGGTGGATTGACAGAGAGCTCGGTTCACAGTAGTATGTTGTGTGGCAAGTTGCCAACTATGGGGAGGATACTCGGTTGGTATCTAGGGAGGATGTTGTAAGATAAATCAACATCAAGATCCTATGGAAATGTTTCTTGAGTCATCAAGTGGAGTCAATTTTTATTTATCCTTTCACTTTAAGTATGGATTTAAGATACACATTGATTTTCCATCATCCATACTTATTTTTTCTTGGTTAACTATAAGTGGAAGGTATGATCATATTAGCAACAAGATATTTTGTTGGCTTTATTGGAAATTTCATATTACTTTATGAGTGAAGTTGTTGTTGATTAAAATAGGAGACCAGTGTATATAAATAAGCTCTCCATTCGAGCATTTAAAAGGAATCACTATAGGAAGTTTAGAGTTCCAATAGTGTCTCTCATTTAAGAAATTTAAAATCATCGGTCCCAAAATTATCAATCTGATGAGGTATCACAAATTTCCTTGGTTGGAAATTCCCTGGTCTATTTGATTGTGTAAAGGGTGAAATCAATAGTTTTGTATTGTAAATTTTTTTTTTTTTATCATCGATCTCAATCTTCGAGGTATTCCACAAGTGCCAACACATCATACTAATGCCTAAACATCCAAGTTTCAAAGTGTGCTACCAACTTCCAAGGAGAACTCCCTCACATGGAGTGATAAGGGAGAAGCTTGCATTGTAGTGCACTATGTGTCGATAACCATTCCACATCCCACCGCATATTAACAATGTCAATTTCTCTTCCCTCGTACATGTGGGATACATCCCACAAATGTATATCAACAACATGTCCAAGATGTTGAAATGCAATGGGAATGATGATATTATCACTATTAAAGCCGATGATGGAGGAGATAATGTCACCTTCAGGTTTGAAATCCCCAACCAAGATAAGATTTCAGGTTTTGAAATGAAGTTGATGGATATTGACACTGAGCATTTGGGTATTCTCGAGTCTAAGTACCAAGCCATTGTATGTTAGGGATCTGTAACGTACCCATCCAGCCATAGGTTGGGCACGCTACTTCAAACTCACTTATGAACTAATTCTAAATTTCGATAAATTTTTAATTAATAAAGAGGCATGAAATATTCACATGCAAAGATCAAGATTCATGCTACAACATAAAAAAAATGAACCATATGTCATGCACAACAATAACCAACAAGCATGCATATTATAGATACGAATTTCATAGATAAATAAATACACAACGGAAATAAATATGCAGGTAAATGAAACCATGACAGAGAGAACTTATATTTAATGAAATGGATCACCAATTGGCTGTAGACAAAGGACGTTCCACCCAACCTTAGACACCACTGGTCAAAATATCAACAACAATGTCACCCTCGAGACAGGGCTATGAATCCACAAGGATGGTTCCAAAGTGTCACTCAGCTTCGCAAACCAGTCAACACTCAAGCTCTCATAGGCTTCTCAACACACACAACAATCCAAAGTACACCAGCTCTCTTCTACCCAACCTGCACAACCCAAGAGAATGGACCCCCTTTCCTTCCATGCAATCCCTCAGGTTGTCCAGCTCCTTCCAGGCTCGAGTGCTTCGGGTCAAGAATATCCATGTTGGGACTCTAAGGATTCGTTGCTGTGGGAAAAACGTAACATATGCCAATGCATCTCAAATATGCATGCATTAATTCATGGTTGGAATACACCAACATTAATCATCACTTCCAACAAAACATGGATCCTCTCCACAATTTTTTTTTTCTTTCCCAGGTGAAGATAAAAAATGAATGAGGAATGAAGAGTGGGTGAAAGAATGAATGGAGAGAGAAGATAAAGAACAGTGTGAAAAATGAACAATGAGTGAGTGAGTGTGTGAGTGAGTGAATGAGTGAAGCCCCAAATATACCAAAGATGGGTTTATATAATTATTGGAATTAAAGAACCACATGGCCTCCCCCTAAGAAGCTCATGTAACTGATATTCTCCATTAAAACAAAAATGGGTAATTAAAAATTGTTGAATTTAAAGCAGCTACAGGAGCCATTCTTCGGGAGGATGCCTAAGACCCTAGCCGAGTTCTAGGGCCCCCAGTGCACTCCTGGGGTACTTGTTCTAGGACCAAACTATTAGTGCCATGGAAAAAGACCCTTGTAAGGGCCCCCAGTAGATGACTGGGGTTATTGGTCTGGGGCCAAGCAGTAAAGACCCCTGAGAGAGCCCCCAGTACATGACTGGGGTTCTTGGTCTGGGACCAAGCAGTTAAAGTCCCTAGATATGTCCAGGGCCCCTGGAAATATTCCAGGGTACCCATGCCTGGGGCATGGGTTGATCCTTGGTGGATAAGACCCCAAAAATGTTCTGGGGCAACCTGATCCTTGATTAGGTATCTTGTTGGTGTATGACCCTCCCTGAAGGTGGACATGCCCATATGAGGGATGTATCACATATGCAATTATGATAAAATTATAAGGTCACTTTGAGAATGAATGGACAAGTATTGCCACCAAGCAACCCCACCTAAAACCCATTTACCCTTTCTTGTGTTTGCTTGGGGCCTTGTTCTGTCTTAAGGGTTAATTAAAATATTAATTAAATGTTTTAATTATAAAATGTTTAAATTAAAATTTATATTAATTAAAACATGTTATTCTTTTAATTATTATTACCCTTATGCCCTAGCCTAAAAGTATAAATAGAGGCCTACCCTCTACCCTTCACACACTTACTCTTTTCCATTCTAAAGATATCGGATCTCCTCCTTGAAGCTGCGGCCCTCCTTCAACAGTCCTGTTTAGCCTTTGGTTAATTGTTCTTGACAAATCCATGAGTCCTTGGTATTGAAGATCCTTCTTTGTTGTTTTCAAGCCTGTTGTAAGGGTGTTGAGCTGAGTTTTGATTTGCTTGTTGTTGCAAACTATGTGAAGCTGTTGTCACCCTCCTAAAATCAGATCTGTTGAGGCATGGGTGTAGATCTGGCCTCTCTCTCTAAGCCATGCCTCCTCCAGCACTATTCTGGCCCCTCTCCTTGTGTCGTGGCCATTTGATATTAGATATGACCCCTCACCTTTTGTACCATGGTCTCTCTAGGAGCTGTGACTCTCCCAAGCACATACCTTATCTCTATTTATTGAGTCGTGGCCCCTCTAAGCTACCCCTTCTGTATGAGGGTTTGAGTCCTTGAAATTGTTGTGTGGGTGAGGGTTTAATTAAAGAGATTTTTGTGTGTTGCTTAAGTGGTTTCTCTTCTTGGTGGCAACTAAATCTATTCATCTCTTGGCAAGAGATCTAACCTAGATGGTAGATCTATGATCCTAAAATTTTTCTGAGCATAAGCACAAATGGCATTGCATCTCTAATGTGTGATTGTGTCTCCTTCAAAGGTAAGTCTCCAAGGTAAGTGACTTGCTAATTTGTTCATTGGTATAACTCTTTATTTAACTTGAAGTTTAATATGTTTGAGATCTGTTCCAATCTTGTTTAGATCCGATCTATATCATATCCATAGAGTAAACCTTGTTCTACTTCTAGATCAGTATTTTGCTTAGATCAATCTATCATTTTCAGATCAAAGTATCAGTTTGTGTTTTGATATGTATAATATCTACATCAGCATTGTAGATTAGATTATATTGAATATTCCAGATCTTCTATTCTTATCTAATATCTAATACTATTAGCTTAGATCTGAATGACAATACTCACTTAGAATTTTGTTTGCAACTAGAATCTTTTATTGTTTCTCTGTTCAGACTTCAAGCAATTTTGTTTTATTTACTTTTCTGAAAAATGAGACATAGTTGTTCTGCTAACTGGAAAATGAAAAAATACAGTTCTTCTCTGCTTTATTTCTCTAATTCTAACATGGTATCAGAGCTTAGGGCATGAAAAGAGATCAAGTGTGTAGACTTGAGCCTGCATAGATCCTATTCTTAGAATTTGTTTTGCAGATCAGAAGTAAGCAATATCCTCCTTTTTGGATCTGAGAAAGGGAACATGGTTTCCTTAATGATAAGCTACAAGGTTTATTGTCAACCTTCACTCTTATTAACAGTCTTTTCATCCTAGATCTGAAACCTCTTGGGAAAAGGTAATTGTTTAACGCTCATTTATGCTTTTGGAAAGGAATTTGATTTATTGTCATTTCCCTAAATTATAACATTTAGAAATTAACTAGAACATATTGAACATAAAAGAAAAGTTCAATCTTTCTAAATTTAATTAAGGATTGTTAGTCAAGGTCTAAAGATTATACCTGACAACTTTTTCTACATGCTAAGCATTAAAATTGGTGTAGATAGCTCGTCTAGCATATATCCTAGCCAACAGAAAGATACTCTTTGGAAATTGTCTCTGCATATCTAAACCTTTGAGTCACTAACAGACTTGGAAAGTTTTTGAAGGTTGTTATCTCTGCATTTTTTTAGCAAGTGAAATCTGAATGACTGTGGCTATGGCTATGGCTTTGATCAAAAGTGCATGCCTAGGTAGCATGATAGTTTTAAGTGCAATTTGATTTGGGTCAAAAGGTTGGAAAGTGCAAAACAAGATTTATGCACATCCTTAACACATTACTAGATTGTCACTTTGATGCATGCCAAGGTTGACTACTGTAACACGCATGTTCATACTAACACTCTAATATGTTTAGCTTCTCGTAAGCATGACTTCTCTATTCATCGACATAGTCCTTCTCCAACTCCTTTTGGGATCAAACCTCTTTGCCTTTGCTTTATCATAGCCCTTTCACCACACCATGCTGGGACTACCTCTATGACAAGAGGATATCCTTTACACTTTTTTTTTGGACTAATTGATATGGAGAGGATAGTGAAAGACTATCTTGTTTATTTTCTTGTACACTTGTGAGATGCAAGTTTGGGTGCCAAAGAAAACCTGTTTGGATCTTTGGTGGAGTGAAAAATGCTAGTTGGGTGAGTTTTCTTTGTTAGGAGATTTGACTAAATGATAACTCTTACCTCCAGTAACCCCTTTCTCACTTCTGAGCTAGGCCAAGTTAGTTGAAGATTTGATACATAATGCTTGGGCTTGTAACTATCATCTTGAAGATCACAAGAGATAGGTTTTAGTTTTTGTAATGTTATTGATGCTTGGTGAGTTCTTAGTTTTTCTTTTAATAAGCCTTTGGTAAATTACAATGGCATTAACATAATCACTATTAAAGAAATCTTAATGGGAAACTGTGTAACTTCAGTAAATGAAAGCTCCTTATGCATCCATATGTTCTGTACTACAAAGAGTACATGAGTTTTAAAAGTTAACCACATACATTGAGTGGTGGAAACTTGTAAATGAATTTTGTGTTTCACCTTGAAAAAAAAAAAACATGTGTGGGCTGATTTTTGTAAGAACATAATTTGTCAATACAGTCTTTGGCCTCCTTCTTTAAGACGTATTGTTTGCATATGGATGAATAATGTTATCCACAAGATAGTAGGATAACCACTTAAGAATGTTGGAATTACTTGAACTAATAGATTTATATTCAAACATCTACATACACAGAAGAAGTCCCAAATAACTTGAGTATAAGCAAGTTTCATGGATACTCCTTTTTACATTCATTCTTGTGGCTACAAATGACAACAAGAGAGATATGTTTACCTTCCTGTCATATTTATGTATCCATGTCTCAATGGAATACTGTCAGAATCTCATGTGTATTTTTGTTATATGACCAAGGAAGCTGTGATCTCAGCACATACTTATTTTGATGTAAGCTAAGTCTTTCTCCCTGTTTGGAAACCTAGTTGTCTGTTGGTCTTTTATCTCTGATATGAAAAACAACATGTAACCTTGGGTTATTTCCTTGTTTAAAGAGTCAAACAAATTATCTTGCTAGTTGGGGTATTTTTCTTTGTTTTGAGAACCCTACAGATATCTCTTTTCGAGAGCCCTTAGATTGTAATTGAGTCATTATCCTTGGCACTCAAGAAGTCTGACTCAGTTTTTCATATTGAACTTGGTACTAGCACCAAGAACATCTTGAAAGGATATTGACACTAGAACATAATCAAAAGTTCTTATAGGCTCAAAGGGATCCAATTTGCTTATGACAGAGAGGCAAACATTTTATGAGACTCAGAGGGAGTAGTCCCTGCATATGAGTTAGTCCTTGACCTACAACATAAATGACAGCTTAGTAGAATCCAGGGATACTATCGGTTTCTTTTAAAAGGAAACCATCCTGGTGCTGGGAAATACTAAAGGAAGCAAAAAAGCATTCAACACCTAAGGGCACTTTCAAATAAAGAAAGAAACCAAATAAGTACTCTGGCCTTATAGCTAAATTGAATCTTCTGATTGATTCAAAACCTTTCACATTTGAAGTGTGGGAAGATGCCTTGATAGAAGAATATTAAATCAATTCTGAAGAATGATGTATGGGCAGTGTTTTCAAATACCTTGTGACAAATCAGTGGTAACCTCCAATAGCCTTATAAGATAAAGCCTACAATAGATGATTGTATTGAGGTTAAATTTGTGACTCGTTATTTCTCTCAAAAATAAGGGATTATTTATGACAAGATCCTTACTTCCTTCAGGATCTTTTGTCGCAGTCTTTGATTTGGAAACTTCACCTAATAGATGTTAAGTTTTTTTAACAGTGAAGTTAAGCAAGAATCTATCCATGGGAAAGAATCCCATAGATTATAACAAGCTTCGAGAGTTTGGTATGAAAGTATTGATAGTCTCTCTACATAGTCTAGGCTTCACCATGAGTATTGTAGATACCAATATTTATATATAAAGTTTATTCAAAATCATCCTATTATCTTAGGATGTTCCTTACAGGAAAGGAAATATTTGATAGCTCAGATTAAGAGGGAGCTCTTCAACAGAAGTTGAATTAAAAGACTTGGGTCCTTTTTAAAATTACTTTATGAGCTTAGAGGTGTGGCAGAAACCGAGTGAGATGGTTCTCTCACAAGAGGAAATATGTAGTTAATGTGCTTCGCAGATTTGGCATGATGGACTGCAAGTCCATGACCACTCCAATGATCTTTAATCTAAAGAAACTACAAGATTAGGTTACTAGTTTAGAACCAGAAGACCCCATTGTATATTGACAGATCATTGGGTCATGGGTCTTTGATGTATCTTGCACATACGAGACAAGACATCTATTATGCAGTAGATACTCTTAGCTAGTTCATCTGTGAACCGAAGCATATACATATTGTTGCTGTAAAGCATATTCTGAGATATGTTCGGGGAACTATAGCTTATGGTCTCAGATACACTTCCAGTGGAGGTGTAATGCTCCATGGTTTTATAGATTCAGATTGGATGGGTAGTATAGTGGATTAGAAGAGCACTTCTAGATTTTCTTCAGTTTGGGTTCAACAATGATTTCCTGGTCCAGCAGGAAACAAGGCTCCATAGCCCAAAGCACTACAGAAGCAGAATACATTGTTGCAAGTGTTGCTAGCAGAGAAGCAGTGTGTCTTAGGAAGCTACTCTTAGACTTGTTCAGTTCAGAGATTGAACCCATAGTCATTCACTATGAAAATCAGAGTTGTATAAAGCTCACCAAGAATCCAGTGTTTCACAACAGATCGAAACACATTGAGATGAGATACCACTATGTCCAGGACATGGTTCAGAAGAACGCCCTCAACATTCAGTATGTTCTAACAACAGAACAGATGGCAGATATTTTTACCAAGCCACTATCACTGAAAAAGTTTGTATACTTTCATGACAAGCTTGGTATAGCTGAGAATGCCTCTCTTGCTGAGAGGGAGTGTTGAATTTAAAGCAACTGCAAGATCCATTCTCCCGGAGGATGGCTAAGACCCTAGCCGAGTTCTAGGGCCCCCAATGCACTCCTGGGGTACTTGGTATGGGAAAAAACTATCAGTGCCATGGAAAAAGACCCTTGTAAGGCCCCCCAATAGATGATTGGGGTTCTTGGTCTGGGACCAAGTAGTAAAGACCCTTGAGAGGGGCCCCAGTACATGACTAGGGTTCTTGGTCTGGGACCAAGTAGTTAAAGTCCCTAGATATGTCTAGGGCCCCTGGAAATATTCCAAGGTACCCATGCCTGGGGCATGGGCTGATCCTTGGTCTTGTATGTTAGGGTCCTAACCCACACATAGGTAGATCAATATATTCAGATGTAATAAAGGTCAATATTAATAAGGCCTTTCAATAAAATAGAATAAGGCAGATGTAAGAAGACCTAATAGAAGCTTCCACTTCTAGAAGGACCTTCCTCTAGATGCTTCTCTTGATAGACATATTTAGTATAAATAAAGGTCGAGGGTATGAAAACCCTAGCTTGGAGATTATTGTAATAGAGCTCTACTCGATTGGAGGTTGCCCCCTCGAAGAGGCCTGTGAACATTTCTTTTTGAATCAAAGTGCTATTTCTGTTGTTGTTCTTATATCATTTCTATGTTGTTGTGGAGATTATGTTGGATATATTACTATCATTCTGCCATTTCTATCATTTTATTTATGTTCTGCATATTTATTATATTGGTATCTTGCAAGTGGTATCAGAGCACTTTCCTTGGCAGAAATTGTGGGAATTTTTTTCCAGGGTAGAGACGTATTCTGATGTCTTTAAGCCACAAAGATCTGGCATTACGCACATAAACCCGTGGTTGAGGGATTCATACATGCAGGAAATACAAGTGGTTCTTAAGCGCACATCTATTGGCCACCCTCATAACCCCTGTTGGTACCCCTTCGAGTGGTAGCGCATCAAAAAACACCTATGTACGAATCGGCCTAGATTTCCTGAAGCCCTCTTTAGATAAACCTATCAGCTGCCAGACTGCTATAGTGTCACCAAGAACAACACTCGGGAAGATACTCTCTAGTACCTAGGTAGTCGAGTAGTACGGCTAAGGGTACCGTCTATCCTCCTTAGTTAGTTCCCTGAGATATTGGGCCAAGTACTACTGTTGGACCCCACACGTATATCAGAGAGCTATAACACAGGGCAAACCCTTGTCTATAGAACCCTTGAATATCTAACCCTTGGGGGACAGAAACATAAACAAATTAAAACAGACCAGATCTATTGCCGCGCAACTGTGTGCGGGTTGCCAAGTCTGGAAATTTTTTCACCATTATGTGAGACCTATTCCATTGGATTCATCTCTTTGCCCATATCACATTCATCCATATCATTTATTGGAAAAAATTTTTACCCCGCCCACCCCTTTTCAGTTCACACATCCTCATGGCCCATACCCGTAGCCAAGACCTAGAAGCTCGTTTCAACACCATGCAATCTGGTTTCCTCGAAACCCAAAAAGAAGTGAAACAACTCAGTGCTACTATTGCCTCCATCGATTCATCCATCAATGCTACCATAAATACAACCATGCAATCCTCAATGTAGGAATTCAAATAAGAACTGACCACCCAGCTTGAATCTGTCTTTGCATCACTCTACACCAAACTGAAGATCCCCACAGATGACCATTTCTCTAAATCCCCTCCAAAGAATGAAGGTGAAACTTCATTCCATTCCCATACCTTTCAGTCCCATCACTTTCAAGGTGACATACGCCTTCCGCGGGTGGACGTGACCAAATTTGATGGCTCAGACCTCACTAGTTGGGTAACCCAAATGGAACATTATTTCTCTTTATAGAACATTACAGATGACTTGGCCAAAATCTAGTATGGTGTTCTCCATCTAGATCAAGAACATTGGCAATGGTGGTAACAGAGAAAAACTTCCTGTCAAGGGTATATTGCTTGGACCCAATTTGTGACTGAGCTTTATGAATGCTTTGACATGGACACCAACCATTTGGGCCGTTTGACAAAGTTGAAACAATCTGGAACAGTAGAAGACTTCATAGCTGCCTTTGAGCACTTGGCTTTTCGAACAAAGGGCATGACTAATGCTTTCTTTCGAGAGTGTTTTATCAATGGCCTCAAGGAGGAGATTCGGGCCCATGTCCTCATGGCTCAACCCTCAACTTGGGTGGAGGCTACTAAAAGAGCTAAAGAAGCACAACAAGTTGTATCATCTCAAAACAGAAAACCCTCCTTTATCCCTCGCCCTAAACCCGTCACTCCCACTACTCCCTACGCCCCATTAAAAATCCAAAAATTGACCAGGGCTGAAATGGATGAATGCCAACTCAAAGGCCTTTGTTATAATTGTGATGACAAATATTTCCCGGGCCACAAGTGTAAGGAACAAAAGCTTTTTATGGCCATTTCTAAGGATATTTTCGAAGATGATGTTGACACTCCCCTTGTGTCTAAGTCACCTGAAATCACTGACATAACCCCTCCCTCAGACCCTATCGAAGTAGAACCCGTCATATCCCTCAATGCTCTCACTGGATTTTCCGCTCCCCAAACCCTCAAGTTAATCGGTTACATCAAGCATTGGAAGGTCATCATTCTAGTTGATAGTGGAAGCACCCATAATTTTATTCATCGCTGCATTGCCCAAGAAACTCATTGCTACATCCATGCTGTCAACAATTTCCAAATCATGATTGCCAATGGTGGTTCCATGAAATGTGGAGGGCGCTATGAAAATGTGCATCTCCAAATCGGCGACTACCACCTAAAATCCCATATGTTTGCTATCGACATGGGTGGTTGTGACATTGTGTTGGGTGCAGACTGGCTAAGAACTTTGGGTCCCATTCTCATGGATTTTAAGGCATTAACCATGCAATTCGACCAGGAAGGCCACCAATATAAATTCCAAGGCATCACTGCTGGTTAATCTGAGGTTGTTAGTTCCCATCGCATGGAAAAGCTACTAAAAAAAGGTCATTCTGGTGTCATTTCCCAACTCCATGCCATTCAAGCAAAAGAGACACCCCCGGTGCCACATGACCTCCAAGCTCTCCTTTCTAAACATCAAATGGTATTTTCCACTCCCCAAGGCATCCCTCCTTCCCGTGGTGTTCATGATCATTCCATTCCCCTTGTACTCAGAAGCCTTCCTCCCAATATCCGTCCATATCGCCACCCCTTTTCACAAAAAAATGAAATTGAGAAAATGGTCCAGGAACTCCTTAATGCAAGCGTTATCCGCCCTAGTACGAGCCCTTACTCTTCTCCTGTAGTCATGGTCCTGAAGAAAGAAGGTTCTTGGAGAATGTGTCCTGACTTCCATGCCCTCAACAAACTGACCATTAAAGACAAATTCCCCATTCCTGTCATTGATGACCTCCTGGATGAATTGAGTGGTGCCCAATTCTTTATTAAACTTGATCTTCACTTGGGCTATCACCAGATATGTATGAAAGAGGTAGACATTCCCAAGACATCCTTTCGCACTCATGAGGGCCACTATGAGTTTTTGGCCATGCCCTTTGGCTTGTGTAATTCCCCCTCCACCTTCCAAAGCCTCATGAATCATGTCTTTCGTCCCTTTCTCTGTCATTTTGTCTTAGTTTTATTTGATGATATCCTCATCTATAGAAAAACATGGACAAACCATCTTACTCATGTGGATCAAGTTCTCCATCTCCTCTCCCAGCACCAACTTTTCTTGAAACAGTCTAAATGTGCTTTTGGTGCCTTAGAAGTAGAATACTTGGGTCATCTAGTTGGCAAGGATGGCGCCAGGGTGGATCCAAAAAAGATTGAAGCTATGCAAGATTGGCCGCACCCAAAGACTCTCAAAATATTGTGTGGATTTCTGGGCTTAACAAGGTATTATCGCAAGTTTGTTAAGAACTACGAAAATATTGCAACACCTCTCACTGCTCTCCTAAAAAATAACTCATTCACTTGGACTCCAGCCGCTGCTCAAGCTTTTCAAATCCCGAAGACGACCATGTGCACCACTCCGGTTCTGGCCCTTCCTGATTTCGTGAAGACCTTTGTGTTGGAATTTGATGCCTCAGGGAAAGGAATCAACACTGTCCTTATGAAAGAAGGTTGACCTTTGTCCTTCACCAACAAGCAACTGTCTGAAAGGAATCTAGGCAAACCCATTTATGAAAAGGAAATGTTGGCTATTTTGCATGCCGTTGATTTGTGGCTCCCTTATCTCTTGGGGCAATGCTTCCAAATCAAGACTGACCATCAAAGCCTCAAGTACTTTCTAGAACAACGCATTTCCTCCCAGGAGCAACAAAAATGGGTGACTAAGCTCTTTGGTTATGATTATGAGATCATTTACAAGAAGGGCAAAGACAATGTAGTGGCGGATGCACTGTCCTGAAAATATGAAGAAGAAGGATCCCTTTTTTCTCTTTCCTTCATTGTACCCAATTGGCTCCAAGCTGTGCGCCAGGAATGGCTTCAAGATCCCAAAAGTTCGCATCTGATCTAGCAATTGCAGACCAAGGCTCTGGCTCCCCCAGGGTACTCTTGGCTCCAGGATGAGATTTGATATAAAGGCTGTTTGTATTTAAGTAAACAATCAAATCTTAAATCCATGGTACTTTCTGAGCTTCATGCTACACCCACAGCAAGACACTCAGGGTTCACCAAAACATATGATAGAGTCAAATGTTCTTTTTTCTAGGATGGTATGAAACAGGACATCCGTAATTTTGTCGCTGAATGTGAGGTGTGTCAACACAACAAGGGAGAAACAGTTAAATCTCTGGGCACACTACAACTGCTGCCGATTCCACCGGCTATTTGGAAGGATATCTCTATGGACTTTATTATCGGCTTACCCAAATCAGGGAATAAATCAGTCATCATGGTGGTTGTGGATTGCCTTTCCAAGTATGCTCATTTTTGCGCTCTTCAACACCCATTTACTGCATCCATGGTGGCTCAACTTTTCATGGACCAGGTCTTCAAGCTTCATGGCATGCCGCACTCTATTGTTTCTAATCAGGACCCAACTTTCACAAGCAATTTTTGGCAAGAACTATTTAAGCTCTAGGGCACCCAATTGCATCTCAACACAAATTATCATCCCCAAACTGATGGTCAAACGGAAGTTGTCAACAATTGTTTGGAAACATATTTGAGGTGTTTTTCCTATGAAAAACAACATCAGTGGGCTCAATGGCTACCCCTATCCGAATGGTGGTACAACACTTCCTACCATACTGCCACTCGCATGACTCCTTTTGAAGTGGTATATGGATATAAACCACCTTCAGTTCTCTCATACTTAACGGGTACCTCGAAGGTCCAGGCGGTTGACCAAACACTTACAGTTCAAGAGGTGATCTGAAAATAGAAGGCTGACTTGTTATGCTATGCAAGCACCCTCTACTTCATGAAAATAAACTTTACAGAACCTTGCTTCATGTGTTAAAATATGCAAGATAAAATTATGTGCCAAATTTATGTATCTTCTTGTAAATGCTTATGTGTGAGGATATGTTCTCTTAAATGGTTAAATATGTACTTTCAATAAATACACAGCAACATAACTTGTGGCAAATAAACTATCAAACTCACAACAAGAACAAGATGATAAAGGAGTTCACCCCCCTCCGGGCTACATCTCCTTGAGCCTCCATCAATGGACTTGGCTATCTGGGATTAATTTGTCAAAAGTTATTTTACAAGCTACTTCTCAACTCCAATGGAAAAAAAGACTGTACCATTGAGATCAGAACACATAAAAACCCCAAAAATGACTAATAGAACTCTGAAAATGGATCATGGCTCATCCGGGCATGACCTCTTCTACATGTGGCCATAAGCTTCCCTGAGCTTCTCTTTGGCAAAAAAACTTGTAAGAGTCATCAAAAGCCTCTGAAACCTGTCCCAATGTGTTTAGAGCATATCAATTAGCCAAAAATGATTATTCAATCATAGAAAACAAACATAGGCTCACCAAAACATGTCCTCAATCAATGAGGGCTTCAAGCTCCCTGGAGCTTGCTGAAACTTCAATGGTGCAAAACCTACAAAAGAAGTCTTCAAATGGCCATGATAATAGTGCCAATGGATCCAGGACGTCCAAAAACCCCTAGCTGGGCTTTTACGACACCTCAATCGACCAAAATATGAAGAAGACATGCCTCCTGGAAGTTCCCCCTTCAAACTTGTTGTCTCTGCATCTACAAAATGCACCCTTGTTGTTTGAACCTGGCTCACACGCAATTTAAAGCGTGAAAAACCAGCACCGGGAGCAACCGTGCCAATGGTGCAAACTGTAGGATGGTTAAGGGCGCGCCAGCCCCTAACCGCCTAGGCACCTGGGCATATGGCTCATAGAACCGCGCGCATGGCAAAAGGTGGTTAATCCGTTACCAAACCGTTCAACTCCCCCCGCGCTCCAGGTCGTGGTCATATGGAATATTATATAGGACCACGGGCCACATATCTAAAACCCCGCACACATTCCTACACTCTTTTTCCAACGGTGGTCATATGGTTATAACATATGCGACCGGGGCTGGGGCTAAGCCCCAGCCCGGACGCGCCCCAAACCACATATCAATTCAATTTATATATAATTAAATCCATTGTATTAACAAGCACCACCATGCGATGCGTTGGCAAGGTGGACTTTGTGAAGTCACTATGCGGTGGGGAGGTCCGGGGGTCGAACCCCACGGACTCCAAAATGTTTTAACAAACAAACCAAATAGACCAATACTGGGGTTCCATGTGGCAGCCCGTGATTGGGCCACATGACACCCAATCATTTGCCAAAAACCATGCCACATGTCGAGATATTATTCACCCAAATGTTAGCCACATCAACTCTGCCATGTCAGCGTATGGATGTACGACCCTGCCACGTCAGCCTGTACGGACTGTACGGACTGCCCAATCAGCGTCCTTTTTTTTATCTGTTTGATGATTCGAACAGATCGCGATATCTCTCGCTCCCGACGTCCATTTGAGACGAAACAAGTTGCATTGGGTTCTCAACGATGAGGGCTACGCTCACGTCCAATTTGAGGCAATTCCGAGAACGTTTATTTTTGAGCTAAAATTTGACCCCTGGTCCAGATTTTGATCAAGAGGATATTCTTCATACCCTTAAAGAGAACTTGGTCATGGCACAAAATCGCATGAAGCAACAAGCAGATCAAGGTCACTCTGAATGTCAATTTGCAGAAGGGGTTCAAGTGTTTCTACGACTGCAACCATACAAGCAAACTTCCCTCAAGGCTGAGCATTATTAGAAGCCAGCGCCCAAATTTTATGGTCCTTATACAGTTCTCAAGCATGTGGGACAAGTCGCATATCAGTTATCTCTGCCTAGTTAGTCGAAGCTACATCCAATTTTTCATGTTTCATGCTTAAAGAAGGTGATTGGAACTAGGTGCCAAATTCAAACCAACTTTCCCGAGTTAGCTGAAGAAGGATCCATTTGGCTACAACCAGAAGTAGTTTTGGACCAGCGTGAGCGTCGCTTGCATCAGAGAACCATCAAGGAAGTGCTAGTCCAGTGGAAAGATATGAATCCAATAGATGCCACTTGGGAACTAGCTACCATTCTGCAGCAGTTTCCACATCTCAAGCCTTGAGGACAAGGCTGTTTTGAAGGGGGCGAACATGTTAGGGTCCTAACCCGCACATAGGTAGCTCAATATATTAGGATGTAATAAAGGTCAATATTAATAAGGCCTTTCAATAAAATAGAATAAGGCGGATGTAAGAAGACCTAATAGAAGCTTCCGCTTCTAGAAGGATCTTCCTCTAGATGCTTCTCTTGATAGACATATTTAGTATAAATAAGGGTTGAGGGTATGAAAACCCTAGCTTGGAGATTATTGTAACAGAGCTCTGCTCGATTGGATTTTTCCCCCTCGAAGAGGCCTGTGAACATTTCTTTCTGAATCAAAGTGCTATTTCTTTTGTTGTTCTTATATCATTTCTGTGTTATTGTGGAGATTATGCTGGATATATTACTGTCATTCTACCATTTCTAGCATTTTATTTATGTTCTGCATATTTATTATATTGGTATCTTGCATTGTACCTTGGCGGATAAGACCCCATAAATGTTCTGGGGCAACCTGATCCTTGATCAAGTATCTTGTTGGTGTATGACCCTCCCTGAAGGTGGACATGCCCACATGAGGGATGTGTCCCATATGCAATGATGATAAAATTATAAGGTCACTTTGAGAATGAATTGACAAGTATTGCCACCAAGCAACCCCACCTAAAACCCCTTTACCCTTGCTTGTGTTTGTTTGGGGCCTTGTTTTGTCTTAAGGGTTAATTAAAATATTAATTAAATGTTTTAATTATAAAATGTTTAAATTAATATTTATATTAATTAAAACATGTTATTATTTTAATTATAATTTTTAAAAATTATTACCCTTATGCCCTAGCCTAAAAGTATAAATAGAGGCCTACCCTCTACCCTTCACACACTTACTCTTTTCTGTTCTAAAGATATCATATCTCCTCCTTGAAGTTGCAGCCCTCCTTCAACAGTCCTATTCAGCCTTTGGTTAATTGTTCTTGACAGGTCCATGAGTCCTTGGTATTGAAGATCCTTCTTTGTTGTTTTCAAGTCTATTGTAAGGGTGTTGAGCTGAGTTTTGATTTGCTTGCTATTGCAAATTGTGTGAAGCTGTCGTCACCCTCCTAAAAGAAGATTTATTGAGTCGTGGGTGTAGATCTGGCCTCTCTCTCTAAGCCGTGCCTCCTCCAACACTGTTCTATCCTCTCTCCTTGTTCCGTGGCCATTTGAGCTTAGATATGACGCCTCACCTTTTGCACCATGGTCTCTCTAGGAGCCGTGACTCTCCCAAGCACGGACCTTGTCTCTATTTATTGAGCCGTGGCCCCTCTAAGCTATTCCTTCTGTATGAGGGTTTGAGTCCTTGAAATTGTTGTGTGGGTGAGGGTTTAATTAAAGAAATTTCAGTGTGCTCTTAAGTGGTTTCTCTTCTTGGTGGCAACTAAATCTATTCATCTCTTGGCAATAGATCTAACCTAGATGGTAGATCTATGATCCTGAATTTTTTCTGAGCATAATCACAAATGGAATTGCATCTCTAATATGTGACTGTGTCTCCTTCAAAGGTAAGTCTCCCAGGTAAGTGACTTGCTAATTTGTTCATTGGTCTAACTCTTTATTTAACTTGAAGTTTAATATGTTTGAGATCTGTTACAATCTTGTTTAGATCTGATCTATATCAGATCCATAGAGTAAACCTTGTTCTACTTCTAGATCAGTATTTTTCTTAGATCAATCTATCATTTTCAGATCAGAGTATCCGTTTGTGTTTTGATATGTATAAGATCTACATCAACATTGTAGATTAGATTCTGTTGAATATTCCAGATCTTCTATTCTTAGCTAATATCTAATACTGTTAGCTTAGATCTTAATGACAGTACTCACTCATAATTTTGTTTGCAACTAGAATCTTTTATTGTTTCTTTGTTCATATTTCAAGCAATTTTGTTTTATTTACTTTTATGAAAAATGAGACATAGTTGTTCTGCTAACTGGAAAATGGAAAAAGACAGTTTTGCTCTACTTTATTTCTCTAATTCTAACAAAAATATAAAATAAACACTTAGCCCCTCAAGCCCCCTCTTTTGTGGAATCATAGCCCCCTATAACTCTTGTCCTTGTTCATCTAGCAACCAATGATGTATTTATTATTAATAATGATCAAAACATTACATTTCATAGGAACACTGGCCTCTTTTAATTGTTTTGGGCGCTCTGGCCTTTCATAAATTAAGAAAATACATTATTTAAGATGTGGTTCAAAAAGTGGGGTATTACATTGCCCTCCCCCTTATTTTGGCACTGTCCTCGGTGCATATACAAAACATAAATAAAAATTTCAAAATTTATTCAAAAATTTATGGGTGCTCTGCTCGCATGGCATCTTCATGCTCCCAAGTAGCATCTTTAGGACCGTAGTAGGTCCACTAGACTTTTACTAGCTCTATAACTCGATTTTGAAGCATTTTGACTTTTTTGTCCAATATTCACATTGGATGGAACTAGAAGTCTCCCTCTGTCTCGACCTGAATCAGATGCTAATCAATAACATGGTTAGCAACATGTACATTTTTTTTAGAAAAGAGACATGAAATACATTATGCACATTCATTGAAGCAGGCAATGCAAGCATGTATGCAACTGGCCCTATTCTGTCCAATATCTCAAATGGAACACAGAATTTGGCTACTAGCTTTGTACAACTATCCAAGTTCAAAGATATTTTCTTAGGCTTCACTTTTAAAAGCATGTGCTTCCCCACTTTAAATTCTATAGCTGTCATGTTCTTATCTGCATAAATTTTCTGTCTATATTGAGATTCCTTTAAATTATGCTTAATTCTAACCATCTGGTCTTCCATATCCTTGGGAAATTATGTCCCAAGTACCACTCTATCTACTAGGTTTTCCCAACTCACTGGAGTATTGCATTTCTTACCATACAAATCTTCAAATGGGATCATTTTCAATGAAGCTTGGTACTCATTATTATAGGCAAACTCAACCAAGTGCAAGTAATCTTCCCACTTGGATGGCTTATCCATCACATACATTCTCAACATGTCTTCAATTACTTGGTTGACTCTTTCTGTCTACCCATTTGATTATGGATGGCATGTTGTGCTAAAGTTCATATTTGTACCAAATCCTTTAAACAATCCCCTCCAGAAATTTGAAGTAAACTTTGTATCTCTATCTGAAACAATTTCCTTAGGTATCCCATGCAACTTAGAAATCTCCCTCATGTAAATTTCTGCAATATTAATTGATGTATGATTCATTTTTACAAGAACAAAATGATCAGCCTTTGTCAATTTATCAACCACTACCACGATTGAATCATGTTGTTTTGATGTTTTGGGAAATTTAGTTATAAAATCAATGGTTACCACTTCCCATTTCTTATCTGGAATTGGTAATGGTTGTAGAAACCTCGTTGGGTGCCTATGCTCATCCTTCACTCTCTGACATTTCATACATCTAAAAATGTAATCAACAACATCTTTCTTTACTCATTTGGGTCAACAATCTTTAAAATAGGAGCACTAGTAAGTAATTCTTTCAACAAAATAAAGTTCTCTTCACACTCAGTTGTCCATTCGAATTTAATTCTCTTCTCTTGCAAACAAGTGATGGGATGAGCAATCTTAGATAACCTTGCTATAAATATTTTGTAGTAACCAACTAATCCCATAAAAGATTCGACTTCTGAAACATTCCTGGGTGTTGGCCATCCTCTAATGGATTCAATCTTCTTTGGATCTACAAATATACCTTGATTTGAAATAATGTGCCCCAAGTAATGGATACATTCTTGGTAAAAATAACACTTACTAAGATTGTAATACAATTGATGTTACCTCAACACTTGCAATACCAATATTAGGTGATGTTCATGTTCTTCCTCTGACTTAGAATAGATAAGTATGTCATCCAGGAATACTGTGACAAACTTATCCAAATAATTTCTGAATATGCCATTCATCAAGCACATAAAGACAATTGGTGCATTGGATAGTCCAAATGGCACCACTACAAATTCATAATGCCCATACCTTTCTCTAAAGGATTTCTTATCGATGTCTTCTTCATTGATTCTTACATGATGGTATCCTAATCTCAAGTCTATTTTTGAAAATATATTTTCCCCTCTTAGCTGATCAAAGAATTCATCAATTCTTGGTAGAGGATATTTGTTCTTCACAATGGATTTATTGAGTTTTCAAAAGTCAATACACAACCTCAATGTTTCATCCTTCTTTTTGACAAAGAGTACTGGTGCTCCCCAAGGTGAAACACTTGGACGTATGTACCCTTTCTTCAACAATTCTTCCAACTACATTTGTAATTCTTTTAATTCTAGAGTACTCATTCTATAAGGTGTTTTTTATACCGAGACATCTCTTGGCACTAAATCAATAGAGAAATCTATCTCCCTCTTTGATGGAAACCTTGGTATTCCTTGGAATACATCTTCAAATTCTTATAGTATCAAAAAATCTTCGAGGCTTGGCCCTTTTGTCTTTTCTGGATCCTCCACATGGGTTCCATACAATTGACATCCTTTTATGAAACATCTCTTCAGCTGTAAGGATAAAATCTCTCTTATAGAGATGGGTCTTGGAACTCCTTTCACAATGCTCTATTTTCCTTCTTCATCAATACATGTAAATGTCTTTTTATGACAATCTAGGACAACATGATGTTTGTCCAACCAATACATTCCAATTAGAATATCATAATACCCCAATGGTATAATATTTAGATCAACATCAATATTCACACCATTAATACTTATGGAACAACCTCTGACAATATCATGGATTCTCCTTTTGGTTCCAGTGGCTACCTAAACCAAACTCAATTTTTCAAGCTTATTTTTCTCCAAATGTAATCTATCCACTATTTTAGGATCAATGTAACAATGACTTGCTCTTGAATCAAATAAAATAGCAACATGTTGATTAATGATCTTTCCTTCCACCTTGATCATATTGGATTGGTACTCTGCTTGTCGATCATCTAAGGCTACATATATTCTTCCTGTGTCTTCTACTTTTGTAGCCTCTTGGATGTTGTGCATGGTATTCACTTTTTCTTTTATGTGAGGTAAATCCTTGTACAAGTGATCTTCTTTGCATCCCCAACATTGGATTAGTGGTCTTCCCCTTTTTCCCAAGGAGTCTTCTCTCTTGGATTCATCCTTATAATACTGGTCTAACTTATTTTTATTTAATCTATTTATGTTGAAAGGAGGTTTGAATCCTTTCTTTCTCTAATAAGACTTCTCTTTCTTCTTATCCTTCCAAGTTTTCTGCAAATACTCTCTTCTCTTTCCTTACTCATATAGGTACTTATCCTTCCTAATGGTCTCATTCAAATTCTAGGGCTCATCATATTGAATCTTTTCTTTATAAAATGAAGGTAGTCCATTAAAAAACCTCTGTATTTTCACCTTCTCATATTTTATAAACCCCACATACTTTAGCAGCCCCAAGAAATTATTTTCCTACTCTACCATGGTCATGCTTCCCAGCTTGAGTTCAAAGAACTCTTGCATTTTATTCTCATAGAAGTGCTATGAAAGGTACTCCTTCTGAAAATATTTTTTGAATTTCTTCCAAGTGATCCTACTCTCATTAATGTCCTCAACTTGCTTGATTTGATCCCACCAGATAACAACTTTTCCATGTAGATGGTAAGTGGAAATTATGGCTTCTAGTTTTGATGAGTAGTTATGTAATTGAAAATACCTCATGAGTCCAAGAAACCATGCTTCGACATCATCTTCCCTTTCTCTTTCACCATCAAAGGATGGTGGCTTACGCTTCCTCAACTCTCCTTGAAAACTATCCAATTCATGTCTTCTTCTTTTGGTACCTAACGTGAAACACCTATGGACTACTTATGGAATCTTGAGATGCATAAAATTTCATTGTTGAGTAAGTAGATGAGTGGTTTCTATGATTTCTGCTAGCAGCTCTTGAATAAACAACTCTTCTGTTGTTATATCTTCTTTCAATATATTCGCTCTTCCTCCTGTTTTGAGTTTGATCTATTCTCTTTTTGACTCTATAATTGATTTAATATTTGCATCAATTGATGATTTATCTGATTTTTTTCTCTCACTCATTGTCTTCTATTTTCAGGCTTCTCACAATTTATAATAAGTTTTCTTGCTCCCCTCTTCCCTTGTGTCCATTTGATTCTGTCTTTGCATTACCAACACTGATATTTTGACCTTTGGTCTCTTTATCATGGTTTTAAGCTCCCTCTCCTTCTTCCATTTGTTGAACATGAACTCTTAGACTGAACTAATATGTTTATACCCCTTAATTCTGCAAAATGTGCAAGCAACCATTTTGTTATAATTATGCATATTAAAAAAAAATCCAAGCAATCCTACAGGTCCTTTTTCTTCTTAATTCATGAAGGAATATATTATCATTCTCCAAATTATAACAATCCAATGTTATTATCCTCTGAATCATATTTCTAATGACTATACTCTTGCCCCAATATGATATCTAAGCTGAAAGTTATGGCTTCTCGAAAAAGTCACTTTCACCCCTTTTTTTTTTTGTTTTGCAACATGATCTTGTCGAATTATTCCACACCCCCTTTAAATTGGTACAGAATTCAAATTCTACATGGGCAATTCCTTCAATCCACTTTCATTGTGACCATGTCACCAAACCATGGGCTTATCCACTCTAGTGATGTTCCTTCAACGATTTTCCCTTATTCTTCTACACAGGAGCTTGTTCACAAATGTCTAAGGGATTGGTTACTTCTAGGCCCATCACGCCTCAACCCATTGACCTTATCATGAGACCAGCATTGGAACCAAGTCCTATGGACATTGGCCTTCGACTATTCTCCCATTTCAATCTTCCAACTCTCATGGAGTAAACCTCATTGAACACTTATATTAACTCCACTGGTATATCGAATGATTGAGATTTAATCTCTCATCAACTGGATGATCCCGGATCATCTGGAGGCTTCACCAAGATTGATGGTCATGACTTAATATGACATTGATATGGATGGCCTTATTCAATTCGAGACTTTGGTGCTCAGGGAATCCAGAGCATTACAAATCCCAAGTCGCTCAAGTCCCCCGGAGTGACACCCACCAAAGCTCTTACCCTATCCTTCCACTATTAAATCAGATGGTCACAAGAACCCTTGGAGGATCTTAGATCAATGGACCACATGAATTCACAACTTCGGCCTTTGACACTTTCGTTGGTAGATATTTTGGACATTCCCGGAGGCCATAATCCTGTATATGACATGGCATGTTGATGTCACCTATGGTGAAGTGGACCCGTGGTATGTGTGTGACAAGTCACTAAAAAATGAACAGGTTGGGGTTCAAAAGGTATTGAATCCAGGTAACACATGTCCCCACATGACACCCCTTCCATGTGCCATAAGACATTTCATCATCCAAGTGGGTGGTCCACATTTCTCTACCCCAGATTTGACAGCCTGCATTACTCATGAATTCTTTCCTTGATCTAACAATCGATGGGATTTCAGGACTTCGGGCCTCTGGGACTCCAGTTTAAAAATCTCAAGTTGTTCAACTTTCCTTGGAGTTACACCTGCCAAAGTAGTCATAAAGTGGCGATGAACACTTACCATCGATTAACACCTTCGCTTACTCTATCCTTCTACCATTTCTATATCCAACAGTTAGCATTATTCCTAAAGTCCTTCCCTCGATCTAATGGTCAATGAGAATTCGAGACTTCAGCGCTCTGGGACTCTAGGTTATAGCAGTTCTAAAATGGTTCAATTCTCCTGGAGTTAAACTTCCTGAAGTGGTCAACGTTGGATGACCCTGACCAATGAATGAGATTTCACCCAAGCCTCCTATCATATCGAACAACCGACAAGACTTCACGATTTCAACCTTTTTTATGCTTCTTCCTTGTCTCCCACAATCACCGAAGCAATGAAGTTTTGGAGTCTCCATCTCCTACTTGGCTTTGATCGACATCTTATGATCGACCAACTTGATCTAATGGTTGGGACTAAATCCCACCTAGCCCCTGGTTTCACCTCTAACAGACGGTCCTTGTTTACCTAGTTCTCGATCTAACAATCCAGATATCCCCGATTCAACGGTTGTGATCGATCCTGAATTCAAAAGGGAAAGATCACAATTATACGATCCTTTACGAAGGATATTTTTCGGAAAGACTCTCTAGCTTCTGCACAGTCTCTGCAACACTATCTCTCCTGATCTTTAATATCTTGATGACACATTCATTCTTAAGGACAATACCATAATACCATGTCCAATAGTTTTGACACATACTGTTATGGAAATATTGCCCTGCGAACAGGTGAACTTTCCCTTGGATTATTGACCCCTATACCAATATAGAAACAATCATTTGGACACTACCATTCCTATAAACTTATTTTTCATATTGAAAAAGAGAGGAGAAGGTAAATTAGGATGTACTGTGTTTATGAGGTTTGTCTTAGCTACTTTTATCCACAAGCTTGATCCAATTCCTGGTGCAAATCAACACCTGCAATGAACATGAAGAAACAAACGACTTCCTTCTACTCTAATAGATTAGGTAAATCAAATTCATCTATGGAAATTAAATTAAACATAGACAAGCACATGAAACCACATACTTGAAGGAAATAGGTGTTACACATTATTTTAGTCACCTTGGTGATGTTTCTATAACGTGTGTTCAAGCTCCCAAAAAAACCTTTCTTCATGAGAAAAGTGATTGGTTTCCTCTTTTTTAAAACCTTGTTAAGAAAGGACATCGTAATCCAAGCATAAGATACAGTGTGACAATTCCTGATCGCTGAAGTCTGCCCTGAACCTGGTTTGCGACGTTTCTGCAGGCTGCACTATAGCCAGGGTGCGATGGTGTTGAAAAACTGAGAAAAGGTTGAAGTTCACGAAGATTCTAGAAGGGAATATTCTAGAATATGAGGTGGCATCCGTATGGTTGGGATCCTACTTGCTTCTCTGATTTGGTGGGATCATCCTAATCTCTTTAACCATCTCTCTTTCTCCTATATAATGATGGATTTCTCATGGAAAAGGTTAAGCAAAGAATTAATGAAGGAATAGGTTGAGAATTGTGTGAGGGATTTTGTTTCAATTGATGCTTGAGGTCTTCATTTGTCCATCAAGTTATTGTGGATACTCTTCATGCAAGTTTGGAGCAAGTGTGTGTGTTGGAGGAAAGGGCCACCGAAAGGGGACCTTGCAACATCAAGGTTGTTTGGTTGTATCTTCCACTTTTACTCAATATAATATAATGGCATGTTTCTTTCCATAAAATCATTCTCATTTTATTACATGACTGCTTGATCATATGTATAAGTTTTCATTGAATATACTATTGTTGCTTTCACTTTGGTTGGTTTGTGTCATTGCAGGATCAATAGCGCAAGAGCACTGGAGTGGAGCAGGGACAACAAAAACATAAGGAAGTGATATTCAAAGGTATGCCATTCATCTCTTATCTAATAGTAAATTCAATGATTAGAGCTTAGGGAAGCACCATGTCCAGTCTCATTTTGTTCTATATCTAGGTGGATCTAGGGAGATTAGTTTATGTTTGCATTCACCGATTTATCCAATAACAATAGTCCAAGTATATTAAATGATAACTTCAAGAATAAAATTACAATCTTCATATGATGTTGCAGTAGCCTCTCCAAGTCCTCCTCATCCAACACTTACTCAAAAGATCCACGATCAAAATAACAATGCTTTGCTGATTTTTTCCTCCTTGTTTACCATGGGAATGCCTTCATTTATAGGCTTTGAGAGGCTCAACTACCTTGGGTATATTTGGAATTATTTGATGATATGGCTCCAATAGTTGTGATATCTTCCTTAGATGTAGCCCTGGAGTTAGATTTGAGTCATGGAGTTAGAAGGGGTACATATGCCCAAGTGTTTCATCTTGGGTTGCCCCAATTATTTTTGTGAAGAAAAAGGATGGAACTTTGAGGTTGTGTATTAAGTTCAAACAATTGAATAAGGTTACTATAAATAACAAGCATCATTTTCCAAGGATCGATGATATTTTTTATCAGCTACAAGGAGCAAGGATATTTTCCAAGATTAACCTAAGGTCAGGTTACCATCAGGTGAGATTCAAAGAAGAATTTACTAGGAAGAAAACCTTTCAGATGAGGTATGATCATTATGAGTTTGTAGTAGTGTCATTTGGGTTGATGAATGTGCCAACTAATTTTATGTGTATGATGAATGGAGTGTAGAAAGATTACATGGATTTTTTTTATATTGTTTTCTTGGATGATATTATTATCTACTCCAAGAAAGAGGAGGAACATGAGAACCATTTAAGAATGGTTCTACAGGCGTTGAGAGCACGCCAATTGTATGTAAAGTTTAGCAAGCAAACTTTCTATGAGAGGAAAATCCACTATTTAGTCAACATTGTCTTGGAGTGTTATGATCCAATGCCTTAAAAATGATAAAAAGTCCACTTTGAGGGGGAAACCTCCTATTACAATATATCAAATTCAAAATAAAATAAGAGATGTGATAAGATGATCCTAAGACCAAGTCTTCTTGTTGTATATATAAGAGACAAAGGTTAAAATTATAATGAAAGGGTGCAATGAAGGGTTCTAGCCGACATACAAATATAACACTAGAAATGTAATAATTCAATATCTATGGCTTAATAAGGGGTTTTATACATAACATGGGGCTTTGTCTAGGGTTTAACATTTCCCCCCCCTTTAAACAAACATTGTCCTCAACACCTGACAACAATGGTTGTGTATGCATGAAGAAATCATCTTCCCATGTCACCTCTTCCACTGGTAGGTTATTCCATTTGACGAGGTACTCAGTAATTCCTCAATTTCACAACATATTAATCCCTATTTCAAGTGTTGTTTTTGGTTCTAGTATGATTTTCCCTTCTCCATTAATCTCTAATTGTTACACATGATTTTGGCCACTCTGGTGATGTCTCTACAAGTGATGTATTCAAGCTCCCACAAGGACTTTTTTCCTGAGAAAAGTGACTGTTGTCTTCTTCCAAAAAACACATTTTTAAGATGAGTTCACAGGTTGCCTATGTTATAGGGTGAGAAAATCCTTGATTCTCGCAGGCAACCCATACTTAGGGTGCGAACTATTTGCAATTTGATCTATGGGTAGGATGCGAACCTGTTTTTAATCTTGAAAAGGAGAAGAGGTCACAAAGGTTCTAGAAGGGGAACTTCTAGAAAATGAGTTGGCATTCTACTGACTTCTCAGATTTGGTGGGATCATCCTCATCCATTTAACCATCTCTCCCTCTCCTATATATTGAAAGGTTTCTCATGGAAAAGGTTAAGCAAGATTGAATGAAGAATTGGTGAGAGAATTGTGTGAAGAACTCTGTTTGGACAAAAGCTTGAGGACCCTATTTGGTCTACCAAGTTGTACTGGATCTTCTTCATGCAAATGTAGAGCAAGTGTGTGTGTTGGAACCAAGGGTCACTGAAAGGAAGCTTGTGACATCAATGTGATCCGGTTGTATCTTCTACTTTCATTTAATATAATACAGCGGCATGCCCCTTTCCCATAAAATCACTCTTATTTTATTGCATAACTCCTTGATCATATGCATAGGTTGACATTGAATATAAATTTCTATCTTAACTTTGGTTGGTTTGTGTTGTCTTGGACTTGATTTCACAAGAGTACCGGAGCGAAGCGGGATAAACAGAGACCTAAGGAAGCGATATAAAGGTATGTCACTCATTCCTTCTTATTAGTATATTCAATGACTACAACTTAGGGAAAGAGTCGTGTCCTGTCTTGTTTTGTTCTAGATCCAGGTGGATCTAGGAAGATCTGTTAGTGTCTTCACCTACCGATTTATTTGATAACAAAATTGGCGACTCCACTGGGGATACAACCCATTTTGGTGGATTTTTCTTGGCCATTTTCTCTTGACCTACCATTTTTCATTCCCAATCAATCTCTGGGTCTTGAGAAGATCCTCATAGACTCCCTGGATCCAGAAGTTCCCTCAGAAGTTCTGTCATTTTTCCAAAATTTGCTTGATTACAAACCTTCTCGCACTGCACCCTTCTGTAGCCTGTGAGAATCACTAAAGTTCACACCCTGGTGTTCAGTTCAATGCGAACTTCTCCCAGTCTTACTATGTCTTGCCTGTGAGAATCCTTAATTCTCTCACTATACCCCGCTGCCAGCCTGTGAACTCACTTGTAAATTTTTTGGATTAAGTCTTTTGTGTCCTCAGATGCCCAGATTTGTTTGTGTGTCTAGAAAGAACTTCTCTGGCCAGTGATTGAATGTTTCTTGACTTCAAATCTCGTGAATGATTAGTTTTTGGAAATCGAAAGCTCTTATTGATCATTTTTTCTCAGTGTTTACCTCTTGACGTTTTCTTAACAAGGGTATAATCTCCGATTTTGAAATCCGAGTGGTTGTTTGGTTGGGAGCCTTTGATTGGATTAAAAATTTGAGATTAATTATCCTTTTCGATTGCTTATTACTTGGAAAATTGTTACCCATGTGCATTTGAAGAGACTGGTCTTATCAGTTTGTTATTTTTATCTTCATTGAAAGATCGATTTGGGTGTTTGTTGTGTATTTCTTTTTCGTTGGTTGCTTGTTTTTTCTTAGTTCCATCCCTGTTGTTTGGTTTCTAATAAAAAATTAAAGACATTTTCTTTTTTAAGCACCCTTGTATTTGAAAAATATTGGCATTCAAGTATTCAAAGACAACGAATAGGGAATCTGCATTGTTCACGATTGTTTGATATTATATTTCAGAGAAGATCATACATCATAGTTCGCATTGTTCCAGAAAACTCCTCTTTCCCTCCTATAAATAGGATTCATCGAACAAAAAAAATGTATCATTCATCCTTATTTACGCATTGTTGGGTCAGAGTCCCACACAACATCAGTTTCATTTCCGCCTCCTTTTTGCGTAACAACAACCTTTAATAATATTGCGCAACTTTAAAATTCAGCTAGTATTTTTTTCTAGGGCTCTTTTACAACAACATTATCTAGGATAGAGCTTTGGAATAGGTAGTGAGGCACACTCTCCAAATCACCAAACACACAATAGCATCCTATGGTAAGGAGTGTCAAATTCCATTTGCCGCATTTTGTCTCGGGAAGCCCTTCTCACACAAGGGTCAAACCTGAGGTCGCATCAAGATTGACAGAGTTACTCACCCTGCTTTGTCGATATTGGTGTAGAGATTGCATGTATTACAGGGGTCACTTGAAGGTATACCCACAATTATGAGTGGAAGCCTCTCAAGATGATTTTGGGCTAGATACCATGCCCTTGCGTGTGGATCAGACCATTGATTTTTCCCCTAGGCATCATTTTTGTTGGTGGTAACCTTAGTAGCCTATCTTCTTAGGGTCTTACACAAGGTGACTGTGAAGGGGTAAGTCTTCACAGTACCTAGAATCGACGTTGGCCAAACTAACTCAGAATCCTTGGAGGGTATACCCACGATTATGTGTGGGAGCTTGCACCAGGGTGTAAGTCCGTTAAGCAGGTCGTCAACGTAACTTTTCCACCCTAGCCCAACCCCTTCTTGTCTCATCGTTGTGACGTTGGATTTCATCACCAACTAGTAACTTCAGAATTGGAAGGTCTTGTTTGCTTGGTTTTGCTTCCTAGATTTTACTAGCGCATGCTGTTTGTTTACCCAAGTTGGCCATAGAATTTCTTTCGTAAGATTTTAACTCCACACCATTCATGTAGAATGCAAGGCCTACCCCTAGAAGATCTGGAAGGTTCTCAACCCTTGCCTACCAACTCACCGGAGGGATCTCCTCAATAGAGTGAAGTCCAAGACGTTTCCACTCCATAAGTGGAAAGGACTAACTATCTAGAATGGTTTCGAATTACCAATTCTCGAGAGGACTTTCGATTTCCTCCCGACTCTGAGAGATGTATTGTTCGAGTGAATTATTCTGGAGAAATAGTTGTTCAATATTATGGATTACCAACCGGACCTTTCATAGGACTTGAGGTTCAAGATCCCTTTTGGACTAATGGAATTTTTAGATGGGATCTCTTTGGCTTAGGAGCAGGTGTTGATATCACTATCACACCTGAGCTACCCGAAACAACTAATCCAGACGCAATACCTTTTACTACTGCATATTATTTTCCTGGTACAGACGCTCCACTAGCCGAGCACATCTTGACTATCCCCCTACAAACGGTCCATTACACAATGGTCCTCGATACTACAAGTCCCTGCACCGGGACTACATCGGCTAGCCAAGCTCCCATTGGCACGCATATTTCTCCTAGATTCACCCCAATGCTTCCACCCGGATATCATGCATTGAATGCTTCTATTCCCACTCCTACACAAATCACATCCGGGACTCCTGGTGTTTCCACTCCTTCTGAGCACCATCTCGTTCCCAGTTTCATTCTAACACTTCCTCCACCCCCTTTCAGAGGACCTCTTCCATCCTCTATCAGAGGAACTGATCCTAGTGGCACCATCTCGTCTTTCACACCTAATTACCAGGTTCCTGTTGGTGGAAAATTTGACCAAGGAGACCAAACCCAATCCCCTTTTGCAGGACAAATCCTAATTGGGATGCAACCCCCGATTGGAGGGCAACCCGCACCTACCCCACCCTATGGAAAAAACATACCTCTATCCTTGGCCTAGTATTGGAATTATCTTATTCAACATAATCTTCACTTGACTGGGGGGAAACAACCTCAAGCTAGCTCCAACATACCCCCTAGTACAGGCCAACCCTATCTAGGTACGCCTAATCCTATTTGGGGCTCGAATGCTCAACCCCATGCCCCTGTTCAAGGGTACAACCCTATGAATTACTTTCCTCCACACCAACAATCAAATCTTCCCAGATCTTCGCATTATATGCAAACTTCTTATGGTCCCACTGGTCTACCAACAGGAATCCCTCCCCAAAGTCACCAGTACCCATATGTGAATAGACAATTACCCTTATTAGCCACCCTGGACCTCCTAGATCTGTTGAGAATTTTAAATGATCCGATCCATCACTCTCCTCAATGGCCCGCCATACCGGCCAAACTACCATCTGACATCCCCAAATTCAATGGTAAATAGGGAGAGGACCCGAACAATCATGTAATGAATTTTCACCTTTGGTGCTCATCCAACTCCTTGATGGATGACTCTATTTATTTACGCCTTTTTCAGTGAACCCTCATAGGTTTCACTGTGAAGTGGTATATAGAATTACCATGAGGCTTCTTCATCGACTTCAACACCCTTGTTATGGATTTCCTCACCCACTACCAGTTACCGATCCGCTACGAAACGAGAACCGAAATTTTGAGTTTTTTCAAACAAACCAAAGGCACTCATATTTCTGATCACATTCATGAGTGGCGATGGAGACGACGTCTCATCAAACTTGAACTTCCCGATCAGTTGCTAGCAGAGTGGTTCACGAAATCATTCATGAATGACATTGCTCGTGACATCACCATGGGTGGAGTTTTCATAGAAGAACAGGAAATCAGTCGTGCTCAATACCTCGACCTCGTTTACTCCCAAACAGGTACTCTTTATGACATACTCCTTGACGCACCTCGTCCTTCTACTTCTGCTACTTCAACTACTCCTGCTGCTTCTCATGCAACTGACGGTGTGATTGGCACTTTCCATGCCCAACCTCATTCCGTCCAATCCTCTAGCAACAACCCCAAATCCATTTCTTCTAATGTTCAAAATGCTCCGTCTCCTACCCCTCCCACTGACAAGACTTCTGAGGTAAAATCTGTTCAATCTACCCCCACCGGCAAAAATAAATCCAAAAAAGGAAAGGGTAAGAACAAGGAGGATAAAAATAATCCGCAAACTGAAAAAACCAAAACACCACCTATTGACAATAAAGATAAGTGCAAACCCTGATACCCTTGTCTTACCTGTGGTGATGATCACTACACTAAGGATTGTCCAAGACGAGTTGAGGTTAATAAGTTCCTTCAAGGGACCCCGAAACCACACACTCTGGCCGTATTGTCACAACCCTTCCCTTCTCAACAACAGGCCCAATTGGTCATTCATGACCAACCTTCCCCCTCCAATACATCCTATGTATTAATGTGTATAGGTCATTCAAAGAAAAATGACATCACACTTACCACTCAAGCCAAAGATTATTCTTCCTCCAAAGAGAAGGTTGATGTAGTACCTCCTTCATTGGTCCAACCATCTCCGACGACTCCACCTACCAACAGTCCTCTTTATCTTGAACAACCGAGCCTAGATACAGTCCTTCGCCCTCATCCAAAGGGTGTTGTTCAAAAATTGACTTTCAATCCTCATGCACATGCGGCCCAAAACTACAGTATTGTCGAATATCTGGCCCAAGCACCATCTGTGATGTCAACCCTCGAATTCCTTTAGAGTTTTCCTATACAACGGAAGGCATTGTTGAAAGCTAGTGGTGGAATCGACCCTATGGATATAAATTTAATAATTTTTTACTTGGAAGATCACATTCCAAGGTTACCCCCTTAACTCGCATTCCAAATACAAGTTATTGTCTTTGAAAAAAACATTTGTAGAACAGTTATTAATGAGGGTGCCTCGACATGTGTCATGTCTATTACCTGCTGGAAAGCCATCGACTCTCCTCCTTTGACTGAATCCCACAACATGCTCAAAGCCTTCAATGGCTCTAGTTTTAAGCCTTACAATGTCCTCCCTTCATTGCCTATTACGTTAGAAGGAAAAACGTTCAACATTGAAGTGGAGGTCTTTGACGCTCCTCTCGATTACAACCTTCTACCTGATCGTAGCTGGATCGATTCCATGCATGCAGTTGTGTCCACTCTTTTCCGTGTCGTATGTTTTCCACATCAAGGAAAAGTAGTTACCGTTGACCAATTGGCCTTCTTTCACTCCTATGCACGTACCAAAAATGTAACGTTCATTGCAAACCCCCCCCCTGGATATGAGAACATCGGTGTGAGTCTTCTTAAAGATTCCTCGTTGATGGGTACTTTCCCCATCCCACCACCCGACATTCCACATCCGTTTGTCGCCTTGATCAACATGATCTCCACCTCTGTTCACAGAACCCCTGCGTCTTACGACCCATGGATGATACCCAACCTCGACGATCATCTTCGATATGGAAATGAAATGCCTTTGAGTCCGGACGAATCCTCTTATCAAGCCATTCAATCGAAAACCCCTTCTACCCCCTCTCTTGGTGATTTATATCCAGATCCATTCCGCGTCATTTTTCCCATGGAAGAGATTATTATGTTTGTTATGTCCATGGAAGACACCACTTGGGACAATGGACATCATCGTTCCATCCTCTTTCTGGAACAACACACCATCGAGGGTTACCAATGGATATCGACCTCGTCAACCGTGGTTGTCATTTATACTGTTCCCGAGTCTACACACGATCTGTTCTATGAAGGTAACTTAAGTAACATCTCACCCACCCTCCCCCTTGACATATCCATAAAACCTGGAATTGTCGAAAATGTGCATATCAGAGCTTCGTGTTCCCATGACAAAGTGGTCACGTACAAGTATCTATTCCAAGAATTTCGTGACGTCTTCGCGTGGAGCTATGAAGAAATGTCGGGTATTTATCTCGACATTGTGGTACATGAAATTAAGACATACCCGGGCACTAAACCCATCCGGAAACAACTTCGTCCGGTCCACCCATGTAAAGCAACCTCTATCAAGTTGGAAGTTGAGAAACTTCTTAAGGATGGCTTCATTTACCCGGTGGCTCTAACTGACTGGGTTTCCAATCTTGTTCTGATTGACAAGAAACAAGGCACAATCTGCATGTGCATTGATTATAGGGACATCAACAAAGCTTGTCCTAAAGACAACTTTCCTACCCCCTTCATTGACCAGATCGTCGATGATTGTGCCGGAAGTGAAATCTTCTCTTTGATGGATGGTTTCTCTGGATATAATCAAATCAATATTGTGCTTGCAGACCAACACAAGACCACTTTTATTTGTCCTTGGGGCACTTTTGCCTATTGGAAACTTCCATTCGGTTTAAAGAATGCCAGTGCAACTTTTCAACGTGCTATGTCTTACGTCTTTCATGACATAAAGCACATTGTGCAGCCATATCTCGATGACTTACCCTCTCATTCCATGTTCTGTGTAGATCATCCAATACACCTCCACGCCATTTTCCTTCGATGTCGGTTTTACCATATACGCTTGAATCCCCACAAATGTGTTTTCTGCATAGAATCCGACCGACTTCTGGGCTTTATTGTTTGACGTCAAGGGATCAGGGTATATCCTTTGAAGGTTGAGGTGATTCTCAATCGCCCTCCTCCTTCCTCACTTCGCTAGTTACAAAGTTTGCAAGGGAAGGAAAACTTTCTCCGTCGTTTCATCCCAAACTATGTTGAGCTAACTCTTGGATTTACATGACTGCTCAAGAAAGGTTCTGAGTTTGTATGGGATACCACTACCAACAAAGCTTTCAAAGTTTTGAAACTGTCTTTAACACGTACCCCATTACTCTTCCCACCTGATTACAGTCGGGATTATTTTCTTTACCTCACAGCCTCGGACTATACCATCGCTATGGTTCTCGTCCAGGAGGATGATTCTTATGACGAACATGTCATCTATTACTTGAGTCAGAGTCTCACAACTACCAAAACCAAGTATTTACATGTTGAAAAATTGGCTTTGGCAGCCTTCCAGGCTGTTCAATGTTTTCGGCACTATATCCTTTCTCGCAAGACTACGGTAATTTCTAACTGAAACCCTATGCAACACATTCTTACATGCCAATTGCTAGGGGGAAAATACTCCAAATGGATCATAATACTCTAGGATTTTGACTTAGAATTTGAATGTGCTAAGTCCAAGAAATCATTGGTTTTTATCGAGTTGAAATGCAACCTTCCCTACTCTGAGATGCAAAATGTAACAAAAGATTCATTACCCGATGAATCCCTTTTCCTGATCAGTTCTGATGACCTTTGGTATGGAGATATCTTCATATATCTCCAGACCCAGACTTTCCAGCCCAATGTTTCTAGCACTAACCGCCTTCGAATACGCTACCAAGCCCGTCAGTATATTATCCTTGGGGATACTCTTTATTGTCATGGGATTAACTCCATTTTTCGACGCTGCCTGACGTTTGATGAAGCTGAGAAAGCCCTGAATAACTGTCATTCTGGAGCCTATGGTGGTCACATGTCTGGGTATGCTACTGCACAAAAGATCTTATGGGCAGGGTATTTTTGGCCTTCTTTATTCAACGATTGTATAATTGCTGTCCAAAAATGCCATGCTTGCCAAACCTACAAAACTAAAATACGATCTCACCCTACTCCTCTACACCCTGTGGTCTCCATTGGTCCTTTTGTGAAATGGGGTATCGATTTCATGACATGTCACCCTCACTCGGCTGGGGGGCAAGGATACATTATTGTAGCCGTAGATTATTTTACAAAATGATTCGAGGTGATGCCAACATTCGACAATAACGGAAGGACTGAAACATTATTTATATTTAATCACATCATTTCTCGGTTTGGTGTTCCTCAAGCTATCGTTACTGACTATGGTAGCCACTTTAGAAACTTCATGATGTCCAAACTCACTAAAAAGTTGGGTCTTTGCCATGAAAACTCAACACCCTATTATCCACAAGCCAATGACCAAGTTGAAGCAATAAACAAAATCCTCATTACCATGCTTCAACGAATGATAGGGATTCACAAAACGAGTTGGCACACGATGTTGTTTTTAGCATTGTGGGCTTACTGGACATCTGTTAAGTCTGCTACCAGGTTTACACCATTCCAGTTAGTCTATGGTCTAGATGCCATATTGTCAATTGAATGTGAGATACCTTCCCTAAAACTAGTTGTCAAACTTCTCCCAAACACTTCTGCCGAAGAAGAACATCTGTTGTATCTCATGCAATTAGACGAAACCCGTCATGATGCCACCCTAGTTATATAATCCCAGAAGAAATGTGTCAAATCCCAATACGATGAACATGTCAGGCCACACATTTTCTCCAAAGGTGATCTGGTTCTCCTTTACGAACAAGATCGGGATATGCTAGGAGCCGGAAAATTTGAAGCTATGTGGCGAGGTCCTTATATCGTCAGGAGAGTTTTGGAGAAAGGAGCTTACAAGTTGGTGGACTATGAAGGTATCCCTTTGAGTGAACCTAGAAATGGGTTGTACTTAAAGAAGTACTATTCTTAAGATCACCTGTGCATGAGTGCTTGTATTTTATTGTATCATAATTTTTGTGTGTCACTTTAGTATGTTTTTTCATTATTTAGTCTCTGCCCCCGACCACTTATCTTACATTGTGCTTGGTTTCCAGATGTTGGAGTCTTTTCTACCCCACATTGGCTTCGTCGATGGCACTAGTCATAGTACTCGGAACCTTGCTTCTGCTGCATGGGAAATTTACGAACCTACAAATGAACTTATCAGTCTATGAGGTGTGTGCCTTGGTCGTGTGACCAATAATATTGCAGAATATAGCGTCGTCATTGAATTGTTGATTGATTCTATTTCGCTCGATATCCGCCACCTGGTTATACGACTTGATTTGCAGCTAGTAGTACTACAACTAAGTAATTTCTATGTTATTCGAAGTCCTACTTTATTACAGGTATATTTACAAATTCACCTCTTGGAACATCATTTTGATTATATTGAATATCAACACATTCCTATATGTCTAAATACATTGATTGATGCTTTAGCTAACTATGTGTTAGACAGACATTTGAGACATTTATAAACCAATCACACATTACATGTATAACACAACACAAAATAAGCTGATAGAAGCCGTATATATGTATATAACGATCAAAAGTTTTTACAAAAAGTTTATGTACAAGGATCAAAATCTCAAAATACGAAGCTCATAGCTTCTACAAAATAGCGTCATGGATGAAACTCACGATAACACACAACTGCTCGGGCTACCCTACAGAGCAGTCGACTGAGAGACTCAGACACGCCCACAGTATGGCATTGATAACGTCTCAGAATCTCCCCAATAGCAATGTCTGGGACATCTGCAGACAACCCCTCTAAGTTCTGTTCCACTACCTCATATTCTTCGGCATCCAATCTCGCCACTAGAGCCACTTCTCCTCGCCTTTGAATGGGAAACGTTCCTGGAGGTCAATACAGCCCCACATCTGTGTCATCAAAAATATTTCTTTTTTATTAGTCCTTGGATAACATAAAAACATTTCATATGATAAAAATTACAAAAACATTTAAAAAGAAAAAAATGTGTACTTCTTACCTAAGTCACCCCACTGAACATCCTCAGGTAGGGCCAAATCTGGATCCCCTCAAAAATCCAAACCAGCATATGCGTAGTCATCGATCATCAATATCTGGGGCCTCAACTAGTCAAATAATGAGTCATTATACTTGATTATGGGTCTTGCTACATGTCAAGCCATGAGGTTACACCACCTCAGCATCCTCAGATCCTGTGGGGCCGGTAAACCTCAATCAACCTGTAGTCACAACAGTGGGACCCTCTCGAGGAAGAATGACACCAAAAGTGACCCGTACTCAAACTGCTTCAAGTCACCCTTTCTACACTTCGTCAATTGTCTCTTCATACTATGGAGAACTGCATCCGACCAGTTGAAGACCCAAGGCTCTGTGCACTCTATGGCGTATTGGAAATAGATCTCGAGAGCCATGTGCGGAGTCGCGTTCCAAGCCATGCATGCAATAGTAAACAAGATGGTCCATAGGGTCAGATCTTGGACCCCCCAAATTTCAACCTTACCCTTGCTTCTCTCTGCCTCAGGAACACAGTATCGGTGACAATACTCGCTCATAGGGAGTCCTCTGCCTCTAACTCCGGTCAAAGTAGCATGGTATCCACGCCGTGACAACTCCATTAGAAAATAGATATCCTCAATATATAGTGTCAGTGTATGGACTCCCACATGAAATAACTATTGATCCATGTCCCACATGTGGACCAAGTATTCCAACAACCTGAGTTGGGCTCTCATGCTCGGAATCCTGAAAAATTTCAAGAGCCCACATTCCCGGAGGGCAGCGACTGTACCCGGGTCATTACCGGCAATGGAATCATCCTCCTCATGTTCTCTTTCTCTCCATTCCAACATTGTTATGGTCAAACACCTGCAAAAGAGCCATGAGAGGGGAGTCAACAACTTGTTTTAAACTCTTGCATAATTTTTATTGAGCAAAACCAAACATTAAAATCCATGTTTTGGCCCTCGCAGGTGAGCCTTTGGCACAGTGTGAGATTCTCGTAGGTACCCTAAAGCCCACCTACGAGAATCTTAGATTCTCATAGATCCCGCAAGGCCCATGTGCGAGAATGCTTGAGTACATGGTCTGACCCTAAAATGGGCTTAAAACTCTAAAAATTGCCAATAAAAACCAAAAATAAACCATGGAAAAGTTGAAGGATCAAGAGCTTACCTCGTTGGTTGAAACCATTCACTGAATGATCTCTTGTGCCTTCCACAATCGAGCAAAGAAATTTGGGGGGAAATGAGGTATGTTCGACAAGTTTTTGACAAAGTAACAATAAAATGGTAAAAAGTCCTTTTCACCCATATTTATTCACTTTTTACCATTTCTTATTGGTTTTTTATATTATTTTTATTGCTTTGCTTATAAAACCTAATGCCCTAATAGCCTTTTGAGTGTGATTTTTCACAGATATAGCAACTTCGAAGTTCGAACGAGGGGGTACAGGTGTTTTTTTCTTTTTTTCGCATATACGACTACTTTTTTAGGGTTTTTGTAGGAAAAACCTCGAGCTCAGTCTTCGTTCGTTCTTGCGCTCAAAAATATATGAGAACGTAACCGAGTATAATTTTTCTCATATTTTCGTACTCATCATGGTAGCACGAAAATGACGAACATAAGGGAGTATCCTTTAAGCTCTTTTCACGCTCCGTGAAAACAAAAAGATTGCCGAGCGATCTTGTTCTCTTCACGCTCGTTAAAGTATTTGAAGAAAACGTTTGATGGGTGATAGTTTATCACTTTTTTGGTCTCGTCGAACTTATTTATGAAAAAGGAACTAGGAGAGTTCTCTTTAAGTGTTTTTCAGACTCTCAAAACATGAAAAACTTCCGAGTTTGCTTTCTTTGGACTCGTAAAACAAACATCGAAAGGCCCGTATGGGACCGAACCACTCCTTCCTAGGGTTTGTTAAATATACTCTGAGGGACTCATCAAAAGGATGAGATTACATAGGCAATCATATGTTATCCTCCTCAAGCTTGTGTAAAAATAAATAAGTACTCGCCAGAAATGGTGGGGGAAATTTTGGGAAAGGGATGTGTTTTTGTATTCATATTAATGGCAGTAAGCGTCGCTCTTGAACATGACACCCCCTATTCGTCATTTGAATCTGGGTTGGGAAATCCATTTGTCTCTCGTTCGACTTGCTACAAGGTTATATCTTGGGTCGTCTTTGAGTCAATGTTGACAAGTCCTTGGTCGTGTCGTTCATATGTTCAAGAGAAGTTCAAACGAGCCCTCTATTGAGTCGGCCATCTGCAGTTGTCCATTCTTACTATGTCAGCCTTCCCTGTGTCCATTTCAACCCTTGTTCATACTTTGATTCACCCTCAAAATATGTTACTTGTTTTGTGTCATTGATGGGGGATACATCAAGGCCCTACTATGACGAGTCTTGTTCCATCGACTCCAACTCATTATCTAGAAATAAGACTTAGAAATCATTTAGTACCTTGGAACCTCCATGCCTTAATGGTAGGTCTCTTCTCTTTCGACAGAGGTTTCACATCATTGATCCCTAATCGGGAGATTTCACCGAGTGCTTGAATTTATCTCGTTCATTCACATTCATTCGGATTATACTTCGATACCTTGGGAGTCATCAACATCAATGGTGATTTCCCTCGCACTTGTTAACAGTTTTCATCAATGACCGGTAATCAAGTGGTTTTTACCATGTTCGACTTCAGCACATGTAATCGCATGGCTAGATTCGTACTTTCAGGTGATGGGATTGAAGACCTTGGGTCTCATCTTTTTGATCCAAGCTACGATGGAGTATGTATGATTTGTATCAGCACATAGATTCACTTTGTATGTCATGTGGCTATGTCATTATTCAAGTCCTCTCACATAGATCCATAGTGTATTCCTGGTGGCTATGTAGCATTTTTATGACATGGATGCACGATGTATGATTGGTGGCCATGACCTACATTTATGATTCCATTCATTTGCGATCTAAGAATGGGAATTCCTACCTCAGAACTGGTATTATATTCTGTAGATGCTTGGTTGTTTACAGGTTTCCGATTAGGTGTGCTCTTTGTTTCTGACACACACACGCATTTTACAAAGTATTTCAGTTGTCTCAAGTTTCGGCCTCATACTTTGGGGGGGCATTCTATTACACATAATTTTGGTCACTCTGGTGATGTCTCTACAAGTGATGTATTCAGGCTCCCACAAGGACTTTTTTCCTGAGAAAAGTGACTGTTTTCTTCTTCCAAAAAACACATTTTTAAGATGAGTTCGTAGGTTGCCTATGTTATAGAGTGTGAAAATCCTTGATTCTCGCAGGAAAACCATACTTAGGGTGAGAACTGTTCGCAGTATTCTCTATGGGTAGGGTGCGAACCTGTTTTTAAGCTTGAAAAGGAGAAGAGGTCACGAAGGTTCTAGAAGTGGATCTTCTAGAAAATGAGTTGGCATTTGCATGGTTGGAATTCTACTGACTTCTGATATTTGGTGGGATCATCCTCATCCATTTAACTATATCTCCTTCTCCTGTATATTGAAAGGTTTCTCATGGAAAAGGTTAAGCAAGATTGAATGAAGAATTGGTGAGAGAATTGTGTGAAGAACTTTGTTTGGACAGAAGCTTGAGGACCCTATTTGGTCTACCAATTTGTATTGGATCTTCTTCATGCAAATGTAGAGCAAGTGTGTGTGTTGGAACCAAGGGTCACTGAAAGGAAGCTTGCGACATCAAGGCGATCTGGTTGTATCTTCTACTTTCATTTAATATAATACAGTGACATGTCCCTTTCCCATAAAATCACTCTTATTTTATTGCATAACTCCTTGATCATATGCATAGGTTGACATTGAATATACTTTTCTATCTTCACTTTGGTTGGTTTGTGTTGTCTTGGACCTGATTTCACAAGAGCACCAGAGCGAAGCAGGAGCAACAGAGACCTAAGGAAGTGATATAAATGTATGTCACTCATTCCTTCTTATTAGTAGATTCAATGACTACAACTTAGGGAAAGAGTTGTGTCCTATCCTATTTTGTTCTAGATCCAAGTGAATCTAGGGAGATCTGTTAGTGTCTGCACCTACCGATTTATCCGATAACACTAATAAAATAGTTTTCACTAGGATATTGTCACTAATTATCTTCTTTAAGCAAGAAACATGTAAGATTGGATGTACACTTTCCGATCGCAAATGAATAGCATGGGCGTGATATTGAGTAGGTGGAATACCCTTAGGCATCTCTCCAAATACCATGGAATGATTGTTAATAACTTTTTGGAGATCCATTGGAGGAGCGGCTATAGATGTTTGAACATCTAGTGAGCACAATTGTGTAATTACACCATGGTGTCACTTTTTGAGTAATTTTTTCATGTTGTTAGAGCTTATCACATTAGATGGTTTCCCTTGGATACCTCTAAGCTCAATTTCACTTCCTTCTGATGAAAATATCAAGAAAAGATATTGATTCTCATTATCCACTCAATGAGCGATCTCGGATGGCACAGGGTGAAACACCATTGCTCCCTGCTTTCGTTGACCCCCATAACATTCGATGCCAACACTTTCTCATGTTACGGTGGGTCTTACTTTGCGACTATTGCAGTTAGTTCTTTCATTTGCCGAAGACCTCTGAACTTGGTTGGGCTATCACTGCCCACATAATCGGTGATACTTATTACCACGATCACTGCTTACTATTCAGAGTATGTTCATCTACAGAATTGTCTTCTGCCTTTATCACGATCGCCCCTGAGGGCACTGCAGTTGTCTACACCAACACTTTAGTCATCTTTTTTTGGAGTTACATGACACAAGCATGGGGCATGCCCGCCTCGCTTGTACACAGTTTTCTGTTTTCCACACCTCATGGAAGGTTGGGTCCTACCGGTTCCTTTTTCCCTCCAACGGATCACTCTCGATGATCCCACTATTGCTCTCTCTTACAACAACATTCTTAGTAGAAGAAACATTGATGGATTTCGGCTATATGTATGCTCCTAACCTCATCCATCAGGGGGCATCTGTTATCACTGAAATTTCATCCGCACATGGTTACAAGAATGCAACATCATCAAACAGTGATGAAGTCATCCATGGACCTGAATTAATACCAAGGCATTCATAAAAGAGTCAAAAACTATACAAAGTAGTGAAAAATTGAAGGGTGCTATGAAGACACTGGGCGCACACGCACATGCATGGAACAGGAACGTAGAAATCGCGCACATGCACACGATGCACGACTGTTATTGCAAAAAGCCACACACCTACTAAACGACGTATTTATGAGAGTGGTCGGCCTCCCACCCACTTATGGTTCAGCTCCCAAGCCGATTTGACCCTCAAATCTGGATTGGATTCGACTGGATGGCTGGTCAAAGACCTAGAAATGCCCTAATTAGCCTCTTTTCACACTACAAAACAGTTAAACAATAGCTCAAAGGGATGCTATAAAAAGGCCATGGATGCACCTCATTTTTCAAGGAATTCAAAGTAATGTTATGCTGCCTCTATTCTCTTGAGGACTCCATCCTTGTCAAGAGCATATTTTCACCATTGCATTGGACAATCCATCTCACCCATTGAGTGGATTTGTAAAGAGTT
>ML786893.1:18868-57047 GCA_009831015.1 Picea engelmannii | reverse complement strand
TTACTATAGGTGGAACAACAGTAAGTTGGATTTCGAAACTGCAAAAGGTTGTTTCACTTTCAACAACAGAGGCAGAGTATGTTGCTGCTACAGAGACTAGTAAAGAGATGATTTGGTTACAAAGGTTTATGGAGGAATTGGGAAAGAAGCAGGAGAACATCAGGCTGTACTGTGACAGTCAGAGTGCCATTCACCTTGCAAAGAACTCAGCCTTCCATTCAAAGACTAAGCATATACAGTTGATGTACCACTTCATACGATCCGCCTTGGAAGATGGACAATTGAAGATGGAAAAGATACACACTAGCCAGAATCCTGCAGACATGTTAACAAAGGGAGTAACCAGGGAGAAACTGAGTTCTTGCTCAGTTTCAGTTGGTCTTCAAGAATGAAGATGAAGATGAGAAATTTGCCATGTCCAAGAAGGTTCAAAATCCAGCATATACATCAGCGGTGGAGTTGTTGAGATCAGTCTCCAAGTAGGAGATTGTTGGTTGTGGAGCCTGATTATCTTCCTGATTCAGAGGTCCTTTCTTTCAGCCGTGTTTATGCCCCATGAAGTATTTACACCCCATAAGTATGTACACTCTTCCACGTGGGGGAGTGTAGAGGGGGGGTACCCCCTCTATGTGGTCCGGGGGGGCTATCCCCCCGGTTGGGGGGTCTGGGGGAAAGTGGCCCCCCAGCAGGGGTTCGGGGGTAGCGTCCCCTGATGGGGGTTTGGGGGCGAAGCCCCCGAAGCAAAAAATTGCCTTGTAAAAGTATATTGTAATTTCATTGTATATCTGGACCGTTCATTATAAGGTCGCAGATCTAATGATAGAGATTATGTTAGGGTTTTTTTCCCTAGAAGGCAACCTTCTTTTATGAGGGAAATGTATTGCGGCTATGGTTGATGGTGAATAT
Source organism: Picea engelmannii (assembly GCA_009831015.1). Lineage (NCBI taxonomy): Eukaryota > Viridiplantae > Streptophyta > Pinopsida > Pinales > Pinaceae > Picea > Picea engelmannii. The sequence continues at coordinate 56,141 of ML786893.1, read as the reverse complement.
TGTATTCTGAGAGAGGATACTGTGAGAGAAAGAAGAGGAAGTTACAGCGGGTTTGCTGTAGGTTGTATCCCTTCATTTGTTGGACAATAATAAAGGAAGGACTTGGCAATTTCTCTGGTGGACGTAGCCCACACTGGGTGAACCACGTAAATCTATGTCTCTCTTATATTGTGTGTCTTCTGTGTTTTGTTTCTGCATTTGTTTTATTTTATTGCTCCGCGGTCCTGTTTTTCTAACACCAATATGTTCATCAAACATTACTTTAGTCTCACATGACTAACTTTGGATCAGTCAACAACCCTGTTGGTTAAGATGGACGGCTTATCTCTCCTACCTGTGTCGTAGACCCGGGGTTCATATCTTTAAGGGTACCAACAAAGCCTAAAACTATCGGCCCTTCTAGTAAACCAAAAGGAAACACAATACACAGAGGGCACTGCACAATCTCACCCGAGATAGATTTATATGGGTGGCTATAAGAATCAGGTGTTTACAGCCTAGGATTGAGCATGAGATAGGGGATCTGTATTCTAGGCCATTACTTATGATTTGTATAACGAACTATTGTTATACTCCTTTATATTTTAACCTCCGTGGTATATTTTTCGTTATATTCCCACAACAATTAACCAAACAATATAATAACTCATTCATTCATTGCACACAACATTTAACTACTAAAAATATGACAAAGATATGCATGCATTCATCACATTACATATGTATTACCATGGTTCACCCCCTCTTGGGCTACATCCACAAAGATTTGTCTCTTGGCTCTCTTATTATGGTAGTTCTGCAATTCTCACACCTCGCACTTACAACTCTCCTCAGATGGGTAAGATCTTTCTGAGGCAAACTAGATCACACCAGAATCCTTAGCCTACGATCTAATCCTCGAGATATACCTTTTCTCTTCCGCTTAGCTCACTTGCTTTAAAAAAATAGTACATCTAATCAAAACCATTACATAGAAACGATCTCAACTCTACAACAATAGTAGTGCTCAACCTTAGAGAACCTCTCCAAACTCTTCTATGATAACTTTGTATCTATATTTATATCTATCGAGCTCTTCAGCCATTTACACAAAAACCCTAACCCTACTATCGTTAGGTCTTCCTTCTCTGCATGTGTTCGTTGCTTCCTTCCAGTTGTCCCCTCCTTCTTGCATGCATGCATGTTGTGCTTCTTGCCATTTGTCACTTTCCTCCTGCATGTTTTCTTTCCCACTTCGGCCTACTGCCAATAGGCCCCCAACACTGACATGTGGCTCGTCCCAAGTCACCTAATCTTTCTGAGTTGCCTCGATATCTTTGGTGATCATATGGAATTTTTCCCTCGGCTCTGCTACTTTTGTCAATGCCTTTGCGGTCTTGTCCTTAATGGTATCCATTACCTAAACTGCCACTTTGTCACTCAGTAATCCTACACATTCTGCCTATGCTTGTTCCATCTGTGTTCTATCTGCTTCTGCCTGTGTGAGTACTTCTGCTACCCGTTCCTGTAGTGGTTCTATTTGAGCCTAGTGTTCCTGTTTCTGTGTCTGTGTAGTGATAAGTTATGCCTGCATCTTCTTCAACTCATGCATCCCCTTGATGTGTTCTGGGATTGGTATAGTCTTTTTCCTTTGTTTGAGTTCTTGGATCGCTGCATTGATCATTTCCTCTTCCTTGTCCCAGTGTTGAACCTGTGGGTCCTCCTCCAGTCTTGTCCAAAGTTGCGCTACTTTGTTGAGAAAGTCAGCTGCCATGCTAACCTGATTCTCCATCTCCTGTATTTGCATTGTTGTTGCCTGCCTCCTTTGCTCCTTTACTGTTAGTGGAGTTGTTGGTGTTATTTGTTCTTGGAGATACCCGATGTCCTTCTGGTATTGAGCAATTGCCTGCACAATCTGGTCGATTTTTTCTGTGGCTGGGAGTTCATTTCCTTGCACAATGTTTGGAATTTTCTCAAAAATTTCTCCCACTCTGCGTTCCAATTCATTCTTGTGTTCTGTCTCCTTCTAAGTTTTGGATTTGGCCTGCTCATACTCTTTTTCCAGTGCTTCCCACTACTTTGTTTCTTTCTGTAGCTCGACTAAGTTTTTATGTGCCCAAGACTGCATTTCGTGGTTGATGCTAACCTTCAATTTGTGAAATTCCCTTGATGTAATCTGTGTCAGGATCAATTGGATGTGGTCCAAATCCTGCAGTGGTGTCTGTCTCACGATTTCATCCATTCTTATCATGCTAAGTTTTATGTGGACCATTGCCTTTGCATGTGGAATTGGGAGGGTTGGGTCTCTTTCTTCGACCTCCACACTCTCGTTGGTTTGTTTTGTCGATGGCTCTATGCCTATGCTGCTACTTTCTCTTTGGGCCTCTCCAAGTGTCCTGAGGAGCTGTCCTATTTCTGCCAGCTCTTTTTGCATATTATCCCTGTGATGTGTTGTGTGGTCAAAGTCTTCTACTAGACAATCCTGGACCATTATGGAGATCATTTCTCCATCGTCCTTTGTGATCATATAGTCCGATGACACATGTTGCACCTTTGATTTCTTGCATGCACCTACGGCTTGTACAGTTGGTCTCTTAGTTCCCCCTAGCTCCTGTGTGATGGGGTTTGGGGATGTCTCATGTGCTCCCTTAGCTTGTTTTGGCTGTTCATTGGTCTCTTTATGCCCCTTCTGGGTTCCTATCTGCTTTGACCATTCATTTGCTTGATTCGTTGTTTTTTGGCCCATCCTTGGTTTCTTAGGCACTCGGATTTGCGGAGGTTGTGTTTCCTCCTATGCTACTTCTCCTTTTGTGAGTCCTTCTGGTACTTCCCGGGATCCTCCATTCATTAGGACATTCATTGATGGCAATGTCTATATCACCTTCTGTGATGCAATAGTGCATCGATAGCCACTATTTATCTATATCCTGCTTTGGTTGTATCCACATGGCTTGACGTGTATCCCAGAAGTTAATGATGTCCCCATATCATGTGATAGCTTATGGTGTTATTCTCCATGAGCGACTAATATCTTCTTGCATGTCTCGTAGGTATGCTTCAAAGATGATTCCATTGTCCCTCTTCCGTTTGGCCTATGGCCCAGATCTCAGTACTAGGTATCTCGCTCCCGTTGGTTGTGGTCTAGTAGCAAAAGCTACATACTCTGGTTCCCGCCATCTCATGAAGGCTATGAGGGTGAGCAACCATGAGTAATGGAATTTTTTGGCGAGTTCCTATGCATCCTTGCATTCCACTTGGAACAAGTTTAACAGATAAGTCACCCATCTCACAAAGGTTCCTTCCATGCACTGAGTTGCAACTACGATGACTCCTGTCGATACTTCATCTTTGCAGAATTTTCTTAGCAAATTACAAGATAACATCTTTGTGCCCAATTGTGTTGCTGAATTTTTTATCCATTTGATTATAATGCCTCTTGTCCCCCTGGTGGTACCATATTTATTCTTCATTTCCTCGGCTAACGCTTTCTCCTTGGATTTATCATCCAAAATTAGCGTGGGATCCATACCCCGGCTAGGTAGTCCTGTTATCTACACAATAAGATCAACAGTCATGGGGACAGGTTTGTCTAGCCATATATCCCCTCCGCGCGTAACTACTAATAGCTGCTTAACTCATGTTGTCACGTACTGGCCTCTGCCAAAGTGAAAAATTTTCAGCAACCCTAAAATGTCGATTTGATCTAGTCCAACTGCCCACTGATGTGGTTGGCTGATTATTTCTCCAAGTTGGTTGACCACTATGTTTTGCATAAAAACCATTGGCACAAGTTCTGGGTACTTGGTGTCGTCTATGACGTCATGGTCGGAATACTTGAGCTTCCCAATGTGACCCAGTAGCTGCGGCTATACCTGTACTCCCTCTGGTATGCATGGTAGCACAATTTATGCTATCGGTTTCTTGTGAGGTGAGCTCGATATCAGAACTTTGTCTTCCTACTATGGTGGTTGGTATGAAGTTCCATCAATTCCTGGTTGTTTCCCTATAAGCCATTATATCCAAGCCGATGTAGTTCTCATGGTCTCTTCTGTTGGTTGACTGAGGATGGGTACCTGCGACTTGTCTGGTTTCCCTTATGATCCTTGATTTTGTTTCATGTCATTACCTTCTACGCTGGTTCAGTGCTTTCTAGTTGCACTTCCTGTTAGGGTTCTGCTTCCTCATTTTGAGGTTCTTGTGCCTCTACTTGCGTGTCCTCTTTCAGTTCCTCTAGTTGTGGTTGTTGAATCTCCTCCAGTATCAGTGTAGAGTTCACTGGTGGTATCTCTGGGGATGGGATCTCATCGATATCGATGATCTCCATTTGTTGTTGTTTGTTTTCTTCCAACAGTCCTCGTGACCTACTCTAAACTCTGGATGGTCTAGCGGTTCTGTCTGGTTCAGCGGACTTTGGTGGTGCCATAGTAGTGAGTGTTGAACATCTTCTAACTTTAGAGGACTATGGTCATGCTCTGTTTGTTCGAGTTGCTGTTGCTCTCTCTTTGTTCTCCTTTCTCGAATAAACAAGTTTCTTCTGTGCTCGCATGTTGTATGGGCTTGTCAAGAATATTATCAAGGAATCTTCCTCCATGATGTGATTAATGCACCATAACTATGGGTTCAATGCATTTGCAATAGTTTTGTACTTGCCATTATGCTTCTCTTACTGTTTCTAGTTGGCATGTTTAATGTGACGTTCCATCAGTCCTTGCCATGCCTTAATTCTAATTAGTGTTGTCCTGTCACCCTGATTTTGCCGAATTTCCGTTTCCCACTCGTTTTTCTTAGGCCTGTAATTGTTGCTCTTTCCTTTACTGCATTTTTGTTTCGAGTGTCTTGTGGCTTTTTAGGTTTTTGTTTTGTTTTTACTGCACAGTGGGTGGTCGACTATCCTTGTACAGCTTCAGTCAGACCCCTTTGATCATTCCTCCAAGTTCTGTACCTGCTAAATATCTTAACTATACATATCCACCATCTGTTACAGATTTGACCTCGTATGGTCCTAACCAATGCATTCTTAGCTTTCCTAGGTGCTCAAATGATTTTCTATCATAGAGCAATACTAGATCTCCTTCTGTGAAAGTCGTCTTCTTAATGTGTCGATCATGCCATGCTTTGTCTCTAGCCTTATGTACTTGTTGATGGAATCCTACCAGGATTCAGTCTTCCTCCATTGCTAACAACTGGTTTAGTCTTTCCTGTATTGCGTTGCATTCTGTCATTTGTGTGATAGCAGCTACACATAAGATGGGTACTAAAAATTCAAATGGCACTACCACTTCTTGGCTATAGATGAGTTTGAATGGTGTGTGCCCTGTCAAATTCTTACATGTTGTCCTATACTCCCATAATAATGCTGGCACTTTGAGGTCCCTGTCATCTCTATTGACGTTACAGATCTTTTTCAGTGCATTCTCTAGAATTTTGTTGAAGGCTTCTACTGTGCCATTCGCTTGTGGGTGATACGGTGTGCTTCTCTGGTGGTGAATTTAAAATTATTTGAGTGTCGCACGGATAGTGATATTTATGAAATGCGTTCCTTGGTCGCTCATCAAAACTCTTGGGCACCCAAACCTAGTAATTACTTGTTCGAATAAGAAGTGTGCAGTGGTCTCTGCACTGCAGTCTTTTACTGGTGCGACTTTCACCCATATTGTTAGGTATTATGTCTCAGTGATGATGTATCTTGCCCCTATTCTTTTGGCTGGTGGGTTAATAGGTCCCACAAAATCTATTGTCCATTTATCAAATGCTTGTAATGTCACTTGTGGTTGTAATGGCATCTTGTCCCTTCTGTTGGGTTTTCCTACCCTTTGATAGACATCGCATCCCTGACAGTACTCTTTCGAGTCTCTATGAATTGTTGGCCACCATAATCCCACGCGGAGTAACTTCTACATGGTATCCTTTCCTGCATAGTGTCCTCCTGCCAATCCCTCGTGGGATTCTACTAAAATTATTGGTTGTTCATGCTCTAATACATACCTTCGTAAAATTCTATCTACGCCCATTTTATATAGATGTTTGGTGATCAGTTGATAGTCAGCTGCACAAACTACCAGGCTCTTCTTCTATGCGGTGGTATAGTCTTGCGGCACGATACATGTTCTCAAGTACTGGATGATCTCTATGAAGTGGTCATCATCAATCTGTACTGAGAATAACTATGCATCTGAAAAGTTGTCTTCTAAGCTCGTGGGTTCTTATCCATTTGTGACCCGTGATAGGTAGAGTTTTCCTGGTTTGACAATTACTTCGAAGTCAAATTACTGAAATAACAGTAACCATCGACAGATTCTACCCTCCAACACTGGCTTGTTGACTAGGTATTTTAGGGTTTAGTGATCTATAAACATCTTAAAATGTTTTCCCAATAGGTAGTGTCTGAACTTCTAAAGTGCATAAACCATAGCTAGGCCTTCTCTTTCCATTGTGTTATAGTTATGTTTTGAATCGGATAGTTTTCTACTTGCAAATGCTATCAGGTGATCCAAGTCTCCTGCTCCTGGCTATGCTAAGATAGCTCCAAGTGCTATCATTGATGCATCTAAATGCACATGGAATGTCTTGCCCCAGTCTGGAAATACTAATATCGGTGAAGTGACCATCTTTTCCTTCAGGGTATCTAGACTGTGTTGACACTCGTAATTCTATTGGTACTCTATATCCTTCCTTAGCAGTTTTTCCATTGGTGTTGTGATCTGTGCATATCCTTTGATAAATTTCCGATAGTATCATGTGTGACCTAACGTCGCTCATAGTTGACGGACTATTTTTGGCACTGATAAATTAAATATGATTGTGATCTTTGTTGGATCGACCAATAGCCCTTGTTGGCATACTATATGGCCCAATAGTATCGCAAACAGTGTTCCAAATATACATTTCTTTATGTTTAGTGATATTTGACACTGTCTGCATCGTTCTAGCATCAAGCATAAAACTTCCACATGGTTTTTCAATAGACTATAGACTGTCCAGTCGTCCAGGTATGCTTCAAGAAACTGATGGATGAATTCCTTAAATGTTGCGATAACCACTCTGGAGAATATTTCTGGTGCATTCTTCAGCACAAATGGAATGATTGTATATTGGTAAGATCCCCATTCCATCATGAACATGGTCTTGTATCTATCCTCCTGTGCTATCTTAATCTGATGGTAGCCTGAAAATCCATCAGTGAATGAGTAAGCTTCGTGTCCCCCCACATTCTCTAGCACTTCATCCATCAATGGTGTAGGGAATGGGTAGTGTAGGCATGCATCATTCAATTTCATCAAGTTGATGCATATCTTAATCCCTCTTCCTTGTTTCCTGTCCTATATGACCATCGGACTTATCCATTCTGATTCCTTGACTGGTTCGATTATGCCGGATTCAAGCATATGGCCGATATCCTCTTTAGATTTATATTTATATATGGGGTTCAGTATATATGGTCGTTGTCTAATCGTTCTCACTTCGGGTCTGAGAGGTATTTTCATCTCTCCCAGTTCTCCTTCTATACCCTTCATCTCTGTAAATGTTGTAGGAAATAAGTCGTTGTATTCGCGCAACAACTCGATAATTATTTCTACTGTTAGCTCATCCCAGTAGTCTCCAATGTTGGCCATTTTGGGATGTTTCATTGTTCTGATGTTAACTTTCTTTACCTTGATTGGTGTGGAAATAACTTCGGATTCTATGGGTGGTCCCTTCACATCTATTTCAACTTCTACTTCTTCAATCTGAATGTCGTGCGGGTCATCTTCGTCTGGTGCTTCCTCCTGTACCTGGTAACATGACAGTAGTTCCTTGACTGTCTTCTTATTTCGCTGCTTCTCTTCAGTAATAAGTTCTATTTCTGGTTCTTCAATGAATATGATTCCTCTGATCCATTTCAAGGGCTGCATCTATGTTGGGGTTCTCATGCTCGAATGAGAAAGTGATGGTAAAGTTGTGTTGAAATGTCTCCCATGTTGTAGTTCCTTTGCACAGTTCCTGATCTTTATACCAGTTCGCTAGTATGCCTTATAAAGTGTGAATAAAGTGGTGAGGCCATTCCTCTGGTGGTTTCAATTTCCATAGCATTTCGTACTCCTCCAAGTGTGTTGTCGGTGTCCCTATTCCTTCATATCTCTGTTATTTGTTGTTTTTATGTTCTGCGCCAAACCTTATGCACAATAACCACTTACATTGGTATTGGTTTGTGATAGTCTCCTTGTGTGCGCCCCACCATATCGCAGGTGTGGCCTTGAGTTCTAAATCCAGTACTAGTAACCTCTGGTTATCTAGTACTTCATCTTCATATAGTGTCAAGAATGTTTCCAAATCATTTAGTTCGTGGAAACTGAGTGGTTCTTTGATTTCTATGCCTATCCACCATACTGCACGGTCTATTCTTGCACATCTTCTCATGGATACTTCGTGTAGTCTTTGCTGCCAATTTTCTATCCCAGTGTTTGAAACTGTTGCACATGAAGTAATATTGTGCCAACTGAGTACCCTGTCTATAGTTGGGTTTACATAATCCTCCTCACACCTAGTTGTTCTATACAACTGATCGATTTCCTCTAAGTCCATGCAAGTGGGTTCTATGAACCTCTCCCCTTCTGATGGATCTAGTGGTGCTATGACCCTTGGAATTTTGTATTCTAGGGCTTCATGGGTTGGTTGCGTAGTGGAAGTCGACTCTATGTCTCTCTTCTAAAATTCTTGTCTGGCTTCCTTAAAAGTCTCCTTTTTGTTGGGCAAGTCGAACTACTTCCTTGGTTTGGTGTTCTTCTTTACCCATTGGTTTTGTGTGGGTTCTTGTTGGACTGTGTCGTTTCCTGTCTTTTTTCCTCCATGAGTGACTATGTTGATGTTTCGTCCATCTTCCCTTACTTCAGCTGAAATCCATTGAACATTCTGGTTGTTCTGGTTCCTTTTTTCCTAGATCTTTACTAATAGTGTCAGGCATTCCTCTGTCCCGTGATCCGATGCACGACAATACATATAGGTGGTTGGCGGTAGTGGGAATTCCCGTTCATAATGTCCCGGTTGTTGAAAGTTGTGACATGTGACTGGTCCTCTGCCATGTCCAAAGCCTCCTGTGGTTCATCCTTCTCCTCGATAGCCTGCTCAGTCCCCTCTCGACGCGTTATATGGTGGTGCCTGATTATACTGTGTGGTTTTATACTAGGGTTGCGTCAGGTTGTACTGTGGCTGTGCGTTGTTGTATGGTTGTTGTGCAGTGTTGTATTTTTGCTACCCAGTGTTGTATGGAGCTAGGGATTGATTGAACTGTGGCGTTGCTTGCCCAATCATCATTTCATCCTATACTCTGTATGTGTATGATTTTCTTTCCCACATCATCTCCATAGTTCTACAATATTTTTCGTCATGGCCTACTAACTTACAAAAGGTGCAATAATAATTCTTTGGAACTGTCTAGTACTTCTGCATCATTGTACAGTGATAAGGGTCGTGACCCGGTTTCTTGCATATTTCGCACCATAATCCTCCCTATGGTAGCGGGTTTGGCATGCATGTTTCCATATACTGCGCGAATGTTGGACATGCATTCTTGTGGTGCCCTTCCATCCTGCATGTGGTGCACCAAACGACTTCTCGTTTGTCCTTGTTCTTGTTATGATTCAACTGAAATGTTAGGTTCTTCAAATCCTCTTTCAATTCTTCAATAGTTGGGTCTGTCTGCTGGTATTGGTTCTCTTCTAGCTGCAAGGCTTCCTATAGAGCCTTAGCCTGTGTATGAAACTTTTGCTGTTGTAAGGGATATTTTAGGTGTGGGAGTAGTGAGTTGACAAATAAGTGTCAGTGTTGCATCTCGTTCATAAGGTATTTTAACTTCCCCTTCAGTCACTTGAATCTCTGGTCAATATCCCATACAGACTCTCCTGGTTTCTGTCTGATCTCGATCATTTCGTTCATGTACTGGTCCTCTAAGCTCGGCTTCTGGAACTCATTAATCAGTAGCTTCTTAATGTATTCCAGTTTCCTCATCGTCCCTAGGGCATTGTTCGTGTCTAGACTCATGTACCAATCTAGTGTGTGGTCTCTAAATGTCATCACTAGTTGCGCAAGTTTGGTATCTTCATCAGTGATCTATGTTTCCTCCCAGATCTTTGCACAAATAAAAAAATGCTTCTCGGGGTATTCTTCTTATTCTCCTCGAAATTCTGGTAATCTGATCATGGGGTCATGTCCTGCCATTCTAAATACTGAATTTCTACCTCTGCCATGTGGTGTAGATACTTGACTAGTACTGCCTGAACTGGCTCCTCCAGTTTTTTCTCTTGTGATAGATGTACTTCTCGCTATCGAAATTCCTCCGAACTTTGGTTTTCTAAACGATGGTGTTCTCTTTGGTGTATTGGTTGCACATGGGTTTATGGCTTCCACACTGAAATTAATATGGAAAGGATGGCTATATTCTCCTCCTTTTCTTGTGCCTCTTGTTTTCCTCTCATAGGTTGTGCATAGGATTTCTTCAATCTTCTCCACTGCTCGGAGATCCTCTATCTATTTTTCATCACTTGCCAAGCCTTCCCTCGTGGTTACATCTATTTTCTTGGTATTCAACTTATATTGGTAGGGTACTCTGCTACGCTTCATTCCTGGTGACGCCAAGATCCACTTAAGCTGGTTGTCATCCATTAAGATCAAGTCCAAGAATTCCTCCTCCTTAGTGCCTTTATCCTCACCTTCAGCCATTTATCCTTTGTCAGTGCTTCCCCCCTTCCCCCATGCACGTAGAGAAGTCTAGCTATCTGCTTCCATTGTAATTACACCTTTTTTATATAGCAATATTTTAATAAAGGTATACAGTGATCGAATGTAACTTCTGTGAGGTCCACGTAGAAATTCCTTCTTTGCTACCATGTATGACTTCATTGTGTCAACTGTAAACTCTGTGATGAATCTTGCCACAATACTGTTGAGCCAAAAGTTGACTGTGCGGGTGAATTTGTTGTTCACCTGTTGTAACTTCTCAATCTATATCGGGGTCTAATCTAGCTATCAGATCTGGTTCGTCACATGGTTATCTTTCATCCTTAGTATCCACTCCTGTAGTAGGTGGGGAAAATCATAGAAAAAGACTTCGTGTAAATCCATAAACATGTATTTATCTAGATATTTGTGAGGTGTGAGGCTAGGGTTTCTATTATCCTTCTAGGAAAACTCTAGTTCTTTAGTTCTAAACCAGCCTTCGATTTCTTCTTTCGTGGGGTTCCACGGTCTCAACATTCCCTTCTTGTGGCTAAGAAATCTTCTGGTTTCACTCATTCTTTTCTCATGCATTCTATCTCATCTACTCATTCCTCTCTTGTTCCTCTTACAACGACAACGAAACCATTTTTTGCTTAGGTTGGATGGATTCTCTCTCCTACCTGTCGTAGACCTAGGGTTCATATCTTTAATGGTACCAACAAAGCCTAAAACTATCGGCCCTTCTGGTAAACCATAAGGCAACACAATACACATAACGCATTGCGCAGTCTCACCCAAGATAGCTTTAGATGGCTGGTTGTAAGACTCGGGTGTTTACAACCTAGGATTGAGCATGGGACAGGGGATCTATATTCTAGGCCATTACTTATGATTTGTATCACAAACTACTGTTATCCTCCTTTATATTTTAACCTCCATGTTATCTTTTCGTTATATTCCCACAACAATTAACCAAGCAATATAATAACTCATTCATTCATTACACACAACCTTTAACTACTAAAAATATGACAAAGATATGCATGAATTCATCACATTACACAGGTATTACCATGTTTCACCCCCTCCTGGGCTACGTCCAAAAATATTTGGCTCTTGGCTCCCTTATTATGGAGGTTCTGCAATTCTCGCGCCTCACGCTTAAAACTCTCCTCAGATCTCTATGAGGAGAACTAGATCGTACCAGGCTCCTCAGCCTACAATCTAATCCTCGAGATCTACCTTTTCTCTTCCGCTTAGCTCACTTGCTTTAAAAAATAGTACATCTAATCAAAACCATTACATAGAAACGATCTCAACTCTACAATAGTAGTAGTGCTCAACCTTAGCGAACCTCTCTGAACTCTTCTATGATACCTTCGTATCTATGTTTATATCTATCGGGCTCTTCAGACATTTACAAAAAAACTTACAAAAACCCTAACCCTACTATCGTTAGGCCTTCCTTCTTTGCATGCATTCATTGCTTCCTTCCAGCTGTCACCTCCTTCTTGCATGTGCGTGTGTTGTGCTTCTTGCCAGTTGTCGCTTTCCTCCTGCACACTTTCTTTCCCACTTCGGCATGTTGCCAACAAACCCTAACTTGAAATAATCATAACTATGTACCTATAATGAATAAAGATCTGAAAATAGTACACAATGTTATTCAGTGTATTTTATGCAATTCCTCTAGGTTTCACTACTTGGAACCTCTCATAAAAGGAGTTATAGAAAAAATGACATACCTTGTTGAATTTTGGCTTATTCTAGAGAGCGAACTTGTAGAGCATGCTTGCACAAAATTTTTGTTGTATGGATCTGAAAATGGTACAAAGGACACTACAAACTGTACTATAACCAATGCATTTGGTCTTACTTAATTTGGATATGTTATGAAGAATTTATGATGTTTTTACCCGAAACACTTGTTTTAGACTAGTTTTAGGACTAGCCACAAACCATATTTTCCACTAAGTGTAACTCCAAAAATACAACGACCCACAAGATGAAATTTTTATCATAGCTACTTGGATATGTTTCCTCAACAGCCTCTAAAGTTTGCATTCTAAATCATTCTACAAAAAAAGTTAATGTGAAAATGGTGAGATGACCTGTAAATAACATACCTTAGAAAGCATCATCAAAAGAATTTATTCTCCCTTGAATTTAGGCCTTCTTTCCTTCACTTTCCCTCTGAAATTCACTTTAGATATCCTTTGGTTACCTCAGTCACTTGTAGATATTCAATATTCTCAAGTGTGATTAAATGAGATACCCTTGCCTCTTATTTATACTTTTATGTAGCTTCGTCAATGGGTTACCTTCTAACCATCTTAAACCACTTTCCTTATTTTAGGGCTAACCCACTTCTAACCACTTGTCCACTTAGTAATTTCTCCATTAACTTTATTATTTAAATAATTTATTTTGTATCCACTTTGAATTATAGTACACTCATCACTTCACTTTGTTATTTAAATAATTTCTTATTTGCAACCACTTTGACTACTTTCACCTTTTGGGGCTTCTAGATGACTCAAGAGGGTTCTCCAACTTCACACGGCCATAACTCTCTAACCATGAGGAGTTATGTGACGTTCCACATACCACCAGAAATGGAATGACATGTACTATCCATATAGAATAGTCTTACCTTCAAATATAATAAAACTCATACCCTTATACATAAAACAAATTTGGGTCCATTACCCAAACCTTTGTGCTATCGGAATTCGCTACCGAACTTTCTTCAAGGCTTGACATCAATGCCAACCAACCCAAATAATAAACATATTTTTTGTGTCTTTTTACACATCTGAAAAAGAGATAAAATTTTACTTTGAAGTGTCTTTTTTGTGTCATTTACAAGTCTGAAAAAAGATAAAAGTGTACTTGATAGTTCCTTTTTCATGGTTTAATGAGCATGGAAAGGGGATAAAAGTTAGCTCATCTAGAGAGAACGAGTGGCTCAACATCATGCTCCTATGTTCCAAGTGCATGGAACCAACCTAAGGAAAATTAATGCAAATGGTACTGATAAGTAAGATCCACTCTTAGCAGTTGTTCTCTCCATGGGATGGTGGATGCAAAATAGAGGCCAAATAATGCAAGAGGATGATGGTCAAAGGCTATTGTGATAGAGGTATGTGATATTTGGAAAAATAGAAGAACAATGACGAGATGTATGATCCAAGAAGAAAATGCATAGGAAACCATTAAGCAAGATAAAATAAGGACCCCCCCGGGAAATTGCCAGAATATATATGAAGAGAGGAAAATGAGCCTTAACATCAAGTCATGGTGGGACTACAAGATGGTTCTTGGGACTATGAGAAATTGCAACATGGGAACCAAATGGAAATGTGGTTTCTAACTAGGGTTCCCATGGATGGTAGGCACTACCAAACAAGTTACGACGTGCAAAAATAGAGTGGCTAATGTCACACCCTAATGGGATTGAACCTAAGGTAGGTGATGACAAAATGAATAGTTAATAATGCAAATCATGGATGCAAGGAAAAACCTATCCCTATATTCCATTTTTAAGAACACATGCCTCAAGTTTAGTGGAAGTTTCCATTTCCATAAAAAAAAAATCCCTATTATCGTGTCAACACATGTAAACTAGATGCCAGGGTCAATTTTAATAAAAAATGGCATAAAAATATAAGATAAGTTCATTAAAAGAAAATTAAATGGAAGCCACTTACTTGGTCTCAATGTGAAAAAAAAAATGAATTTTTTATCATCTAAAGTGTTATAAAAGGAAACTTACCATGGAAAAAAATTCATATGTCATTTGCAAAGAGAGGTGAGTGGAGAGTTTGTGGAGAAAAACCTCTTTCAAGTGTAGGCTTCAGGAGCTCATTGCAGGAGATTTACTCAACCAATTTGCAGTTCATCTGAACCAGGTAAGATATTAGAACCCGATGTTTGTTTTCACAGTCTTGGTTTTTCAATTTATTGAGGAGATGAGCGGGGGGGGGAATAATCCCATGAAGCCCAAAATTTTCCATTATGTTGTTGGTCGCACATGCACAATCGACAACATGTCATTGGTTGCAAACATGGAATATAGTGGCATGTCACTAGATGCATATGTGGAAATAAACGATGACCACTAGATGTGCCTTGGGCATATGTGGACATGGAGAAAAGGGTTATCTAAGGGGTGAGAACATGGGAGAAATGTTGACTGACAATGATCTTAATTGGGTTTTTGCAGGAGACAATCATCATGATTGAATGGAAGGAAAGAGCCCATGAGGTAGATGATTTTACAGCTTAGGAAGATGCCCCAACCTTGGCATCCCTCCGAGACCATGGGATATTAAAGTTATTCCACTTCCCACTATTGGGTTTACATGAATACCATTTAGACAAGCTAGTACAATATTGGGACTAAAAATAGGAATGCTTCATCGTAGAGGGCAATGTGTTATACCTCAATATGGATGACATTTACTTCTATATCAGATTTTCATGGAGGGGGGTTCCATGGAGGGTTGACAGTGTGCCTGGTGGAGATGAGAAGTACACCATGGACTATATAGAGTAGTATTATCGCTATGGGTCTCGGAGGATGAGTGGAAAGATTCCCATTCAGGATATCATTGTGATTCCACTCAATACCATCATGTTTAGTATAACCCGAGCAGGGATATTGAAAGGATCGTATATGGAAACAAAGGAAAACATGTTGGTGGAATTGATGTGCCTAGAACCCACCATATTCAACTGGTGTGAGGGGGTACTAGAGAACATGAAAGTTAAACTATCGTGGTGTAAGAATGGAAGGTGAATACAAATTGGATGTGACTCCATTCTAGTGACCTTTTTCATGGGAAGGGTCCCTGTGTTGAGGCCCCAAATAGTGATGGGAAGCCAAGATCCACAAGATCCAAGGATGATGTTATGGGAATAAAACATGGGCAAGACCCCTGGGCAAAGGATGAATGACCATTACGGTCTTGTATTCACATCATGATGGTGCCATCAGATAGTAGGGATAGAAGAATTCCTGTATGTGGGGACCAACTTTCGACATGATCCCGAGTTTTCATTGCCCTTGGGAGAGGTGTGAGGACCTCTCGGTAAGTGTGTTTTTGGATTTTATATTTTTACTTGTTTTTGTATTTTTGAGATATAGATTTTTTTTGTGTGGGTGCAATACGACTAACCTAAATTTTTTTGTTGTCACAGATGTAGGACCAAAGCATCCATAGGGATGAAACTAATCATGTTGTCAGAGCAACGATGCCAGTGGGTGAGATGTATGTTGGCACACTTAATTATACTGAGAGGGGGGGTGAACCATTACACAACTTCTTTTTCTTTTCTTACAATTTTTATCAATTTATTACTTTACAAATCCATAAGAAGTTAATGATAAATATATACAATCATACAATCCACAGTACACAAATATTTAATGTGGAAACCCAAATGGGAGAAAACCATAAAACATATCTTTATAAAATCATGTAGGCACCAACCTACTATTATAATATTTGCAGGAACCAATATGCAAGAGATACCAATATCATCAACTAAGAACCAACTCAGCAATGCCCGTAGGCACCCACCTATAGATACAATGTTTATAGGCACCAACCTGTTGGAGGCACCAATCCCCTCAATAGATCACCAACTCAGCAACACCTGTAGGAACCAACCTATTGTCACAATATTTGCAGGAAACAACTTGTTGGAGATACCAATACCCTCAGTTGAGGACAAACTCAGAAAGATGTAGGTACTGATCCGTCAGGATTTTTCGAATGACTTATGGTTGAGTTTTTATTTAATTTGCATGAATTAATTGACCATTGGGAAACTTAACGAAAGAACAAGAAAAGAAAAGGAATTATACAGCCATTAACATATTTGCAGATCTGAAATGCTATGAAAAACATCAAACCATAATACACAGGTTGATAACGGAGTTCAGCACAACTTTGCCTACGTCTCTGGGCCTTTTCTCTATGGGGGAGGCTTCTTTATTTCTGTTCGAAAGCTCAATAGTAAATCATTGCAATGCCGAATGGCTACAAGACTGATCTGGTCATGTTCACCCAGATCTCTAGAACCATGCACAAAAAACGACATGCGAAACGAACGTCCGGAGCTCTCAAAAATAGTCCGACAACATCTCCTCCTCAACGGCTTCTCTGCCTCAAACTGGCTTTGACTTGGCTTCTTCTCAGCATCTCTACTCTGAATGCTCTCTAAAATCTTGTCCCCTTGGCCTCAAACAATCCTTGGTTAAATAGTTGGGAAGTTAGTTATCCATCTCCAACTTCCTCCACGAATTTAGGCTCTAAAAATGCCCAATAACTCCCAAAAATGAGTTAATTACATTAAAAATGGGCTAACAATAGTTAAAAACCCAAAATTGGTTAAAATACCCACTTTATAGTTATAAATTGGTTAAAATTGGGCATAAGCCCCCTTTTCTAAGCGTGTGCCCCCTTTTAAGGTCATATGCATTTACACGACCAGGCGCTGGGGCTTAGCCCCCTGCCCCCTCCTTTATGCGCCATAATACTATGTAATATGTTTTATATTGTGGGTTTTAATAACATAAAAATTAATGTGGCACATTGGTAAAGGACTATTGTGAAGGCACTTAGGCTTAGTGGTTGGTCATGGGTTCAAAACCCATGGACCCCAAAACTTTTGAAACCTGCCACTTTGATTGATGACTGGGTGCCATGTGGCTGCCCATGATTGGGCCACGTGGCACTTTCCCATTTGATAGAAAAATTCCACTTGTCAACCATTGACTGGTAAACCTGCCACTTTGATTGATGACTGGGTGCCATGTGGCTGCCCATGATTGGGCCACATGGCACTTTCCCATTTGACGGACAAATGCCACTTGTCAACCATTGACTGGTCCAGTTGCCTGCCACATGTCTGCCCTGTCAACAAACTTTCCCAATCACCATCAGCCAGAGAGTACCACGTCATCTATTGCATAGTCATCATGTTGATGTCATCAGCGTTGACTTTTTGACCAGTTGACCTTTGACTTTTTACCTGTTTGGGCTTCCGATCAGAACGTGATAACTTTCACATATGGAACCCATTTGACAAAGTAAATATACCGTCGGAATCGAGAAGACGAGACGGATGCAATGGAGTTGGTTTCATCAAATTCTGAGCACTTTCATTTTTGAGCATTTTTCAAGCCCTGTCAGGCTTCTGAATTCGATTTTGGATCACGCCTCCCAACAATAGACCTTTTGGTCTCCAAAAGGTTACTAACCACTCCAAAAGCTCAGGATAGGCCACTCGGCTTGCTCTGGATCCGATTACATTAATGGAAACAAAATACACTGAAGTTGAGACACCCACTTCTGGCAGAACCAAGTGACTGGTCTCTTTTCTTCACGTTGTTCCTCTTGCTCAGCTGGTAATCCTTCCTCCTTCGTGGGTACATGCAGAATCCTTTTGTCCTTCATTGGACAAAGCTTCGGATTAAGCTTCCAACAACTAGCCTTTTGATGTCCACTCTTGCTGCAAAACGTACAACGAGTTTTTGGTATCCAGACTTGTTTACCCTTCTCCTTCTTCCGTTGTGGACTTGAGCCTTTATGTCACGTTTCCTTCTTGGACGACATAGGTTTCCTGTACAAAGTTTGTCTCTTCCAACACTTGGCAACACAATGCTTAGGTGAATGACAATAAGAACATGGATAAAGTTTCCACAAGTTCCGGTTTACTTGATTATGCTTGTTATAATCAAAAGGAGAATTAATAAAAACATGACCATTATACCTTCCATGCTGATCTTTACTTTTCTTTGGAGATGACTTGCATTCATTACCACAACCCTGAAGTGATGCACCATTTCCTTTTGTGAAGTGTTCTTGCAATGTCTTAAGTCAGCCATTTGAAGCATCACTTGCTTCCGAAGTTTTGGAACCTATCTTGGAAGACTCTCCAAGGTCCCTTTTGTCATATCCCAATCCTAAGTATCGAGGCCTTTCCTCAAACTCAATAGGATTTACAATGCCTTGACCTCTACGTCCAAGGCCCTTTCCTTTTTCATAACCCATCTTGGTTAATATTCTCAAACCTACACCTTTTGTGTGTTTTTCGAATTCACCAAAACCAACTTGATGAGTATGAGGAAAATTTGATGAGTAACCTTCACTGCATACCTCAGATATGTTGTCTGAAACAGATGTAGAAGGCACTTCCTTCAATGCTTATTTTCCTTTGTTGTTCCTTGAAGCTTTCACTTGAACCGTGCTCTTTCGTTCCAAGTAGTCTTCATACAACACCTTCACCATCTCGGCCATGGCAAACACCGAATCTCTGAACTCCTTCTCATCTTGAGAAAGTCCTCCTGTAGATGCCATTTTCCTCCTTGAGATGAGCTCTTCCCTGGCTAACATGCAAAACTCAAATCCAAATGTCAACTAGCTCTGATACCACTTGATCCGTCAGGATTTTTCGAATGACTTATGGTTGAGTTTTTATTTAATTTGCATGAATTAATTGACCATTGGGAAACTTAACGAAAGAATGAGAAACGAAAAGGAATTATACAGCCATTAACATATTTGCAGATCTAAAATGCTATGAAAAAAATCAAACCATAATACACAGGTTGATAACGGAGTTCGGCACAACTTTGCCTACGTCTCCGGGCCTTTTCTCTGTGGGGGAGGCTTCTTTATTTCTGTTTGAAAGCTCAATAGTACATCATTGCAATGCCAAATGGCTACAATACTGATTTGGTCATGTTCACCCAGATCTCTGGAACCATGCACAAAAAACGGCACGCGAAACGGACGTCCGGAGCTCTCAGAAATAGTCCGACAGCATCTCCTCCTCAACGGCTTCTCTGCCTCAAACTGGCTTTGACTTGGCTTCTTCTCAGCATCTCTGCTCTGAATGCTCTCTAAAAGATTGTTCCCTTGGCCTCAAACAGGCCTTGGTTAAATAGTTGGGAAGTTAGTTATCCATCTCCAACTTTCTCCACGAATTTAGGCTCTAAAAATGCCCAATAACTCCCAAAAATGAGTTAATTACATTAAAAATGGGCTAACAATAGTTAAAAACCCAAAATTGGTTAAAATACCCACTTTATAGTTATAAATTGGTTAAAATTGGGCATAATCCCCCTTTTCTGAGCGCGCACCCCCTTTTAAGGTCATATGCATTTACACGACCACGCGCTGGGGCTTAGCCCCCTGCCCCCTCCTTTATGCGCCATAATACTATGTAATATGTTTTATATTGTGGGTTTTAATAACATAAAAATTAATGTGGCACATTGGTAAAGGACTATTGTGAAGGCACTTAGGCTTAGTGGTTTGTCATGGGTTCAAAACCCATGGACCCCAAAACTTTTGAAACCTGCCACTTTGATTGATGACTAGGTGCCATGTGGCTGCCCATGATTGGGCCACGTGGCACTTTCCCATTTGATAGACAAATGCCACTTGTCAACCATTGACTGGTCCAGTTGCCTGCCACATGTCTGCCCTGTCAACAAACTTGCCCAATCACCATCAGCCAGAGAGTGCCACATCATCTACTGCATAGTCAGCATGCTGATGTCATCAGCGTTGACTTTTTGACCAGTTGACCTTTGACTTTTTACTTGTTTGGGCTTCCGATCAGAACGTGATAACTTTCTCATATGGAACCCGTTTGACAAAGTAAATATACTGCCAGAATCGGGACGATGAGACAGACGCAATGGAGTTGGTTTCATCAAATTCTGAGCACTTTCATTTTTGAGCATTTTTCAAGCCCTATCAGGCTTCTGAATCCGATTTCGGATCAGGTACCAACCTACCTTAGACACCAATCTTCTCAAACTGTCAAGAATGCCAAATCATCTATTAACTTCAAGCCTTCACCTATACAAATCTATTGCTCTCTCTTTATTGTCACAACACTCTCCACTAGTTCGCAATATACATGAATTTAGATGTTCCTTTGACCTTGCACCTCCCATCCACTCTTAGATGATTAAATACCTCTTCCTTTAATTTTTTGTCACTCGAAGACCTCTGAGCCTCTACCCTCTCACTCTCTCTTACTCTCTTTTTTCACACTGAACTGGATTCAAGCATAGTTATTTATACATCAAGTCCACACATCCAAGATTGTATCAAAAGCTTGTGTTCATGGGGTCGGCTCGAGTTGCACTTAATTTCCATAAAAATTAGGCTGCAAAAGTCCTTTGAACCCGATCTCAATCACCTATTTCACACTCTATCTACTCTTTATTCACGTTTCAATCCTTGAAAATCAAAAACCATTGGATCATGTTCCTCAATCAAATATCAACCGTTGATATAATCACTGGCCATAAAAACATGCAACATGACCTCAATGCTCAACAACTATCCGATCAATCTTATATTCAATCTCAACCATTTATCTGTTCATTTTCCACTATGCCTATCAGGCTCCAAACTTATCCCTTCGACTTTGTTGGTACTCTGATCTAGTATATCGACCCACCAGGCTCACTAGGCCATCAGACTCGAAGCTTACCCCTTCTAATATGTTGGTACGTAGATCCAGTATACTAACCCACCGGATTCACCGGGCCACCGGGATCTTGCAGACACATCATAGGCCTCAACACTTTGTAGTTGTCCAATCATATCCTTGATCAAACCTCAACTATCAATATGCTCTTCAGTCATCACAACCTCATCACCGATACCACTAGGCTACCGAGATCATCGGGCTATCTCCCACCTTGGGATTCCAACCATGCTCTTTTAACTTTTCACTCTGATTCGGTATACGGGGCCTACCAGGGTCACTGACCCACCATTTCACCAAACCCTCAATGCTACAAGCTTCCTTCAACTCTTCACTGACACTCTAATCCAATCTCAATCATTGATCAATGGATGGTCACGATTCACCGAAGTGAAAGTTTGTGTGTCCTTCTCACCAGGTCATCGGGCCACTAACCCCCGAGGCCTTTACCTTTGTGCCTTCACACCCTTTCTTCGATCCAGTATGCCACTTGGCAATTGAACCACTAGGCCATTGGGCCTTTAACTCCATTGTAACACACTTGAACCCTTAAGTATCTTTTAAAGGAAATGGGGTAATAGATTTAATTTTGTCTAGTCATCTAAATTCCCTTTTGTAAGCACACCATCATCTTCTGCTCATCGAGATATTTTCGATGACTACAAGTTTGTTCAAAACTGACCTCTGGATTACAAGTTATAGCCTCTCAAAGTTTTATGGGCTTTCATTGGCCAACAACAAGCTTATTTCCACATAGCATCCATGTGGCTACTTATTATTCATGGCATCCAACATGGAAACTACCACCTGCATGTTCATTCCATGGACCCGATCCCTTGGCCCACCTTCATCTTCGTCAATATTTCTTATCCCATGGTTCATTCCCCCTACATATCCATATCAAATCATATCGATAGACCAATTGGTTAGGCCATTGACTTGTTGTCACAATGGTTGGGGTTTGATTCCCTTTGGTTTCAAAATTGGATTTCTAGACCCTTTTAACTTGATTGGGAATGCCAAGTGGAATTCTATGATTGGGATACATGTCACCTTATAACTCATCCACCCGAATGCACAATCAACATATGGTCATCTTCCCAATCATTAAACAGTCATCTACCACATCAGTGCACAATCATCTTCCAGGTCAGTGCACCATCACCTACCACATTAGTGCATAGTCAACGCCACCTAAACACCACATCATCCCGTCGTACTACCATATGTCCTACCATTCCATCCTATCGTACTTCCATGGCATTTTCCATATAATGACACATCATCATCCTTACACTACCATGCCATTATCCATACAATGCCATGTCATCATCCATACAGTGTCACATCAAGTCCATACTTCCATGTCACGTTTTTACTGCCATGTGTCATCATCTGGTGATGCCACATGTCATCCTATGATGCCACATGTCAGTCATGTCATCTTTTTTTCTCTATTTCACCAAAAATTTAGAACATCACAACTTATGCATATGGTGTTCATTTGAGTCTATTCAAGCATCGTTGGAAATCTCTTGGTGAGTTCTACATCATGGATCCATTTTCATCTGAATTCAATACAATTGATTTTTCTTGGTTACAAATATCCTCCTGGATCAAA
The DNA here is from genome assembly GCA_009831015.1 of Picea engelmannii. Taxonomy (NCBI): domain Eukaryota; kingdom Viridiplantae; phylum Streptophyta; class Pinopsida; order Pinales; family Pinaceae; genus Picea; species Picea engelmannii. Next base: position 33,328 of record ML786893.1, on the reverse strand, counting down.
CCTCCCCACAAAACATTCTTTTGGACCCACAAAAGACTACATACAGGGTTTGACTCATCTCTCTGATTTACATACTCTCATTCTCTTTGCAACTCGAAAAATGAATAATAACACTATATTTCATATAAGTGATGTTGTAACAGGTCATCACTTTTACAATTTTCCATTCTTGGGTCTCATATACAACATGTAGTTTACAAAATTTGCAGCAATCAACTATTCCAATAGGCTACCCATTTCTTACTCAACCAAGTGAATGGATTCTCCTTCTTTAGTTGATATTCTTCATGAACTGATTCATGGATCATTATTGCATGCTCCACATTTCATCTGCAACCTCCTTATTTGTGGGTTGTTGCACAACCTTATTGTCCTTCTTTGGACAAAGTTGTGGATGAAGCTTCCAATACTTCTCCATTTAATGTCCACTCATATTGCAATGAGTGCAATGAATTTTTCCCTTGTTCTTTGACAATAATTCCTTCTTTCCATGTGGACTTGGAAGGTATTCTTCATGTATTTATTCCTTTCTGGTTGACATGATCATCCTTATGTACACATATTTCCTCTTTTGACACTTGGCCACACAATGGTTAGGTGATCGTGTAATATACTAGATATAAAATGTATGCAGAACAAAAATAAAATGCTAGAAATGGCAGAATAACAACAATATAACCATAACATTCACCATAATAGCACTGAAATGATAAGAGAATAATAACAAAAATAACACTTTGAATCTGAAAGAAATGTTCACAGGCCTCTTCGAGGGGGAAACCTCCAGTTGAGCAGAGCTCTATTACAATAATATCCAAGCTAGGGTTCTCATACCCTCGACTTCTATTTATACTAAAAAGAAGCATCTAGAGGAAGATCCTTCTAGAAGTGGAAGCTTCTATTAGGTCTTCTTACATCCGCCTTATTCTATTTTATTGAAAGGACTTATTAATATTGACCTTTATTACATCCAAATATATTGTTCTACCTATGTGCGGGTTAGGACCCTAACATGTCCACCCCCTTAAAAACAACCTTTTCCTCAAGACTTGAGATGAGGAAATTGTTGCAGAATGGTAGTTGGTTACCAAGTGGCATCTGTTGGAGTTGTATCTTTCCACTGGACTAGCACTTCCTTGATGGTTCTCTAACGTAGGCAATGCTCACATTGGTCCAAAACTACTTCTGGCTGTACCCAAATGGATCCTTCTTCAGCTAACTCTAGAAGGTTGGTTTGAATTTGGCACTTATCTCCAATCACCTTCTTTAAGCATGAAACATGAAAAGCAAGATGTAGCTTCGAATGGTTGGGCAAAGCTAACTAATAGGCTACTTGTCCCACATGCTTGAGAACGGTATAAGGGCCATAAAATTTGGGTGCTAGCTTTTGACAATGCTCAGCCTTGAGGGAAGTTTGCTTGTAAGGTTGCAATCAAAGAAACACCTGATCTCCTTCTGCAAATTGACGTTCAGAGCGACCTTGATCTGCTTGTTGCTTCATGCAATTCTGTGCCATGACCAAATTCTCTTTGAGGGTATGGAGAATAGCCTCTCGAGCTGTAAGTGTTAGGTCAACCGCCTGGACCTTCGAGGCACCCGGTTAGTATGATATAACTGAAGGTGGATTTTGTCCATATATCACTTCAAAAGGAGGCATGCGTGTAGCTATATGGTATGAAGTGTTGTACCACCATTGAACTAGGGGTAACCATTGAGCCCACTGATTTTTCTTTTCTGAGGAAAAACACCTCAAATATGTTTCCAAACACTTGTTGACAAATTTTGTTTGGCCATCAGTCTAGGGATGATAAGTTATGCTGAGATGCAATTTGGTGCCTTGGATCTTGAACAGTTCTTGCCAAAAATTGCTTGTGAAAGTTGGGTCGCGATCATAAACAATAGAGTGCATCATGCCATGAAGCTTGAAGACCTGATCCATGAAAGTTTGAACCATTGTGGATGTTGTAAATGAGTGTTGAAGGGAGCATAAATGAGCATACTTTGAAAGGCGATTAACAACCACCATGATGACTGATTTATTTCCCAATTTGGGTAAGATGATAATAAAATCCATAGAGATATCCTTCCAAATAGCAGGTGGAATCAGGAGCAGTTGTAGTGTGCTCAGAGATTTGATTGTTTCTCCCTTGTTGCATTGACACACATCACATTCAGCGACAAAATTATGAATGTCCTATTTCATACCATCCCAGAAAAAGGAATGTTTGATCCTATCATAAATTTTAGTGAACCCGGAGTGCCCTTTTGTGGGTGTAGCATGAAGCTCAGAAAGTACCGTGGATTTAATATTTGATTGTTTACTTAAATAAAAGCGGCCTTTGTATCAAAGTTCACCATGGAGCCAAGAGTACCTTGGGGAAGCTGGAGCATTGGACTGCAATTGTTGGATTAACTGCGAACTTTTGGGATCTTGTAGCCATTCCTGGCAAACGGCTTGGAGCCAATATGGTACAATGAATGAAAGAGAAAAAAGGGATCCTTCATCTTCATATTTGCGAGAAAGTGCATCTGCAACCACATTGTCTTTGCATTTCTTGTAAATGATCTCATAATCATATCCAAAGAGCTTAGGCATCCATTTTTGTTGTTCTGGGGAGGAAATGTGTTGTTCCAGAAAATACTTGAGGCTTTGATGGTTTGCCTTAATTTGGAAACGTTTCCCCAATAGATAAGGGTACCGCAGTTCAATAACATGCAGAATAGCCAACATTTCCTTTTCATAGATGGATTTGCCCAGATTTCTTTTAGATAGTTGCTTTCTAGTAAAGGCCAAAGGTCGACCCTCTTGCATAAGGACAACACCAATTCCTTTCCCTGAGGCATCACATTCCAACACAAAAGGCCTTTGTGAAATCAGGAAGGGAGAGGACTGGAGTGGTGCACATGGCCATCTTCAAGGTTTGAAAAGCTTGAGCAGTGGCTAGAGTCCAAGTGAAAGAGTTCTTTTTTAGGAGAGCAGTGAGAAGTGTTGCAATCTTCACATAATTATTAACAAACTTGCGATAATACCCTATTAAGCCCAGAAATCCATGCAAGCTCTTAAGAGTCTTTGGGTGAGGCTAGTCTTGCATAGCTTCAATCTTTTTAGGATCCGCCCTGATGCCATCCTTGCCAACCAGATGACCCAAGTATTCTACTTCTGAGGCACCAAAAGAACATTTAGATTGTTTCAGGAAAAGTTGGTGTTGAGAGAGTAGATGGAGAACTCGATCCACATGAGCAAGATGGTCTGTCCAGGTTTTTCTATAGATGAGGATATCATCAAAGAAAACTAAGACAAAATGGCAGAGAAAAGGATGGAATACATGATTCATGAGGCTTTGGAAGGTGGAGGGGGAATTACACAAGCCAAAGGGCATGACCAAAAAATCATAGTGGCCCTCATGAGTTCTAAAGGAAGTCTTAGGAATGTTTTTCTTTTTCATACATATATGGTGGTAGCCCGAACGAAGATCCAGTTTATTGAAGAATTGGGTGCCACTCAATTCATCCAAGAGGTCATCAATGACAGGAATGGGGAATTTGTCTTTGATGGTAAGTTTGTTGAGGGCATGGAATTTAGGACACATTCACCAAGAACCTTCTTTCTTCAGGACCATGACCATAGGAGAAGAATACGGGCTCATACTAGGGTGGATAACGCCTGCATTAAGGAGTTCCTGGACCATTTTCTTAATTTTATTTTTTTGGGAAAAGAGGTGACAATACAGATGGATATTGGGAGGAAGGCTTTCGGGTACAAGGGGAATGGAATGATCATGAACACCACGGGAAGGAGGGAGTCCTTGGGGAGTGGAAAATACCAATTGATGTTTAGAAAGGATGGATTGGAGGTCTTGCAGGACCAAGGGTGTCTTTGTTGCTTGTATGGCATGGATTTGGGCGATAACACTAGAATGACCTTTGTTTAGCATCTTTTCTATGCGATGGGAACTAATGATCTTAGGTGAACCGATGATGATGCCTTTGAAATTATATTGGTTTCCTTCCTAGTCGAATTGCATAGTTAAGTCTTTAAAATCCATGAGAATGGGACCCAAAGTCCTTAGCCAGTTTGCACCCAACACAATGCCACAACCTCCCATGTCAATAAAAAACATATGGGATTTCAGGTGGCAGTCACCAATTTGGAGATGCACATTTTCACAACGCCCTCCACATTTCATGGAACCACCATTGGCAATCATGATTTGGAAATTATTGATGGCATGGATGTAGCAATGAGTTTCTTGGGCAATGCGGCGATGCATAAAATTATGGGTGTTGCCACTATCAACCAAAATGATGACCTTCCAATGCTTGATGTAACTGATTAGATTGAGGGTTTGGGGAGTGGAGAAGCTAGTGAGAGCATTGAGGGAAATGACTGGTTCTACTTCGGGAGGGTCTGAGGGAGGGGTTATGTCATTGGATTCAGGTGACTCAAACACAAGGGGAGTTTCTACATCCTCTTTTGAAATATCCTTGGAGATGGCCATAAAATGATTCTGTTCTTTACACTTGTGGCCTGGGAAATATTTTTCATCACAGTTATAACAAAGGCCTTTGAGTTGGCATTCATCCATTTCAGCCTTGGTCAATTTTTGGATCTTTAGTGGAGCAGAGGGAGTGGTGGGATTTACTGGTTTAGGGCAAGGGATAAAGGATGGCTTTCGGTTTTGATAAGATACAACCTGTTGTGCCTCGTTAGCTCTTTTAGTAGCCTCCACCCAACTCTGAGGCCGAGCCATGAGGACATGGGCCCGAATCTCATCCTTGAGGCCACTGATAAAACACTCTCAGAAAAGGGCATCAGACATGCCCTTTGTTCTAATAGTCAGGTGCTCAAAGGAATCTATAAAGTCTTCCACTACTCCTAATTGTTTCAACTTTGTCAAATGACCCAAATGGTTGGTGTCAGTTTCAAAGCGTTCATAAAGCTCTGCCACAAAGTGTGTCGAGGCAATATACCCTTGACGAGAAGTTTTTCTCCATTACCACCATTGCCACCATTCTTGATCTAGATGGAGAACACCATACCGGAGTTTGGCCAAGTCATCTGTAATGTCATATAAAGAGAAATAATGTTCCATTTGGGTTACCCAACCATTGGGGTCTGAGCCATCAAATTTGGTCACATCCACCCATGGAAGGCATAGGTCACGTTGAAAGCGATGGTTTTGAAAGTTATGGGAATGATAGAAATGGTCACCTTCAGTATGTGGAGGTGAGGAAGAGGAAGGGTTATCTATAGGGATATGTAATTTGGTGCAGAGTGCCGAAAAGACTGATTCAAGTTGGATGGTGAGGTCTTGTTTGATTTCTTCCATTGAGGACTGCATGGTTGTATTGATGGCAGCAACATTGGCACTGAGTTGTTTCACTTCTTGTTGGGTCTTGATGAGACTAGATTACAAGGTGTTGAAGTGAGCTTCCAAGTCTTGGCTACGGGTATGGGCCATGAGGATGGGGGAACTGAAAAGAGGTGGGCGGGGTCAAAAATTTTGCCGAAAAATGATATGGATGAATGTGATAAGGGAAAAGAGATGAATCCAATGGAATAGGTCTCAAATAATGGTGAAAACATTTACAGACCTTTTTTCTTTTCTTTTTTTTACACCTGCAGAGTTATACTCCGGTCTGAAGAATACTGCAGAGAGGAAATGCCCAAATGCTTAACCAGAAATAAATGTGTATTTACTTGGCAACCCGAACACAGTTGCACAACAATAGATCTTGTCTATTTTGATTTGTTTATGTTTCTGTCCCCAAGGGCTAGGTATTCAAGGGTTCTACAGACAAGGGTTTGCCTTGTGCTATAGCTCTTTGATATACGTGCGGGGTCCAACAGTATTACTCAGCCCAATATCTTAGGGAAATATCTGAGGAGGATAGACTGTACCCTTAGTCATACTACCTGACTACCTAGGTACTAGAGAGTATCTTCCCGAGTGTTTTTCTCGGTGACACTATAGGAGTCAGGCGACTGATCGGTTTATCTAAAGAGGGTTTCAAGTAATCTAGGTCGATCCGTACACATGTGATGTCAATGGATTTCATCAGACATCACCTGTGTACCAACAGACATCACCTGTGTACTTGAAGGGGTACCAATAGGGGTTACAAGGTTGGCCAACATACGTGTGCTTAAGTACCACTTATATTTCCTGCATGTATGAATCCCTCAACCGCGGGTTTATGCGTGTAACGACAGATCTCTGTGGCTTAAAGACACCGGAATATGTCTCTACCCTAAAAAATAAAATTAACCCACACTTTCTATTGAGGAAAGTGCTCTGATACCACTTGTAATATACCATATATAAAATGTATGCAGAACAGAAATAAAATTCTAGAAATGGTAGAATAACAACAATATAACCAGAACATTCACCACAATAGCAATGAAATGATAAGAGAATAATAACAGAAACAATACTTTGAATCTGAAAGCAATGTTCACGGGCCTCTTCGAGGGGGAAACCTCCAGTTGAGCAGAGCTCTATTACAATAATATCCAATCTAGGGTTCTCATACCCTCGACTCTTATTTATACTAAAAAGAAGCATCTAGAGGAAGATCCTTCTAGAAGCGGAAGCTTCTATTAGGTCTTCTTACATCCGCCTTATTCTATTTTATTGAAATGCCTTATTAATATTGACCTTTATTACATCCAAATAAATTTTTCTACCTATGTGTGGGTTAGGACCCTAACAAATCGAAAAAAATTACAAGGGTACAAATTCCACAAGGTTTGAATTGAATCATTATTCTTCTTATAATCAAAGAAAGATTTTAAGTAATCATGACCTTTATACCTTTCATGGTTGTCTTTAGTGCATATTTGACGAGCAGAACTTGACTCAGCTCATCCTTTGAAATTATCATCTCTCTTTGGACATTACTTGCAATCACTGTCACCATCATGGTGTGATGTATCATCAGCGTGCGAGCATTCTTTTTGCACTGACTTAGACTCATCACTTGAATAATTTCTTACTTCCCTTACTTTGGAGCATTCTCAAAATTCCTCTTTTCCATAACCCAATCCTACATAACGAGGTCATTCTACCACTTCTATGGGATTAACTATGCCTTGGCCATTAACTCCAAGGCATTTTCCTTCATATCACATTTTCATTAGCAATTTCAACCCAACACCTTTAGTGTGATTTTCAAATGCACCAAAAGAATCATCTTGATGCGAAGCATGAAAAATTGAAGAATTACTTCTATTGCATACCTCAAAGAAAATTTATGGATCTGGTGTGAAGGATGGTTTCTTTAATCCTTCTGCACTCTAAAACTTTACCAAAGCCTCTGATGTGTCTTGTAGCTGAAGTTGTTATTTTCTCTTCTCATCTTCCGATATGTGCAACAATATTCTCATCTCAACATTCTTTTCCTTAATACTCTGGTTGATCTCTTCGAGCTCTTGAAGCCATTCTTTCTTTGATGATTTTCCCATGGTTTTCCTTTTGCAATCCTCTCTTCAAACTGTAAATCTTGTCAATCCTTCTCTTCAAACTGCAAATATTGTCAAACGTGCTCTGATACCAAACTTGATATGAAATCCATTGACTTGATTTGCAAAATTTTAAGAGTAATTGACTTAGCTCAAATTCTAAAGCATTCAATGAATAATTAAGAAGGCTTAATGCATAAAGGAAATGTTGAAAGGAAGAAATAAATAACATAACATAAGTGATAAGACATAAGAAAGTTGATAACAGAGTTCACCCATATTGAGATATGTCTTCGGGCCTGCTTCAACTATGCAATTTCTCCATTAATGATTCCAAAAGAATAATTACATTAAATGGATATTCAACCTCTGATCTGTTGCAAATGGCTCTGGTACAATGGAAAAACCTCCCACACTTCGGCTTCCAAAATGCTAGGCATAAAACCCACTTCTCCAATATTTTCTATGCAGGAAATACCTCTGCATAAATGAAAATATAATAGAAATTCTTTGTTAGAATGTTTACAGGCAGAGTGTGCTTGTCATTGATGGCAAGAAAAATAATGACAATGGCATGTTTGCAGGAAAGAATAACAATGAACCAAAGCTCGAGAGACCAGAAGATGAGAAAGGCAAAATATGCCAGGTTGGCACCAGAATTATTTTGGGAAGACGCAGATGAGAAAGCTTGAGAAGCTCAGAAGAGATAGTGCAGAGTTGCATGCAGAGCGCAACTATGCACTAGGGTCGAGGACAAATTTTTCCAAAGCACAGGAGAGATAGCATTTTGAGATGTGTAGATGAGATCCCATACATCAAGGCTCACGGAAGGATCAAAGGTCGTGGCCTTTGACACTTAGAGATTTGAGAAATCCAAAGCTCGCAAGGAGGAGCGACAATGGTTGTTGGATCACCAATCTGGAATACCCAATGTTTGTTATATCAGAGCCTAGCAACCAGAGGAAGAAAAGAGGATAAGTATAGATCTAATCCATTGGATCTGATCACCGAGGACCAATAGTCATTGGATCCAGAGGACACATGGTGAGAGATCAGCATTTTGCTAACTCACGAGCTGGAGAAGTCAAAGGTGGGAGTTGTATGAACTCGTGGTATGAAAAGTCATGAAATGATCTAGGCCATTGGATCACATATGATCGTGGACCGTTGATATTTCAAGCATGGTTTCAGAATATCAGAAGTCAGGAGAGTCAGGGTTGACTCACATCCAAACACCTGATACGCGAGGTCACAATTTGATCGCAATCGTCGATCAGAGGGAGATATCTCAACCATTGATCTGATATGAATCATTTCAGAGTTTCGTAAGATGGGAGAATTGAGGCAACTCACAACACAACTTTTTGAAATGAAAATTCTCGATAAGATCTGGACCATTGGATCACAGAGGGTTGTGGGTTGTCGATCTGACACAAAGCACTGAATTGGGAATCAGGAGTTGGAAGAATCAAGGTTGGCTCACGTCCAAACACTCGACATGTGAGGTCGCGATATGACCTCAGCCGTTGATAGAGGAAGGAGAGATCTAGTCCACAGAATTGAGAGGGCATATCTAAACCATCCATTCAAGAGATAATGATCACTAAATGAAGCTCAGGAAGCATATTTGAATAGGCTTTTGGTCATCGCCGGTGGTCACGTGAAGGAAGGGGCTTAAAATCCAAAGAAGCTATAATTGACTGGTTGTAATTGCCAAAACGAAGTGTTTGTATTGGCCAGAGAACTCGAGGAGCTAGAGGTTGATCGCTAGAGAAGCTGAAGAGTCTCGAGGTAACTACCAGTGGAATGACGACTCGTCATAGAGACAATTGATAGATGGAAAAATCATCAAAGACTATAACTGTAATAGAGAGGGTAAGCTCAATTGTGATCGAGAAGACGAAGGGTCGCACTACTAGAAAAGGTAAAGAATCTAAGGAATGGCCACTAATGATGAACAGTCTTCACATAACGGTCATGGATGAAGAACAAACTTAGCATAATTTCCATAGGGGATGAAGATTTAGGTGTATGATCTGGCAGAGGACTTGGCATTATAAATACACGTGGAACAGAGAAGAGGAGGGGGCTTCGGTTGAGAGTTATTCATGCGGGTAAAAGAAGGTTGTTTGCAATAGCTGAAACGTAAAAAAGAGGTGTAGCACATAGAAAATAAATGCATATATGAGAGAGAGGAAGAGGAAGCTAAGGTGCACATGTAGAGATAGAGAAGAAGAACAGAAAGCTCAAAAAAGAATGCGAGCAGGAAGACAATGATGCAAGCAGAGCTTAGCAGTGCAACAGAACAATGATGAGACTGGTAAGCTATTGATGAACACTATATCACTGTAATAAGTTTCAGTAACGAAGTTTTTATAATCAGGTGGTAGGGAGGTTCTTGGGAGGATTGGTTTCCTCAGAGTTTCAAGTGGGTTCTTGAACACAGGGAGTTTTAGCTTCCATCTGGTTGCAACTAGAAAAACTAGGGTGGCAGGGTGGTGCAAGGGAGAACTATTGTTCTTTGTTATACATGTCGATGCATGTGTGACTGGAATTTGGTGCTTCCATCCAGTTGGTGTTGTAACACTTAGGGAGTTGGTGCTTCATTTTAGTGGGTGCTAGAGAAACCAAGGAGTTGGTGCTTCCTTCTAGTGGGTGCTAGAGAAACCAGGGAGTTGGTGCTTCCTTCTAGTGGGTGCTAGAGAAACCAGAGAGTTGGTGCTCTCAACAAGTTGCAGCTTATAGAATAGAGGTGGTATCCTCACAATGAGTTGGCACTCATTAGAATGATAATGTACAAAAAATAAAGATTACTTATCATATCAAGAAGAAGATATTTTTCCCTTTATGAGTTTCCTTAGGAAATATCTGTCTCTGTATATTTCATGTGTGTGATTGATGTTGAATATTCCATTGCTTACCTCCCTACATTATTGTGATTGTCATTAAGTGCATTGTAAAGAGTTTAAAATAAGCATAATTTTTTAAGAATGGTGACAACTGATTCACCCCCCCTCCCCCTCTCAGTTGTCCAAGAATTGGTATCAGAGTGGGTTGATTTTATTTAAAGGTAGATTAGTAAGCTTAAACATGTCAAGACATGAAGGAACTTCAACCAATAAGGCCCCTATGTTCAATGGAACAAACTTTGCCTTCTGGAAAGTTAGGATGAGAACCTACATAATGGCTTTAGATGCAGATGTTTGGGATGTGGTAAAGACTGTTTATGTAAATCCAGTTGTACTAGCTAATAAGGATGATAAGCTAGAATTCAAATTCAACACTAAGGCTATGAATGCTATTCTAAGTGGGCTTGAAGAAGCAGAATTTGTAAAAGTTATGCACTTAGAAATTGCCAAAGAAATGTGGGACAAACTCATTAGCAGTTATGAAGGTAATGAGAAGGTAAAGGATGCCAAGATTCAAACCTACAGAGTACAGTTTGAACAACTAAAGATGAAAGAGGATGAAACTGTTGGGAAGTACTTTCTGAGAGTTGAAGAACTAGTAAATGCAATGAAATCACTTGGTGAAAAAATTGAGGAACCCTCTTTAGTTCAGAAAATTTTGAGATCTCTGCCAAATAGGTTCAACCTGAAGGTATCTACTATAGAAGAACTTAATGATCTAAAATCTTTGGCTTTTGATGAAATTCTAGGAACGTTGATTGCATATGAAATGGGGATAATTAAATATAAACCCACCTCTAGAGAAGCATCATTTAAAGAATATAAGAATGAGGATTCTGAGCTTGATGAAATTGAAGCAAAATTTGTGAGAAGACTAAAGAAAGGATCAGGCAAGTACTAAGGAAATTTTACTTTCAAATTTTTTAACTGTGGAAGGATAGGTCACTTTTCATCTAAGTGTCCACACAAGAAGAAGGACCAGAACTCTGAAGGTGAAGAGAAGTATAAATCCAAGAGATTTGATAAAAAGAAAATTTTATGTGTAAACAATGATGATTCTTCACGAGACACAGATACTGATTCTGATGGTCAAGATAACATTAATGAATTTATTCTTATGGACAAAGAGGATTATGATAATGAAAGAACAGGAAGTGATGTTGATGATGAAGAAGTTGTGGTTGACTTGGAAGGAGAACTGATTAGTGCTCTAAAAGAAATTGACAGACTCAGATTTAAGAAGAGAAAGAAAAAACTATTGTTGATACAATTTGAGAAAGACAGTAAAAAACCCGATGAAGACTTTGCCTTGCTAAAAGTGGAATTAGAAGAGGTGAAGAAAATAGAGTACATTCTGAAACAACAATTATTAGAGAAGAAGGCAAGATGTGAAGCCTTGGAAGAAGAGGTAGTAAAAACTAGAAAAGAGATGGAGAAGTTTAAAGCATTGTATCTCCAAAATATTCCAAGCATTAAAGCCTCAGAAGGATTATCCACCATTCTGAATCAACAAAGGAATCCAAATTTGAAAACCGGTTTGGGTTATGAAGAAGGATCAAATAGTGGTCAGCCAAGTAACAAAGAACCCATCAAGTTTCTCAAATCTACATTCATTGACAACAACAAATATGGAGAAACGAAGGAAGATAATCAGCCGCCAAGGAAGAGTGAAAAAAAAAGTACCAGAACTGGATCTGTAGAACAAAGAGATAATACAGCCTCTTCTCAAAGAAATCATCAGCATGGAAGAAATCGACCTGCTCAAAGAAGACAACCATTTTCCAGGTACAAAGGATTTTTCTATGGATATTATTTTTTTTGTTCTAACTTTGGTCACAAAGCTGTAAATTGTTCTTTAAGATTTAGATATGAGCAATCAAGACATTCAAGTCATAGATATATGTTGCAACAAAGAATGAGATAGAAATTAACAAACAACCATAGACCGCAAATCATGTGATGGCTGGGAAAAGGACACAGGTTAAGCATAACAATCGTTATGAACATTTATTCAATGAAATAGAATGTTACACCTACCATAATTATGGACATAAAGCTCCAGACTGTCGCTTAAGGAACTATGAACCAGATTTGAATCCCTTTGCTGAAAATGTCAAGGTTTGGAAGAAGAAAGAAAATGACAAGTGTGGATTAGTGTTGTCAACTCAAAGACAAAAGAACCCCTGGTATATTGACATCAGATGCTCCAAACATATCACGGGAGACAAAAGTAAGTTTTTGTCTCTAAGTGAAATAAAATCAGGAAATGTAACCTTTGGAAATGATGCTCCAGGTAAAATCAAGGGTAAAGGGATGGTGAGTTTGAGTAATGGTAAAGGAAAATCCCAGGAAGTTCTACTTGTAGATGGGTTGAAACATAATTTTCTCAATGTAAGTCAAATGTGTGATAGAGGATGTGAGGTGGTGTTCACTTCCAAAGATTGTAAGATAAAGTCTGTAAACTCAGGACAAGTGGTGGCTAAAGGCATTAGGACAGATAATAATGTATATGTGTTGAAAGAAGATAGAGAAGAGTGTCATCTAAGAAAACATGATGAAAGATGGTTATGGCATAGGAGACTTGGACATCTAAAGTTTGATCATTTAATCAAGATCAAAAATCTTGAGGCAGTAAAAGATCTTCCTAGAATATCAAAGCCACAAGATTCTGTGTGTAAACCATGCCAAGTAGGAAAACTAACTAGGACACAGTTTAAATCCAAGAGATCTACTTCAACAGAGAAACCAATCCAATTAGTTCATATGGATTTATGTGGACCATCAAGAGAAGAAGTCACAGAGAAGGAAAACTACTTTATGATGATCATTGATGATTACTCCAGACTCACTTGGGTTTCTTTTCTTAAGGAAAAATTTGAAGCATTTGAGAAATTTAAAATATTTAAGGATTTAAATGAGAATCAAACAGGCAACAAATTAAAGGTTGTAAGATCTGACAGAGGAGGAGAATTTATGTCAAGTGATTTTAATGAATTATGTGATAAACATAGGATCAAGAGAGAATACACCATCCCAGGAACTCCACAACAAAATGGAGTAGTTGAGAGGCAAAACAGAACAATTCAACAAATGGTCAGGTCAATGATGAATGAGAAGAACATTGGTCAAACCTACAAGGTAGAAGCAATACCCACATAATACCATGTTCTTAACAAGGCCCACCTCAGACCACACAGTAACAAGACACCTTATGAACTATGGTATGGAATACCTGCTTCAATCAAACACTTCAAGGTCTTTGGGAGTAAGTACTGCAAAAAGAATAATAATGAAAACCTTGGCAAGTATGATTATAGGGCTAATGAAGGCATATTCTTAGGGTATGCTACAAATAGTAAAGGATACAGATGTTATAACAAGAGGCTACATAAATTGGTTGATTGTATTGACATAAAAGTTGATGAATGAGTCCCAGTAAGAGAGGAGAACAATATTGAATCAACAACATAGGATATAGTCAAAGTTGAAGCTGAACGAGTCCAAGAATCAGAACAAGAATACTCTAAGTCACATGAATATGCAAATACTCATACATACTCAAATCAGAAGACATCTTCAAATCCTTCCTATAGGATTACTCAAAAGAATCATCCAACAATTCAGATAATTGGAGAGAAAGACAAAGGTGTAAAAACCAGGAGAAGGATAATAAAAAACACTGAGCAATCACATATAGCCTTCATATCCATGGTAGAACCCAAGAACTTCAATGAAGCCAGTGAATATGAAAATTGGTTAAAATCAATGAATGAGGAACTGGACCAGATTGAAAAGAATGACATTTGGGAACTCATTCCTAGGCTAGCAGATAAAAATGTAATAGGATCAAAATGGGTCTACAAAAATAATATGAATGAGCAAGGAAATATTTTAATAAATAAGGCAAGTTTGGTCTACAAAGGATATGCTCAAATAGAAGGACTGGACTTTGATGAAACATTTGCGCCCATAGCAAGATTTGTTGATTAAGGTTGGTTGTCATTGATGTCAACCCTTGAAGAAAGCCCCGTAGCACAAAGGTTTAGGTAATGGACCCAATATTGTTTGATGTAAATATGACTCATT
>ML786893.1:3969-14649 GCA_009831015.1 Picea engelmannii | reverse complement strand
ACAAAATTGAAGGTTCAAATAGAATAAGATAAAAGAATTGAAGAAGCACTCAAAGAATAGCTAGAAGGAAAGGACAGGATCATTGGAAACCTGGAAGCAGAGATTGTCACACTAAGAAAGGATATTCAAAAGAAAAATATGCAGAATAGCTCAAAAGTTATGGATGACATTATCAACGGTCAAAAATCTTATCTTGACAAGTCTGGACTTGGATACAATCAGATAGAAAAGGGATCAAGCTCCAAAAAAATAGAGCAAGAAACAAATCCAAATGGTTTTGTAGAAACAATCAAAGGGGATAAAAAGATATACAAGGAAGATTACAGGGACACTCCTCTACCGAGAAGATTCAGATTTCAGAATCAACAACAGATAGACAGGCCTCAAGAAGAAGAAGGATTCATAAGAGCACCTCCTTTCATAATATCTTTAACTACCAGGTATCAAACTATATTTTATGGTTTATGTTATGCATGTAATAATTTTGGACATAAAGCTATAAATTGCAGAGCTAACAACAGGAACAATAACTACTTTAAGAGCCATACACAAAGGGGTTATTCAAGAAGACCTAGTGAAACACAGAGAATAAGTTACAACAGGTTTGAATCTTTGAGCACTGAAGTGGAATGTTACAAATGTAACAATTTTGGACACATGGCCAAAAATTGCAGAATGACAATCCCTCCTAAAGAACCTCAACAGAGTCACAAACAAGAACCTCAGAAAATGACATGGATAAGAAAGAAAGATCAGTATAGCAATGAAGAATGCACAGTTGCTCTACAAGATAAACAGAAGAAACATAGTTGGTATGTTGAAAGTGGATGTTCAAAATACATGACAGGTGATAGAGACAAGTTTCTTACATTACAAAAGGAAAGAGATGGATCAGTCTTCTTTGGAAATGATGATTCATCCAAAATCATTGGAAAAGGCACAGTCTGAATTGGGAATAAGAATGAAAAGGTAGAAAATGTTCTACTAGTAGAAGATATGAAACATAATCTTTTATGTGTGAGTCAAATGTGTGACCAAGTTCATAAAGTTACTTTCGATTCACAAAAGTGTGAGATAAGAATAGAAGGTTTAGGGAAATTGGTCACTACAGCTGCAAGAACTTCAAGCAACATATATGTGTTAAGTGAAATTGGAAATGAAAAGTGTTGTCTAGGAAAGGAAGATGAAAGTTGGCTATGGAACAGAAGAATGAGTCACATGCATTTTGATAACCTTGCCAAAGTCAGCAAAAGAGAAGCTGTTAGAGAAATGACCTAGATCACGAAACTAATGAACACTTTGTGCAAGCATTGCCAACAAGGAAAGCAAACAAAGACCAGGTTCAAATCAAAGGAATATTCAACAACAAAACTACTGGAAATTGTGCATACTGATCTAGTTGGACCAACTACAAAAAAAGTCTTAAAAAGTGACAGATACTTTATGTTATTAGTTGATGATTATACAAGAATGACTGCAGTTTTCTTTCTCAAGAACAAATCAGAATCTTTTGAAAATTTCAAGATCTACAAGGAAATGGTTGAAAATGAGATAGATTCAAGAATCAAATGCTTAAGATCGGATAATGGAGGAGAATTCACCTCAAAGGAATTTATGGACTACTGCAGCAATCATGGAATAAAAAGGCAATTCTTCGTCGCTAGGACACCTCAACAGAATGGAGTTGTTGAAAGAAAGAACAGGACAGTACAAGAAATGGCTCGAACAATGATAATGGATTCAAAGTTGACAGATATTTTTTGGACATAAGAAGTGCATACAACAGTTCACATTCAAAACAGAGTAATGCTCAGAAACAACACTGATAAAACTCCCTACAAGCTATGGAAACAAAGACCAACAAATGTGAAGCACTTGAGAGTTTTTGGAAGCAAATGCTACATCAAAAGAGAAGATGGTAGAATGGGAAAGTTTGACTCTCATGTGGACAAAGGAATAGTTGTTGGTTACTCAAGTACAAGGAAAGCATACAAGTGTTACAATCTAAGATTAAACAAAGTTGTGGAAAGCATCAACATAACAATTGATGAAATAGGTAGACCAGAATCAAAGAAAGAAGAAAACAAATCAATGGAACAACTTTTTGAAGAAGATGATGAAAAAGAAGAAGAAGAGGAAGATGAAGATGAAGAGAATCTGACAAAAGTAGAAGAGCAAGTTCAACAAGTATCTCCAAAGACACCTAGAAAACGAGTACAAAAGAATCATCCTTCAGATCAAATTATTGGAAACAAAGATGCAAGAGTTGAGACTAGAAGAAAAATCTGTTCACCAAAACAAACACACCTAGCACTCTTATCTACAATTGAACCAAACTGTTTTGAAGAAGCTAGTAAGGATGAATTTTGGAATAAGGCCATGGATGAAGAATTGGATCAAATAGAGAAAAATGACACTTGGGAATTGGTTCCAATACCAAAGAATAAGAATGTGATCGGCACAAAATGGGTTTTTAGGAATAAATTGAATGAAGATGAACAGGTTACAAGGAACAAAGCTAGATTGGTATGTAAATGATATGCACAGATTGAAGGAATTGGCTTTGAAGAGACATTTGCCCCAGTTGCCAAAATGAAAGAAATCTGTTTGCTTTTAGCTTATGCATGTTCCAAAAATGTTAAAGTATATCAGATGGACATAAAATCATCTTTTCTGAATGGGGAACTTGAAGAATAAGTCTACATTGAACAACCAGAAGGATTTCAGTTGTCAGAGAGCATAGACTATGTGTGTAAATTAAAGAAGGCCTTGTATGGTCTAAAACAGGCTCCTAGAGCATGGTACTCCAGACTGGATAAGTATCTACAGCAGGCAGGGTTCAGAAAAGAAAGTGTAGATAACAACCTCTACATCAAGGTAAGTCAAGCTAATATTTTATTAATTGAAGTTTATGTTGATGATATTATTTTTGGTAGTGATGATGACAGGTTAAGCCAAAAATTTGCAAAAGACATGCATAATGAATTTGAAATGTTGTTACTTGGAGAACTATCTTTCTTTTTGGGACTTCAGATATGTCAAAGCAACCAAGGAATTTTTATTTCTCAAACCAAGTATATCAGAGAAATGCTAAAGAGGTTTGGAATGGAAGATTGCAAACTAGTTATCACTCCCATGCAAACCAGTTGTAAGTTGAGCAAAGATGATGATTCAAATTCTCAAAATCATTTGCTGGAGAATCCATAGTAGGTATCATTTTGTCATCGACATTTCGAATCCGGATCGGGATTCATCATGATGATGAATCCTGATGATGAATCCCGATCCAGATTCGAAACGTCGATGACAAAATGATACCTACTGTGGATTCTCCGGCAAATGATTTTGAAATTCCTCACCACAGAAATATGAAAACAGTAGATTCAAATTCTACAGATCAGAGGCAATATAGGTCAATGATTGGCAGCCTATTATATGTGACAGCATCCAGACCAGATGTAATGCAGGCAGTTGGACAGGTTACATGATTTCAAGCAGAACCAAAGGAATCACATGTATTAGTAGTAAAGAGGATCTTCAGATATCTAAAAGGAACAGAAGAGTTTGGATTATGGTATCCAAAAGGAAAAGATCTATCACTTATTGCCTACACAGATGCAGATTGGGCATGTTGTATTGATGACTGACGAAGCACTAGTGGAGCATCGTTCTACTTAGGTGAGTGTTTGGTATCATGGCTAAGCAAGAAAAAATCATTGATATCTCTATCTACAGCCAAGGCAGAGTATATTGCAGCAGCAACATGTTGTACACAGGTTCTTTGGATGAAACAAACTTTGACAGATATACAGGTTGAGTATGATGAGCCCATTCCAATATATTGTGATAATACAAGTGCCTTCAATATCTCAAAAAACCCAGTGATGCACTCCATGATGAAGCACATTCCAATCAAGTATCACTTTCTACGGGAACAGGTTGCAGAAAAGAACATCAGAGTTGAGTATGTGGGCCCAAAAGAACAAGTGGCATACATCTTTACAAAACCACTTCCATGGGAAGCCTTTGAATATCTTTGCCAAAGACTTGTAGTTATTTCTACTCCAAAAATGAATACTTTTTGAATGCTTATCTTATATGTCTTAGATGTACACGAGGAAGCACCATAAGAGGACAGTCTGTCAGGGGGAGCAGCCCCAGATGGAAAGATACATTTTCCATTGATGACAAAGGGGGAGAGATTTATGAGATGCAGAGGACAGAGGCATGGTTCTAGGGGGAGTAGATTTATCAGATGCAGAGGACAGAGGCATGGTTCCAGGGGGAGAAGATTTATTAGATGCAGAGGACAAAGGTATGGTTCCAAGGGAATCATGAGTAATATGATTTCAGTATTGCATCAAAGTGTTGCCATCAATGCCAAAGGGGGAGATTGTTGATAAAGGTTGGTTGTCATTAATGTCAACCCTTGAATAAAGCCCCATAGCACAAAGGTTTAGGTAATGGACCCAATATTGTTTGATGTAAATATGACTCATTATTCTTTTTTCATGGTTGATAAGAAGTAAATATGGATGAACTCCAAAGTGGTCCCCTTATGGTGAAAGCCCTCACAGGAAGACGCTTTGTGGAGTAAGAGAACCCATGCTTAATTGTGGAGTAATGAGATGAAGGAAAGTGAATTTGTTAGGGAAAATATCTTATATGGACAATGCTTGTCATGTCATTTCTGGTGGTATGTGGAACGTCACATAATTCCTCACGGTTAGAGAGTTATGGCCATGAGAAGTTGGAGACCCCAGGTTTGAGTAATAGACCCAAGTTTGTTTGATGGGTAACGGTATGAGTTATGACATATTTTCAGATAATACTATTCTATATGGATATTACATGTCATGAAATTTCTGGCGGTATGTATAACGTCACATAACTCCTCACAGTTTGAGAGTTATGGCCTTATGAAGTTGGGGGACCCTCATATGTCATCTAGAAGCCCCAAAAGGTCAAAGTAGTCAAAGTGGTTTAAGAGATTTTAAAAGGTAAATAATAAAGTGAAGTGATGAGTGTATTATAATTCAAAGTTAATAAAAAATAAATTATTTCAATACTAAATTTAATGGAGAAATTAGAAGTGGATCCAACCCTAAAATAAGGACAGTGGGCCAAGTGACCTAGAAGATGTTTTTAAGGAAGCTACTTGGAGAGTATAAATAAGAGGCAAGGCTCTCTCATTTGAATCACACTTGAGAATATTGAATATATATATGTGTCTAAGGTAACCAAGGATATCTAAACCGGAATTCTGAGTGAAGGTGAAGAAAATAAGGCCGAAATGCAAGGAAGGATAAATTCTTTTGATGGTGCTTTCTAAGGTATGTTATTTACAAGTCATCTCACCATTTTTAGTATAACTTTTTTTCTATAATGATTTAGACTGTGAAATTGATATGAAAGTGAGAACACATATAAAAGTGTCTATGGTAAAAAATTCATCTTGTGGGTCATTGTATTTTGGGATTTACACTCTGTGGAAAATAGGGTTTGTGGCTAGTCCTGAAACTAGTCAAAATCAGGTGTTTCGGGTAAAAACATCATAACTTCTTCATAGAAAATCAAAATTTAGTGAGACAAAATGTGTTGGTTAGGGTACAGTATTTAGTATTCTATATAATATTTTCAGATCAATTAATCAAACATTTTGTGCGGGGCACTCTCTACAAGGTCGCTCTCTAGAATAAGCTAGAATTCAACAAGGTATGCCATTTTTGCTATAAATCCTTTTCTGAGAGGTTCCAAGTAGTGAAACTTGGAGGAATTGTATAGAACACACTGAAGAAGATTTTGTATTAGTTTCAGATATTTATACATTATAGGTTCAAAGTTATGATTACTTCAAGTTAGGGTTGTTGACTAATCCAAAACTAGGCATGTGAGACTAAAGAAAAGTTTGATGAAAATGCTAGTCTCTTGTTTTTAAAGTTAAGGAAGGTTTGCAAGAATGTGATCATATACACCAGGTCTATTACAGAGCTACAAATCAGATTTGGATGATGAAATTGATGAGGGATTTTGGTTGTGGTACATGTTGAGTACATGATTGAGACAAGTAGTTGATGAGTTGGCGCACATACATGAGGTGTATAGTTGATGATGTTGGTACATATTGATGAGTCATGGTTGATGAGTAGTTGACACATGATTGGTACATACTTCGTACATGGTTGGATGCACTTGTTTATGGTACAGGTTGATTACAGGTTGGTGCATGGTTGATGCACTTGTTTATGGTACAGGTTGATTACAGGTTGAGGTACAGGTTGATGCATTGTTGATGCATCGTTCAGATTTATTGGTATAGGTTTACAGTGGTATATATCACAGTGATAGTGTGAAAATGGTTCCATCATTCTAATTCTACTTTAGGGTGGTAGGACAGGGCAAGGACAGGTGGTTGTAGCCACCTTCTAGTTGTAGTCGGAGAACATTGGGGGTTGTAGCCTCCTTCTGGTTATAGCCAGAGAATTGGGGAGCTGGAGCTTCCCTCAGGTTGTAGCTTGAGAAAATAGGGGGTTGAAGCCTCCTTCCAGTTGTAGCTGGAAAACAAAGGAAGTTGGTGCTTCCAAGGAATGTAATTCTTCAAGACATATAAGAGAAAGCATTTTGTGGTTTTCTCCCAATTTGGGTTTCCACGTAAAACACTAGTGTACTGTGTATGTGTGTGATTGTTTATTTCTTACTGCTCATTATTGGATAATAATTCTACATTGATATGACATTTGAAGAAAAAGTATTATAATTACACTATATTGATTCACCCCCCCTCTCAGTAATCCAACAAGATTAGAAGCTATTAGAATGTTTCTTGCCTATGTTTGTCATAAACAGTTTAAAGTCCATTGAATGGATGTCAATTCATATTTTATAAATGGAGATCTAAAAGAAGAAGTCTATATGGAACAACCATAGGGTTTCCAACTGTTTGATAACCCTAAATTTGTTTGCAAGCTAAAGAAAGCCTTATATGAGTTGAAACAATCTCCTCTTGCTTGGTATCACATACTGGATACATATCTTCGAGACAAAGGGTTCAAGAGAGGAACAATTGACAACAATCTATATATAAAAATAGAGGGTAATGATTTTCTCATTGTGTTGGTCTATGTAGATGACATCATCTTCGATAGTAATAATGCTTCATTAGTACAATGGTTTTTTGTTGACATGCAGTCTGAATTTGAAATGTCTATGATAGGGGAACTACCATTTTTTCTTGGTTTGCAAATTACTCGGAGCTCTGAAGGAATATTTCTTTCTCAAGAAAAATATCTAAGAGAAATGTTGAAAAGGTTTCAAATGGAATATTCTAAACCTATGAGCACACCCATGGTCATTGGATGTAAGTTAAGAAAGGATGATGTTTCACCTAATGTTTATCAAAGTTCATATAGGTCTATGATAGGTAGCCTATTGTACATCATAGCATCCCGTCCAGACATAATGCATGTTGTTGGAATGGTAGGAAGGTATCATTCTGCACCTAAACAGAGTCATTTGTTAGCTATCAAAAGAATATTCAGATACTTGCAAGGAACAATGAACTATGGTCTATGGTATTCTAGGAATCAGAATTTTCAACTATTAGTCTATTCAAATGTTGATTGGGCTAACTGTGTGGATGAAAGGAAAATCACGAGTGGAGGTGCATTCTTCTGAGGAGATTCCCTTGTATCATGGTTGAGAAAGAAGAAAGGTTCCATTTCCTTATCAACTACAGAAGATGAATAAATTGCAGCTGCCACCTGTTGTACCCAAGTGTTGTGGATGATTCAGACACTTGCAGACTTGGAGGTAAATTATACTACACCGATCCCAATCCATTGTGATAATACCAATGCAATTAGTGTGTCAAAGAATCAGGTCTTTCACTCCAAGACCAAGCATATACCCATCAAGTATCACTTCTTGAGGGAATAGGTAACCAACTCTGTGGTTTCTTTGCATTATATTCCATCCAAAGATCAGATTGTTGATATCTTCACTAAACCACTTGCACAAGCTCAGTCTGAGTACCTATGCCAGAAGTTAGGCGTGATCCCACTATCAACCTAAGAGAGTCGATCCTGTTAGGGTGAGTTGTGTTGGTTGAATATCTGATACCTCCTAAAAGTACTATAATAGCTCAGGGGGAGCATGTTGTCTTTGACATTGATGTCAAAGGGGGAGAAAAGGTGTGGACTGCTATAGTTGGAGGTCTAAGCAGAATAGTGCAGTCATTCAAGGTTGCCATAAATGCCAAAGGGGGAGATTGTTGGCATGTTTACAAGTAGAGTGTGCTTGTCATTGATGGCAAGAATAACAATGACAATGGCATGTTTACAGGCAAGAACAACAATGAACCAAAGCTCGAGAGACCAGAAGATGAGAAAGGCAGAATGTGTCAGGTTAGCACCAAAAGTATTTTGGGAAGACGCAGATGAGCAAGATTGAGAAGCTCAGAAGAGATATTGCAAATTTGCACGTAGATCGCAACTGTGCACCAGGACCGAGGACAACTTTTTCCAAAACTCAAGAGAGATAGCGTTTTGAGACACACAGATGAGATCCCATATATCAAGGTTCACAGAAGGATCAAAGGTCATTGCCTTTGAAACTTAGAGATTTGAGAAAGCCAAATATTAGGAGGAGGAGCGACAGTGGTTGTTGGATCACCAATCCCGAATACCCGATGTCCGTTAGATCAGAGTCCAGTGACCAGAGGAAGCACAGAGGAGAAGTATATATCTGATCCATTGGATCTGAGCATTGAAGACCAACAACTATTGGATCCAGAGGACACATGGCGAGAGATCATCATTTCGCTGACTCGCAAGTTGAAGAAGTCAAAGGTGGGAGTTGTAGGAACTCACGGTATGAAAAGTCGCAAAATGATCTAGGTCATCGGATCACAGATGATCGTGGACCATTGATCTGTCAAGCATGGTTTCAGAATATCAAAAGTCGGGAGATTCAGGGTTGACTCACGTCCAAACACCCAATACGTGAGGTCACAATTTGATTATAGTCGTCGATTAGAGGGAGAGATCTCGACCATTGATCTGATATGAATCATTTCAGAGTTTCACAAGATGGGAGAATCGAGGCAACTCATAGCACATCTTTGCGAACCACAAAGTCCCGATAAGATATAGAACATTGGATCACATAGCGATGTGGGTCGTCAATATGACACAAAGCATTGAATTGGGAATCTGGAGTTGGAAGAATTAGGGTTGGCTCACATCCAAACACATGACATGCGAGGTCGTGATCCGACCTCAGCCATTGATGGAGGAAGGATATATCTAGTCTATAGACTTGAGAGGGAAGATCTGAACCATCATTTCAAGAGCTAGTGGTCACTAAACAAATCTTATGAAGCATCTTTGAATAGGAATTTCGTCACCGCTGGTGGTCACGTGAAGAAAGGGGCTTAGAAGCCAAAGAATCCATAATTGACTAGCTGTAACTGCCAGAACAAAGTGATTGGATCAGCCAGAGAACTCGAGGAGCTGGAGGGTGATCACTAGAGAAGTTGAAGAGTCTCAAGGTAACTACCAGTGGAATGATGACTCATCATAGAGACAATTGACAGATGGAAAAAGCATCAAAGACTATAATTGTAACAGAGAGGGTAAGCTCAATTGTGACGGAGAAGACAAAGGGTCCCATTGCCAAAAAAGGCAAAGAATCTCAAGAACAACCACTAATGATGAACAGTCTCAGCATAACAACCATGGATGAAGAATAGAATCATCGTAATCACCAGAGGGGACAAAGAGTTAGGTGTGTGATATGGCAGAGGACTTGGCATTATAAATACATGCATAATAGAGAAGAAGAGGGGGCTTCGATTGAGAGTTATTCATGTGGGTAAAAGTAGGATGTGTTTAGTAGTTGAAATGCACAGAAGAGGCATAACGCATAGAAAAAAAATTGCATATCTGAGAGAGGAAGAGGAAGCCAAAGTGCACGTGCAGAGAAAAAGCAAAAGAACAGAAAGCTCAAAGAAGAATGTGAGCAGGAAGACATTGATGCAGGCAGAGCTTAGAAGGGCAACAGAACCGTGATGAGACTGGTAAGCTATATATGAACACTGTATCACTGTAATAAGTTTCAGTAACAAAGTTTTTATAATCAAGGTGGTAGGGAGGTTCTTGGGAGGATTGGTGTCCTCAAAGTTTCAAGTGGGTGCTTGAACACAAGGATTTGTAGCTTCCATCTGGTTGCAACTAGAAAAACCAGGGTGGTAGGGTGGTGCAAGGGAGAACTATTGTTCTCTTTTATATAGGTCAGTGCCTATGTGATTGGAAGTTGGTGCTTCCATCCAGTTGGTGCTGGAACACTTAGGGAGTTGGTGCTAGATAAACTAGGGAGTTGGTGCTTCCTTCTAGTGGGTGCTAGAGAAACCAGAGATTTGGTGCTCTCAACAAGTTGCAGCTTGCAGAATAGAGGTGGTAGCCTCACAATGAGCTGGAACTCATAAGAATGATAATGTACAGAAAATAAATATTACTTATCATATCAAGAAGAAGAGGTTTTTCACTTTATGGGTTTCCTCAGGAAATATCTGTCTCTGTGTATTTCATGTGTGTAATTGATGTTGAATATTCCATTGCTTACCTCCCTACATTATAGTGATTATCATTAAGTGCATTGTAAAGAGTTTAAAATAAGCATAAT
>ML786892.1:1410413-1498948 GCA_009831015.1 Picea engelmannii | reverse complement strand
ATTACTTAGGTGTGTTGTTGTTTATTGGGAAAGTAAATGTAAAAATTATCTAACATGAAACTACTTGCAAGGGCACCCAATCACTGAAACAACAACCATAACACATCAGCAAACAAACTTTTCAGAGGGCTGTTATAAAACAGAAATTACACATTTTATGACAGCAGAAAACTTAGTGACTTTGCTTGGTCAAAGACAGGCCAAGAAGTCTTGCTGATAGGACCTGGATTTTCTACACTCGGGATCCCTGGGCGAGCATCTAGAAGGTTAATGATTGGATTTTATCTTTTGTCAACTACAAGCCTCTGGGCCTTCAACGCCTTCTTCCCATGAAAAGAGGGACAACCGCTTCTTGGGTCAGTACACCCGAAGATCACCAAAGGCAAGGAGATGAGGGGATGAAGTGTGGAAAGTGACAAGTATGGTCAGGAATGGCACGATGACTCGTCAAGAAGACCTCCCAGTCGCAAACCTATCCCCAAGGGTGACCCACTTGCTAGGGCACAATGTCAACCACCTAAGTGAAACAAGGCAAAGAGCACAATGTCCAAACAAACGTTACATAATCAAAAGCAGTAATAGATGCAACAAACTCAAATGCTTCAAATATTGAAATGACACTCACCATAATACCTGACTTGTACCTCATGGAGCAAGACCCAATGTTGGTACTACAAATATACTTTTTCCTAAAATTTTAGTATATGAATTCTCCGAGTAACTTTCCCTGATAATTTATTGACTCGCCCAAAAATAGGAACAGTAAATACAGAAATGCACCATTATGAATGTAAATTGCCGGGCAGTTTATGGGGGCAAAGCTATAGTACTAAAAACATAAATTATATTCTGGGAGAAATGTGAACACACACAAACTAACCTGCAACCTTCTGGACCACCAAGAGAAATATTCACTGGATAATATCCAAATACAAATTCCTTGATATTCACAAAGGAAAAAAAATTCCCACGTTCCTTTAACTGGATGATCTACTAATTCACTGATATTCATTATAGAAAACAACAAAACCTCGCATTCATTTGACTGGAAAATATACTAATTCCCTGTTTTTCGGTGAGAAAAAACCCCGCGTGTTCTACGTAATTTTCCTCCATGTTTAATGCCATAAAAAGCATTATGGAAAACACTAACCGTCCAGAGAAATGCCGCGGTAAACCATAGTCCCGGCAGCATACGAGATCGTCCTCCCTTTCGTTAAATTTCGCTCAATGCGTGCGTCATGAGAATCGAACCAGAGACTTCCTGTAACCAAGATTAAGTGTAGAGTAAAAACTCAAATGTGAATTAGATTCAATTCTAATTTATGATGAGAGCATGATAGTGAGGCCATTTCCATCGGTTCCTCTTTGTTAATACCCATCTTATATAAAGCATAAATAATGAAAGTCAAAGATGGCATATGGTTGTATAGGCTTGGTTGGTTGCATTATAGATATTACATACATTGCATTACAATCTGATATATATCAATTATTTAATGGCAAAAGCAAAGGCAGAGCCTAACCTCATGCAGCAATGGTCATCTCATCCCACTGGTTGAGTTTGTAAAACTGAGCATGACAACATACCATGGTTTCTCCAGCGTATGATATGCTTCGGTTCGTGTATCTTCTTGGCCAGGATATCGAGGAGGATATCTTCTTGGCCAGGAATATGAAAATTGAAACTTGTGTCTGTACTCAGGCCTGGAAGATATGCCTCGTTCCATGCCTGCGCTAACCTTTCTTCAAATTCTTCACTTCTTCCACTCCTCTCCTATTTCTCAGGTTGCATCTTCCCATACTTGTCAAAAAAGGACTCGTCTAACATTTAATTTTTAGTTTATGGGTTTTTTAAACCGAAGATTCGTGGTCAATGTTATGCTTCACATTTAATTTTATGAATCGCTTGCGTGGTAGATGTTTTGTACCGAAAATTCATAATCAACCTTACTTGGAGGGGATGTTTGTAGTTAAGGTTTCTACTCAACTCTCTAAGTAAGGTTTATAATCAATTTATTAACTATTGTAAAGAGAATATTATATTGCATAGAAGATAATTATGAATTTCATCTTATAAAAAAATAAATAAAATTAATTAATTTTTTTAATTATAATATATTATAATCAATTAATTAATGCATAATAATCTCACATTTATTCCATCTCTTTATCAAAAATTTATAAGTATGATCAAAACTATTGTTGTGAGGCAACCAATAATCATGTAATAAATATTATGCAAGTGACTTTACGTAGTGGTATGCATTAAATGCAAAATTGACATGTTGTATGAACAAGAGTTTTTGAAGTGAATTAAACAAATTTCGAGACATGGATTGAGATAAGTTTTGTAATGGATTAAACATTGACCAATCACACCTCCAAGATGTTAGAAGGAAAGCAATCCACCGTGAAGTTATAAGAATACCAACCATTCAACATACTAACATATTTAGAAATTTTGTTCCATAGTTATAATGTTTATTTAGTTTTATTTAACTAACTTTTGATAAGTTTTTGTAAAGAGTGAAGTTATAAGAATACCAACCATCCAACATACTAATATATTGAGACATTTTGTTCCATAGTTATAATGCTTATTTTGTTTTATTCAATTGACTTTTGATCAAGTATTTGTAAAGAATTGTGGTCAACATAGTAAGGAAAGGCCTTACAAAGAGGGTAAAGCCCTTTGTAAAGAGAGGACAAATTTTTAATGAGGTTGTAGAGGATCTATAATAATGGATTGGCCAAAAGTGGAGGTTTAAAAAACTCATATAATTGAGAAGTTCAATTTATTAAGCAGGAGGATGAATGGCAATGTGGAAGGAGACGTATATGACATGGAACTAAATTAATACTTAGTGAGAGGGGTTGCAAAATGGTGGGGAATGGTGCTAACTTCCATACACTATTGGCTAAATGACATAACTTCAACAAAGAAGAGAGGACCACCATTGATTCTAACAAAGGAGGAGAAAGAGATCAATGATTGGATTTTACAAATGCAATCTCTAGGGCATTGCTTTGAGGTTGCATGGTTGAAGGCATTTGTTGCATAAATTTGTCACATAAGATGGATTCAATCACCCATGGTGTCCCTAGAAAATCATGGTAGGTAGGATTCCTAGCCAAACATCATCATATTTCATCACAATTAATTGATAGGATTGAGAGGGAGAGGGAGAGGTAATGAATGTTATACTTGTACTTGTTAATATATTGTATGATAACCTCAAAAAAATGAAGAAAAAGAGAGTGGGCCTCATTAGATATGGAATTGTGATGAGACAGGGATCCAAATGAGCAAAAAGAGTCGAAGATTGTGAGACATTATAGGAAGAGGTGACATAAATGTTTTGACATCAAATAGTCCTATAAGTTGAAAGTGGCTCACCAGACTTTGTTGGGTGAACACCACAAGTGGTCAATTCATACCAAGTTTCTACACATTTGAAGAGAAGCGGAAAGCTAAATTTTACATATATGGTTGTGAAATTGGATTTTTTAAGTCCATCTAAGGCAACACATAGATGACGAAGGAGTTATTCTTAAGGCAGTTGGACCACTTAAGCAAGTCTATTTTGGATTGGGTGTCACAATCCAATTATCATATGCTTAGGCATTGATCTAATTATTTTTCCATCCCAAACTACACATTGTTTGCATCCATCAAACAATGTTATGTTTGGGCCCTTCTATAAATACTTCAAATCCAAATGGTTTGTTTGGATGAGTAAGAACCCATGGATTGAGGTCAAGAGTGTGGGAATGGGAAGTGTGCTTTGAATATGACCACAATAGACTAAAGTTCATGGGGCACAAGACTATCAACTCAATGCACACTTTCATAATCACACCCAACCTTTAATAATAAGCTCTAATATTATTGGGGGATTTCAGGACTCAAGAACTTATTTAATTTATGAATACAACAAAATATGCTTCTTCCACAAATTAACATGGGTTATAATAGTGCATGCTAATATTCTATAACAACACCCAAAGTATCAACATTACATTGCATTAAATGAGTAAATGAAACTTCATTGTCAACCCAATCGTAATAAATTAAATAATCAAATAAATGCATAAGGTCGTGAACGCAATACGGATGGATCACACACAAGTACTGTAACAATCACAAAGACTTTGACTTTGTTAACTAAAAAACTACAGTGTACATTTGCAATATATTAATAAGGTACAATCTAACTTTTGTGGCATCACAAGATCACAATTGTATGAATTTTTTAACCGCACAACAAAGATTTATAATTGATCTCTAGCTCATACTAGATTTACAATTGTTGGCTCACCATATACATAAATTATATTGAAACCTTTCTACCAATTAACACTCACATTATTGATTGAATTTCGCCATCCTTTGATGGATGATGTGCATATATATTTATATGAATGGAAGAGTGTTCAATGATTTTAAGCTTGTCATTGATCAAATTTAATTAGGTGGTCCATGTGATTTGTCACTAATCAAAGTTGATTAGTTTAAATATCAAATTTTACCAAGTCAAATTTGGGTTGGGTCAGTGAACTTTTGTGCCAAATTGGGTCCATCCCAAAATATGTCACACACTAGATTTATTATGTGTCAATTGTCTTTCTATTGTTGCACTTCTTTAAGGCCAAAACCAATCCCAAATTGTTCACACTTATATGTGATCAATTGTATTCAACGCATGGAGATTTCCACTCTTTTCCAACACCCCCCCTAAATTTCACCTTCCATCTAAATTTCTAAAATTTATCTTTTATTGTAGGTTTTGTAAAGATGTGTACCAATTGATCTATTGTCTTACAATATTGTATCTAAATTTGGCCTTATTCTTACAACTATCCCAAGTAATAAATGTGCACTCCAATGTTTGTACTTAGCTAACAATAATTTGCATTATTTTCTATTAAATATCTCCTTAGTTATCAGAAAAGAGTAGTGTCAGTCTCTCCTACACAATACCAAGGTTTGCCAATATTCTTGCCATCCAAACTCCTTTACATGTTGCCTTCAATGCATCCTTATATTGAAGCTTTGGATAAAGATATAGAAATCATATAGTGCTTCTTGCTATTCCAACTCATAATTGTTGAACCAACATATATTGCATATTCAAATGACCTTGTATCATCTGCATCCAACCCAATTAGACTCTATGAAACTAGCTAAAGCTACATCATCATCACATTAAGAATATTCTAATATCCAATGTACCATTCCTTCAATATATCTTATAATTCACTTATTTTATTTCCAATCATTGGTCTATGGTTCTACCATGTATTATGATATTGTGACAACAACATAAATAATTCCAAGTCAAGTAATGGTCAAGTATATCATGCTCCCTTCCAATTATCTAAATGAGTTAATGATAGCAAGCTTTCTTGATTAATCCTTTGCAAGTTTTATTCCAGGATCCATTGGTATGTCACTTGCCTTTCAATTCTTTCATTCTAAATTACTTGATCAAGTTGATAGCATGCTTGGTGTAAGACAAAAAAAATCCCCGCAAATCTTTGCAAACTTCCATTCCAAGATACCAATCCAAGCTCTATCATGTCAAAGGTGTGACTAGATCCTCTTTAATTATTACAATTTCAAGTATGTTGTTGATCCAAGTGTAGCTCTAGATTATTCCACATGGGCCGCCTTAGTATATCCATCGACTTATACAACATTTGGCACATTGAATCCTAGTTGTGTATGCCAAGTTCTAGCATGTGTGCACATTGTCTACGACTTGTGTGTGCACACCTTAGAAACCTACACATGTGACCATTAACATTTTGTTCATGTGTCTATACCAAGAATGCCTATAGTCATAAGAATATCTACAATCATCCAAGACCATTATGGAAAGATAACCATTTTATGTTTGTTTATATAAAAATTTGTATATATACTATGTGTTGTAATGTTTAAAAGCTATATTAATGCATGGTGTGGTCAGCATAATGATATCTTCATTGTGTTGAAGTTGGTGCGTTGTTGGGAAGCACACATAAGTGGCTAGTGTATTGTAAACAATGCATAGATTGCCAACATTTTAGGGCCAACTAAGCATGAGAATGGTGGACATACTTGTTGGGATACATAATTACAACAATATAAACTAAAATCCACATCTCACTTTAAACTCTCAACCAAGGATTGTGCAAACTTATGAGGTGTTGTGCAATGTATATGCAAAACTACATAAGTCTAATATAGTAAAAAATCCTAATGATGTTGTAATAAGATGAGTGATCCACTATGGGAAACTCATTCCAGTTCATTTCCCATAAACTAAGGTAATGGTTTTAGCCTCCATCTCTTCTTGTAATTCGATATAATTCAGATAAGAGTATGACCACTTCCTAGTAGATGAGAGGTTCCTTGGAATTAATAACCATTGTATGATATTGGAATAAAGAAGCAATCAAAATATTAACCATCATGTTTATAGAATCAAAAGTTCCACATTACAAAGATCACTGTAATTCAAAGGAATAAGAGCAATCATAAAATTGCATTAAATTAAAAGTCTTGTTGTAAATGAAAGTGTTGATAACACATAAATGGTAGAAAACAAATATTATGTTCTACATAAAAATGTAAATAAACTTACAATAGAAATACTAATAACAATAATGAAATGAGGATTCTTGTAACCTCCCCTTGAGTACGCTCTACCCAAGAGAGCTCTTGTGACCTCCCGTTGAGTACGTCCTATCCAAGAGAGCTCTTGTGACCTCCCATTTAGTACGCCCTACCCAATAGAGCTCTTGGAATCATATAGAACACTTAGGAAATTTGAACCCTAGTCAAATATTATTCCTTTGTTCAAGAAATGTCACATATCAAAAGAGGATTTTTCCCCTTGAACGCAACTCAAACTAGTCTCTAACAACAAAATAGAAATAGAATAAAAACTCAAGAACCTATCTTTACTATCTAAGTCTATATAAATATTGAAATGGTGCTAGAGACACTAACTAACCCAATTAATTATATCCTTGATCATTGGATGTTGTTTACTTAATTGCCAATTTTCTATCATAGCCAAGCATATTCTCCCCCCTCCACTAGTTCAAGTTTCAAAATCCAAATGAGATTTGAAGGGATCGAGTTATTTGAGGACTTAATTATTGTCTCCTATCGTTGGCAGTCTGATGGTCATCTTTATCAGTAAGAATGACAAGATCCCTTGAATCTCCCATCCCTTATCAATTGATTGAGTTGTGTTGGGTATTGAAGATGGTGAATAATGTAAGGGTTGAACCCCCTCTTAATAGATTTTCATGAGATTAATTCAAAAGTTCTCAATCATTGTTGCATTAATATTTCTACTTGCCAAACCACATTAATCCATACAATGCAAATCACAAAATAAACTAAAAAATGCTTAAGATATCAGACATACATTATATTCATTTGAAATTAAGCCAATCATACTCATTCAAATAAGAACGTGTCAATATCATCTAGTTTGGTCATGAAAAACAAGAGTGGCTAGGAAAGGATTAGGTTTATGAGGAAAATAAATAAAAAATCATGGCAACAGGATGGGCAACAAATGGTAACCTAAATGACTGTTAATTCTCAACTATTTGGGATCACCTCAAGTGATTAAGTTGACAAGATCAACCCTAATTTGGGGGAAATTGGTTATATACTCAAGTATAAATAAAGGAGCTCATGTACCGAGTGAAGAAGAATGATGTGGGAAATATATGTGTTAAATACATGTTGTATGTCTTGTGGTTCAAATTATAACAATGCATATCCACACCATTGAATCCTACCTTGGATATGTTTGTTTGTTGATGCATTGCACCTGTGATTTCTAACATGGTATCACAACCTTGGTTTTGAAGATCCTAGCTTGGTTCTATTGTTGCAAGTCATTTTTGGAGGTTGTCACATCAAAAGAAGACTATGGATGGTATATGCACCCCTAATAAGTCTGACTTCTGCATAATTAACTTATTTAGACTTGTAATTTTTTGGATCGAGGTTTGTAGAAATAATATGGGTTCAAAGTAGGAGGTAGTCATGCTCAATGAGAATAGTTATGGAAACTGGTACAAGACATGGAAACGTTGCTAAGGAGAAATTAACTATAGCAATTTACAAAGGTTGTTTTTCCAAACATTAAAGGTGAACATGATAAGTTCATAGTTAATGGGAAGAATGATGAAGTTGTGGGTGTCATGACAACCTACATTTCAAGGGAGAATCATTTTCATATTAGTGGAATCAAATACATGAATGAAGTATGGAAGAAGTTGAAGAAACCAATCAACAAAGTCAATGAAATCCATGTTATGCAACTTGAAAAATATTTTATCTCCCTGGAGGCTCTCTCTTTTGATAGGATATAGGATTATGTGGCTAGTGTCACGGTGTTGCAATGGAAGCTAAGAAAATGTAAGAAGGATTTCCCAAAAACAAAGGTCAATTGATAAAATTGATTTTGATGAATATAAAAATTCCCTATGATGTTTTCTATTCCACATTTTACATGAAATGGGCTTCATGGAAAGAACATGGTAAGGAATTGTTAAGGCTCTAACTAGCCCCAAGTCCCTAGACTTGGGGACTCCAGTTTAAATTTATTATTTTGAGCTTCGTCATCAAGTCTAGGGGACCCCACTTTAAATTTATTATTTTGAGCTTCGTCATCAAGTTTTTACCTTCTTGTTGTCTCTTCCTTTTAATGATTTGATTATTCTTTGATGTTTTGAGGGTTACAAGTTTATGAATGCCCTGTGAATTGTGTGTATGCTTAGGTGAAGATACTAATGGATTGCATTTTCCCTTATTCTCTTGAATGTAGTGTTTTAGGTACTTTGCATCAATTGTTGCCATGATTTGTTTGGTCTCATTTCAATAGTTTATTTCTTATCTTTTTTATGATGATTACAGTCTATTAAGTTCTGCATGAATTGGTTTCAATCTCACTTTAATTATATGGTTTTACTTTTTGCATAAAATAACAATTGGTGACATTTGCACGCTAAGTGATTTTGTTATTGATGGCTATGATTTTATGGCTTATATTTGGGAAGTATATTTGAAAGGGTTTTAACATGTTTTCAATACCTTTCAAGTGTGTAGGTTAAAAGCTTCGATCATGAAATTGATATTGTGGAAATGAACTTGTAACTTTCTAACTAATGGTCAGTCAACAAAGGTGCAAGAGACTAGATGAAATGGGCTTCATGGAAAGAACATGGTAAGGAATTGTTAAGGCTCTAACTAGCCCCAAGTCCCTAGACTTGGGGACCCCACTTTAAATTTATTATTTTGAGCTTCGTCATCAAGTTTTTACCTTCTTGTTGTCTTTTCCTTTTAATGATTTGATTATTCTTTGATGTTTTGAGGGTTACAAGTTTATGAATGCCCTGTGAATTGTGTGTATGCTTAGGTGAAGATACTAATGGATTGCATTTTCCCTTATTCTCTTGAATGTAGTGTTTTAGGTACTTTGCATCAATTGTTGCCATGATTTGTTTGGTCTCATTTCAATAGTTTATTTCTTATCTTTTTTATGATGATTACAGTCTATTAAGTTCTGCATGAATTGGTTTCAATCTCACTTTAATTATATGGTTTTACTTTTTGCATAAAATAACAATTGGTGACATTTGCACGCTAAGTGATTTTGTTATTGATGGCTATGATTTTATGGCTTATATTTGGGAAGTATATTTGAAAGGGTTTTAACATGTTTTCAATACCTTTCAAGTGTGTAGGTTAAAAGCTTCGATCATGAAATTGGTAATGTGGAAATGAACTTGTAACTTTCTAACTAATGGTCATTCAACAAAGGTGCAAGAGACTAGATGTTGGATTAACAAGTGGAGAAGTGAGTAAGGTTGCACATTCATGGTATAAGGAGAATATTGACATGAGATTTACGTGGTTCATTGAAGCACATGGCATTGGTATTATGTTATGTCTAATGATATAACATCATACATAGGTAGATTGTAAGGTTACATCAAGGAGTTGATGGATTATAGCACCATAAAACTCTATGGTAAGCATGGAAAGATTAATATGTAGAGTGGTGACGTGGAAGAAAAGCTTGACCATGAGCACAAATATATGATTTCCAACCTTGTTTAAATCTATTGGACTTACTTCTTATCACTAAATTCCTTTCGGTCAAGTTACAGAGCAAGATGTCAATTTTAATGGTATTATCCCTTTAAGTGAATTTGGCATCTAGGGCTACCTTTATAATTAAATATTGGATTGATGTACAATGATTTCAGAAATGTTAATAACTCAAATTGAAAATCATATAATGTAGATGACAATTGCATAAACAGTTATCGATTTCGGTAAAGTAGCATTATAAATGAGAGCTAGGCTTTGGCGTATGTGGCTTATGTGCACTCATTTTGGGGGTTTAACCAAATTGAATATAGGAACTCCAAAAGGGGATAGATGAATGTTTTTTGGGTCTATGATTTGATCCTGAGGCCTATAAGTACAAAAATGCAAATTGAAAAAAATTATCATAATACAGGTCATTCAAGCTTCCCAATTTATGAAAGGCATCGAGAGGAGGGACGAATGGTGTGTTTGACCATTCATTGGAAAGATTACCATCTCCTATATGCCCCTCTTCTAATGTTTTGATGATTCGGTGCCGAGTCGATGAATTATAGATTTGTAAAGCTGAAAATTAATGGTGATCTGTTGGTGCTCATTTAGATTAATTGGTGATCCTTTAATGAACATTCTCTTGGTTTAATTTTGACTCCACACTCAAGCATGAGGTTGTGCTATGAATGTAGAGCCTTAATGGTAGGGATTTTTGTCTTATCTTGTTGTGGAGAAGATTATGAAGTCAATCAATTTTTGGTGACTTGCCATTGTTGGTAACAAGTCAAAGGAGCCCTGTAATAACCAAAAAACTCTTTGGACTCAACGATTCAACACATGAAGGATGTAATCAACAATTATCTAACGATAAATGAATATCATAACACTTGGAAATGTTTTCCTTTGAGTTCCGGTAGTATTTGATGAACCAAAGTGTAAATCGCTATCTTTGGGAGCTTGTTGGCTACCCAACCTAGAGATTTTCCTCAGGAAGGATAAATCACTAACTTGAGAGGCCAAAAATCCTCCAAACCTAGAAATTTACCCTTGTGTATTGAAATGGGTGGAATTTTGCATTCTTGACGAGGGGAAAGAGACAAAAATTGCCATTTTTAATCATTGAAAGGCTAATTCATTAAGCTCAAAGGCCAACAAGCCTCTAAACCCAATGATTTTCCTTGGGAAGGTTAATCACTAGGTTGAGAAGCCAACAAGCCTCTGAACCTAGTGAATTGTCTCCTTATCCCGCCAACCCAATGAATTTTCCTTAAAGGGGAAAATTGTTGAGTTAACATCTTGATCTAGATTGCCTCTACAATCTAGTGATTCGCCTCTTTGGGTCCCCAACTCAGTGATTATAAGTTTCCAATCCTAGTAGCTATTATTTCCTATTGTAACACTTAGTTACTACCTTGGCAGTCTGAGTTATGGCCATATAAATATATGAGTTATGGCCACATAAAAATAGAATGCAACATCATCCTTATTATTCTCACTCATTCAACCTAGATGAGCTCGCTTTCTCCACAGGGAAATAGGTAAACATTTCTCCATTGCAGTTTGAGTTTTGCAGTTTGAGTTATGGCCCCATAAAGATAGAATGCAACGTCCTCCTTATTATTCTCACTCATTCAACCTAGACAAGCTCTCTTTCTCCATGAGGCAATATGTGAGCATTTCTCCAATGTTTTCATTAAGATTTACGATTGTTTTCATTAAAAGGAAATGGATTGATTGGTTTAATGTTGTAGTTGGGTTGAAGATTCATTAATTGGAAAAGTGGCTCGAAGATCCATTTAGTGCTTGACACTTTTTGCTTCATTATTTTACCAACGTATTTATTGCTTTGCATGCCTTGACTTAATTGGATTACAATCCTTTACACACACCTACGATATTTTTAGTTTGATTAACGAGAAGGATTTAAACAATCTATCCGTTTATAGAATTGCTCAAGTGAAGGAAATCCTTACATTCAATAAGCCATTAACCGGTCTTGTGAGCGAGTCACAAAATCCTTGTTAAACCCGCATTGTTTCATTGCACAAGTGAGAAACTTCTTCATTGTTGTTTACACTTTTCTATTAGCATGATGATATAAGGTTTAATGAGCATATTTTATGTGGAGATAATATGGTGAAAGGATGTAATGCACATGTGAACAAAAAATTGGCACGAGGTTTTATAAGACCTTAAGAACTTGAAATTGATAAGATCCATCACTAGAGCTTAGAATAAGAAATAAGATTCATGAAAGAACATTGCAAAATGGCTTCATATATTGTGAAGTAACGAAGGCAAAGAGTAGGTGGTTCACATTGAAGCAAGAATAGGAAAAAGAGGAGCAGATTGAAGCAAGGATTCCATTGGAATGCAAGTCTCCAATTTGATGAAGGAATAAGGTATAGATGTGAAAGTCTCAAACCTGAACAAGATTTTAATGCATAATGCAAGCAAGTTGAGTTGTTGCTACCCAAAGTCATAACACTTTTACTTAGCATGCATTCACAAAAAGACAAATATGTTGGTTGAGAGCTTCATCTGAAGTGGGAAAATTGTGTAATATTGAAATATCTAATTAAATATCATCCTTATGGTCAACATGAGAATAGGAAAAATGTGTGTAAGGCTGGAGAGACTAAGTAGTTCACGAGTCAAGGAAGGCCAAGAGTCAATAAACTAGAAGGGCAAGGGCCACATACAAATTTTACAAATAGAACTATTGCAATCGTGCAAATAGTCTTTTTTTTTTTTTTTCCTTCTAGCATTGTAAGCTATCTTTGTATTCTAATAAAGAGGCCACCATTAGCTAATGTTACATACTCTTATTGAGATGGGGTTGGTTGTGAACTATTCCCTCCTCTCCTAATTCTCATAGTACTTGTGGGTGTGAACAATATAATTGTGGACTATTTGCTTTCTATGGTGTTTATCCTCTTGTATCTTATGCCACTAACAATCTAATATGAAATAGAGAGCTTCTCGATAACTTGTAGACTATTCTCAGTTATTCAATACCAGTTAGTCAATACCTCTAATTATTTGTATGCATCAGTAGTAGACTATTCTCATTTATTTATGTGACTAATCTTGTTTCATTTGAACTGGTCATTTTTAAGACAAGAAAGTCACCTTTGGGAGGAAACTGGGGGGTATGATTCATTTGATGGCAGTGATGGATTATTCCCCTTGCCATTGGTTGTATTGCAAGCTCTTGTTATTGCTCATGGCCAAGATTTAGTTAGTTGCATATCATAGTTCGTTGTTTCATTTGCATGTTAGTTGCATTTTATTTTCATACCTAGATTACGAAATTTCGGCCATAACCTGAGGGCTTTCCATTTCAACATGGAAAGGTCTAATTACGCCTTTCATCAAGTAATCATGTGAAGTTGACAAGGGACATTTGTTGATGTGAACATTTTGGTTCTAGAAGGAGGGTGTATGGCAAGCCACACTATGCAGAGTTACTTTTTTCTTTTGCATTTATTACACATGACTCCGCCATAAATCCCTACATAAGAGGCCAACATTGCATTGGCCTTGCAAGGGCCTTTGCATGACCTTCCAAAAAAAGTAGTAAAATACTTTATGAAATAATGGTGAAGGGAGCACGACTAATTTTGATCATATTTGAAATTATAGATATAAATTGTGCTTTATTAATGTTGTGCATGAAAATATTGGTTGTTGGTTGTTTCTATTCACATTTGAAGGAAAAGTGTGGGATTGGTATAATATCTTATGTATTTGCATGATTTAAAATTGGACTCATTTTAAAGATTTTTTTGAAAATTCTTAGGATAACTCTTAGCACATTACTGAAATGTTTCAGGAACTTGGCACGATACATTTGGAAGATGGAGAATCCATTTGAGATTTCAATACTAGATTCCAACAAATGTATTGTAGATTTCATGAAAAACATAGACCTCCATCTTAGATAGCTTGTGAGTTGGATGCACAAGCTCTTTTGCAAACTATCACTATGTTTGTTTTGCATAAGTGTATTACATGCATGCATGAAGCCTTTGAAGAAACTCAAATTCTTGAAAGGGATTTGTATAAAAATCCCTTGAATCTTCAATTTTTTTCTAAGTCTAATGACATGGTCCATCATAAAAAAATAATTCATTAGAATCAGAAATAGCCAAAATAAAGAACGAGATTAAGGATATTTGTGTTGGATATGTTCTCTTACAAAATGAAATAAATGAATAGAAGGTTGCACATGAGAAAAAAATACAATCTTATAAGCACAAATCACAAGTTAAAACTCATTTGAGACCAAAGGGGAAGATCATTGCAAATTTGATTGATAAGTTTCATGGCAACACTTCTCCAACAAGTAGTTCAATTTATGGTGAACAATTTACTTTAAACATATGCTAACTGAGTTTTAATCCTCTTATTTAGGAGAGGGAATGTAGCATGTATCCCTACGAGTTTTTGAATGAAGAGGCTTTGTTTCTTTCTTTTAAAGATCTACCTTTTACAAGATTAGACTTCAAGCTAGAACCAAACATTCAAGTCTCAGGTGATCAAGAGGTTGAGATTGTTGACTTGGTCATATAATCTATTGATGGTATTGCTCTCCCTAAGAAGCTAGAACATGAAGTAGTCTAGTCCTTTTTCATTATGGATGAACATCGTCCAACATCTTGTGAAGTCACTAGTTTCATGGAGAGTAAGAAGAATGAATTTGGAATGGAAGTAAGCCATGAAGTGAAGTAGTTCACCATTCACAACAAATATATGCCTGGTCCTAATTATGATACATTCTTGACACCTGAGATCAATAATTAGGCAAAGAGAAGGTTGTAGATGATATTATCATTGTGGTTGCCTCATGGATGTGATTATTCTTTAATTGAGTTTTGAGAAACAATTACTAGTAATTGATATTCAAGTTTTGGATCAAGATGAATTGCTTTAAAATATTTCCATTATGTATCACATCCTACATCAATTACATCCACCCATGAATCATATGAAATCGGTTATGGGCATAAACCATCTACTTTGATGGTTACACTAGCATTATGATTTTACTTGAATTGTGCATGATGGTAGTTAGATTAAGACTTATAGTAGGTTTCCTTCCAATTGTGTTTTGCTTTGTATTTCATAGAATAGTTCACTTGCTTGATTGGTTTTAGTTTTCAATTGTTACTACTTTCCAATGTCATGATTTCTATTTTCTCCTATTGAAAAATATTCAACAAGATGTTGGGTGTCAGTTATTTTCCCTACTTTCGAAGGACGAATTCAATCCTAGTATAAGGTATTACCAACCAAATCAATTTAGGGCCATAGACAATTCAAGGAAGTTTTTGAAGTTGATCATGACCATTATCAACCGGAGGATTGTATCTTGAATTAGACAATATTTGTGGTGGTTTTAACATATATATTATTGGTTTCAAAAAGGCATAGGGTTTCTAACAAAAGTATGTGTGAGTGGTACTTGCATGCCCTCTTTGTTTAAGAAATGAAATAAACACAGTTATCATGTGAGGAAAATCAACAAATTCAAGAGTATTCACAACTGGATCTCGCATTCACTGTAACATCCCCCAACTTAACCGAGAAACATTACTACACATAAAATCGAAATTTTCTTGTACCAATTAATTCTTGTAGCTTACCAGCTACAATTTATACACATATTTAACTATATTTTGATACTCGTAATGAAATGCATCTATAGTTTTCTATATGAACATGCATGAAACTATTAAACTCATTCACAATAATAATAAACCATTCACATACACAAAGTTAAGCACAACAATTAAACTCGTTGAATAACAAAAAAAATGCATAAACACTTATCTTTTTTAAAACGCGTGTACAACCAATTGCTTGAGAAGGACGTTCCACCCAACCATAGACCTGTTGTTCCAAATCTCAATATCAAGTTACCCCCAAGCTAGGGCTAGAAATCCACAAGAGAAGGGTGCCTTTAACAATCCAGTCACGGCTCAATATCCCACAACCCACAAGTATTCTCCTACAATTATCCATAATTTCCTCCAAATCTCTTCCTCTTGACCTACCCAACCCAAGGAATGTACCACTTCACTACTCTCATTCCATTGTGCATCCCATTCGTTTATCAGGGTCTCTCTAGCACGCTTAATAAGGAATCTCTCAACTAGGAAATCAAGGGAACTCACTGCCAGGAAAACCACTGGAAACAACAACAACAACCACTTGTTGTTACAGTGAAACTCACTCAGGAATTCACTCTTCAGGCCTTGCAACCTGGCTCTTCAGTCTTCAACTCCAAATGCTCCATAAGAACTCCAACATGCTCCAGAATTTTCCTATCCTTCTTGCTTCATCTCCCAAGCTCTTGTGTCCTTTTCTCTACTTCTTGTTCATGTAAAACTAAGTGTGTAAAAATTGCTTTTTACTACCCATATGAATTTCCTCTCTTCTCCCAAGACAGTTGACAATTCACTCTGCCCAATGTTGATTGTACCTCAACACATGCTTCCAATAACTATGGGTTGTGACTCTCTACCCACCCTCTTACATTGAGTTTAATGAGGGTTTATCAAGGCTATTAGCACATGTGACCAAGAATCTCTAATATGTGGTTCCAGAATCTAGCTTCCCAAAAATGGAGTCTTGCATGAGCTTATATTTTCTTCAAAATTGACAAAAATTTGCGGGTATTCCTCCCGCATGGTTTCTTCATGCTCCAATGTTGCAACTTCAGTACCATAGCAGGTCCATTGAACCTTTACCAACCCTATGGATTTTTTCCAGAACACTTTGAATTTCCGGTCCATGATGCATACTAGTTCCACCTGGAAATCCCCTTCGTTTTCCACCTAGATCACAGTCCAATAAATTATGTGGTTAGGGTCAGGCACATTTTCCTTTAATAATGATACATGAAATACATTATGCACTCTCATGGATGCAAACAATGTTAGCATGTATGCAACTAGCCCCATCTTCTTTAATATTTCAAAAGGCCCACAATATCTTGTTGCCAACTTTGGGCAGCAACCCAATCTTATTGAACTTTTTTTTTCACTTTTAGGAAAACATGCTCGCCCACTTTAAAATTTCTGAAAACTCTATTCTTGTTTGCATAACTTTTTTGTCTATCCTAGGAAGCCTTTAAATTCTACCTGATCTTTGTCATATGCTATTCCATTTCCTTTAACAATTCTAGTTCAACGATAGCTTTGTCTGTTGGATTATCCCAACTCACCAGTGTGTTACATTTCATGCCATACAAAGCTTCAAATGGACTCATTTTTAATGAGGCTTGATGCCCATTATTATAAGAAAACTCCACTAAGTGGATATAGTCTTCCCATTTTGATGGTTGGTCCATTACATACATTCTGAGCATGTCTTCAATTATCCTATTGGTCCTCCATGTTTTCCTATATGACTCTGGGTGATATGTTGTACTAAGATTTAGATTTGTCCCAAATCCTTTGAACAAGCCTTGCCAAAATTTGGATGTAAACTTGGAATCTCTGTCTAAAACTATTTCCTTAGGCACTCCATGTAGCATGGTGAATTCCTTCATGTAGATCTCTGCAATGTTTGTTGACTTGTGTGTTGTCTTCACAAGAATGAAATGTGTTGCCTTTGTCAATTTGTCCATCATTATCATGATGGAATCATGTTGATTCATTGTTCTGGGTAGCTTTATAATAAAATATATTGTGACCACTTCCCACTTCCATCTGGGATGGGAAATGGTTGTAGCATCCATGTTGTATGTATGTGCTTTGTCTTTATGTTATGGAACTCTAGACATCGGACTATGTAGTTAGCCACTTCTTTCTTCATTCCCAGCCAAAAGTATTGGCTCCTTACAACTGTAATGGATTTCTAATATCTTGGGTGCCCAACGTATGGCACAATGTGCATTTCTCTCAGCACTATTTTTCAGCTCCATGGAATTCAACGCATAAACCTTGCCTCTGTACAAGAGGATTCCATCTTCCTTTAATTTATAATTTTTAAATTTTTGTTGTAAATTACCTTGTTGTACGTTTTCCTTTATTTGAAAATAATGTCGATCTGAATTTGTTGCTTCAAGAATTTAATCTTTTAAATCTTTCATGCACATGTTGATGGCTAA
The DNA here is from genome assembly GCA_009831015.1 of Picea engelmannii. Classification (NCBI taxonomy): domain Eukaryota; kingdom Viridiplantae; phylum Streptophyta; class Pinopsida; order Pinales; family Pinaceae; genus Picea; species Picea engelmannii. The sequence continues at coordinate 1,480,706 of ML786892.1, read as the reverse complement.
AATATGCATTTCATGAGCTCTTCTGGTGTGTGTGCATCAACTACCTGATTTCCTTTCCCTTATATGTTTGATTTCAAAATCATACTCACTAAGAAATTCCAACCATCTAGTTTGTCTGACATTTAATGTTGACTGCCCAAATAAATGTTTTAGACCATAATGGTCTTTCCTTAGCTCAAATATCTCCCCATGAGGTAATGTCTCCACATTTTTAATGCATGTACAATGGTTGCTAAATATAGATCATGTGTAGCATAATTTCTCTCATGCTCTTTTAATTTTCGAGATTCATAGCATACCGCATGATCTTTTTGACTGAGCACTCCACCGATCCCTTCCTTACATTCATTCGTGCACACTACGAAGTCTTCATCCAGATATGCAATCTTTAATATGAGCGCACTTGTCAAAATATTTTTCAATTGTTGGAAATTCTCTTCAAATTTGGATTCCATTCAAACTTCACTCCCTTCTTTTGTAAGGACGTGATTAGGCTTGCAATCTTTGAAACCCCTTTATGAATCTTTGGAAATAACCAACAAGACCCATAAATGATCTTACCTCTATCGTATTTCTTTGTGTTGGCTATCCTCTAATGGCCTCTATCTTCTCGGGATCAACTACTATCCCATCTCCTGAAATAATATGCCCCAAGTAGTGAATCTTCTTTTGATAAAAGATGCACTTACTTAACTTGACATACAATTTATTCTTCCTCAAAAACTTTAGCATCATTCTTAAATGCTTCTCATGCTCCTCCTCAAACTTAGAGTAGATGAGAATATCATCTAAGAAAACAATTACAAACTTGTCCAAGTACTCCCTGAACACTCCATTAATCAAACACATAAAAAAAATTGGGGCATTTGATAACCCAAATGGCACTACCATGAATTTGTAATGCCCATACGTTGTTCTGAACGATGTCTTGTTGATATCTTCTTCCTTTATCCTCACTTGATGATAGCATGATCTCAAGTCAATCTTGGAAAATATTATTGCACCTTTCAGCTGATCAAGTAGATCATCAATCCTTGGCAAGGGATATTTGTTCTTTATATTGACCTTATTCAGATGTTTGAAAACAATACACATCCTTAAGGTACCATCCTTCTTCTTCAAAAAATGAACTAGGGAGCTCCAAGGTGACACACTTGGGTGTATATACCCCTTCTTTAAAAGTTCCTCTAGTTGCATCTGCAACTCTTTCAATTTTGTTGTTCCCATTCTGTACGGTGTCTTGGATGCTTGGGTAATTACTGGCACCAAATCAATGGAGAAATCAATGTCCCTCTTTGGTGGCAATCCTAGGATTGCCTCAAAAATATCTTCAAAATATCTCAAGACCAAATGGTCTTCAAGACTTTCCAATTTATTTGTAGCTTCCTCTTCCACGTGGGTTGCAAAAATTTGACATCCCTTCCTGAAAATCTTTTTCAGTTGCATGGATGAAATCTCTCTAAAAACTACAACTCTTGGAATTCCTTGAATCTTTCCTTGCTTCTCTTTCTCATCAAGACAAGTTATTGTCTTGTTGTAACAATCTAGGATAGCATGGTGTTTTCCAACCAATCCATACCAATTAGACCGTCATATGAACCAAAGGTATAATGTTCACATCTACCTTTGTGTTGAGTCCATTCATGTCTATTGGGAAATCTTTAACCAACTCATTGATATTTCTCTTAGCCCCCATGGCTAACTGAACTAACCAATATTTCTCATGTTTTCTCCTTTGCAAGTGAAGTCTTTCAATAATGTTAGAGTTCATGTAATTGCAACTAGCATTATAATCAATTAAAATTGATATAGGTTGATTATTGATCTTACCTTCCACTTCAATCATGGGGGATTGATACTCTTCTTTCTTGTTGTCCAAGCCTGCTTAAATCATTGGCATGCCTCCTCCTATATCTTCCATTTTTTCATCCTCTTAAATGTTGTGGACAATCCCCATTCTATCACCTTTGTGAGGGAAATCCCTGTATAAGTGATTTCCATCACATCCCCAACATTGTACAAGTGATTTCCCTCATGCTTCCCAATTTGATTTCAAATAAATGTTTCATATTTCTCTCATAGTAATTCTCAGAAAAATATTTCTCTTGGAAATATCCTTTGAACCACCACCATAAGAACCTCTTCTCATCAACATGCTTGCCTTGCTTAAGCTGGTCCCACCACATGATTTCCTTTCCTTGCAAATGGTAGGTTGCAATTCGTGTTTCTACCCTTGAGGGGTAATCATGCAGATGGAAATATTACTTCACTTCCAAACGCCATGCCTCGACCTCTTCTCCCTTTCTATGCTCACCATTGAAAGTAGGTGGGTTGATTTTCCTAAGTTCACCTTGCATGATGTCTCCCTCAGGCCTTCTCCTCTGTCTCTTAACATGAGACACACTTGGGTTGTTCCTTGGCCCTAAACTGGCATGATCTCTCCTAGTGGTTTTCTCTAGGGAATGATGGTTCCTGCTCCTATTGTAATGTTCCCAAGCCAATTTTTTCGCTGGGAACACTAACTGCTCACTCTTAACTATTGTGTGTCGGTTTGTTTGTAGGTTTACTCTTGGAGTTGCGTTTTAGGGTTTGTAGACTTAGTTATCAAGCATGTGAATCATAGATCTGAAGATGCAATATATGGAAATACAAGAGATAACAAGAAACACAAGATATGGAACCAAACAACATAGATCTGACCTTTATTTAGATAATATGAGAAAACCTGATACAATAAGACTGCAGATCTGGGATAACATTCGATAGATCCTCTAGCTAGGATATGAGATGCTACAAAATTCCTAGGATAAGAAGATATAAGCCTCCAAAGGCTGAATACAAGATGAAGACCAATACAAGATGAACCAGGGCCAAGTCTAAACCCCCTTGGCTGAAGGTACGCCCTCCTGAATAGCTATGGAGGACCAATATTTCGGCCTAGTTGTTGGAAGCCCCCAAATGGCACCAAACTCTGTAGAATGATAGATCAAGGAAAGTAGAACCCCCTCCTAAAGTCTCAAACCAAAATGTCAAGATCTGCTCCTCCAAATATTGAATCCTCAAGAAAAACTGTGCCCTCCTGAATATTGCCAAGACCCAATAATTCGACCTTGTTGAAGAAGACCTCCAATCACTATGAAACTCTCCAGAATAATAGATCGGGCCAAGGTGAACCTCTTGGTGAAGTGTCAAGATGAGATCTAAAGTTTTGACCCTCCAAACTGAATAGATCTACTTCCAAATAGCGCCCTCCTTCTCTCCAAACCTTGCCAATGCTCTAGGAAATCAAATGGCAAAGTATAAATCTCTCAAAATGCACTAGAGATGATGATCAAGGCCCTGCATAGAAAACCCAAGTGCCCAATTATCCAAAATCCTTCTCAAGCTCCTAGATCGATTCCTTCTTCAATTAATGGTGCACCCCCTTTGTTGGAAACCTCCAAGTTACGCCTTGTTGTTGCCCTGAATAGAAGATAGTACTTGTAACTGAAGTAGAATGGTGTGGGTGGAGTATTGCATCCCCGAGACCAAGATTGGAACAAGAGAGGTGGGATCTTTCACCACCGAGTTGCCCTCTAGGGTTTGTATTCTCAAAACCCTCAAAATTGTTGTGCTCTAGAGCCCAAAAGCAAAATGCAATAATCATCAAAGGTGAGTGAGAGGTGCGCCCTTGCCTTTCCTTTATACCTCCCATATGTTTCTCTGTTGAGTTAGTTTAACCCCTAGGGTTAATTCCTAACTCAATCTCATGTGTTATATTCTTTCATTGAGTTACTTTTCTTTATCCAAGTCAACTTAATATTATAACTTTGGGTTTAGCTAACTTCTCCCCATAGTGCATGAGACTATAGTCTAGTGGGGATGACTAGACTACTGAGTCTCTCCAACCCTCTTCATCAAGAGGTGGGGGACATTACAATCTCCCCTGCTATAAATTTCTTTCCCACAAGCAATTATGAACCTGTCTCCTATAGAACCTGTTCACTCTCCCAAGTGGCATCCTCAATGGGTAATTCTTTCCATTTGACTAAGTATTCCTTGATGCTTCTCTTCTTTAGATTCTTCTCTCGAACCTCCAATATCTCCTTTGGTATCAGTATCAATTTCCCCTCATCATCTAAGGGTGGTAGTACCTCAATGGGAGTGATGTGTTGTCCTATGGCTCTTTTCAAGCATGACACATGGAAAACGTTGTGTATTTTACTGCCTTGTGGAAGATCAAGCTCATAAGACACGACCCCTACCTTCCTGTTGATCCTATAGGGTCCAAATAATCTGGGTTGGATATTTTCTGCTCCACTTCTTTTGATGGATGCCTATCTGTACGGTTGGAGTCTCAAGTAGACCGGATCACCAACCTCAAATGTACGTTCTACCCTGTTCCTGTTTGCCTAAACCTTTTGCTGATTCTGTGCTCTTTCCAGATGATCCTTCAGTTCTCTGAGTATGTCCTAACTCTACTGAATCCAATCCTGAACCATAGGAGCCCTGCTATCACCAAAGACAATCTCTACAAAGCAAAGTGGGTCATAACTGTAAAAATCTCTGAATGGATTCATACCAATATACATATGATGAGTTGTGTTGTAGCAGTATTCTCCCAAATGTAACCACTTGACCCATGCTTTTTGTTACCCTGATACATAATTTCAGAGGTAGCCTTCCACCCATTTATTGACTATTTTTTTTTGACCATCAGTTTGAGGATGGTAACTGGTGTTGGGGGTCAAGGTTGTACCAACCAACCTGAATAATTCCTGCCAAAAAGTACTCATGAATCGGTTGTCCCTGTCACTCACAATGGTCTTGGGTAAACCATGTAGTCTAAAAACCTCCCTGAAGAACAATTCTCCAACCTGTGTTGCACTAAAGTCTGTGGCAATGGAGAAGAAGTGTGCAAACTTAGTCAATCTTTCCACCACCACAAAAATACAATCCTTACCCTATTCTTTGGGGAATCCTATGATGAAGTCCAAAGAGATGTTTTCCCATTTGTGCTCTAGGATGGGTAGAGGTTGTAATAATCCTGCTAGATGTGTGTGCTCATCCTTGTTTTCTTGACAAGTAGTGCATTCCTTAATGTGGCTCATCACATATTCCTTCAACCCTTTCTAAGAAAACCTTTACCTTATTTGTCGATATGTCTTGACAAATCCTTGATGTCCTGCCACGGGTGAATCATGGCATGCTTGAAGTACCTTGTTCTTAAAGGTTGACTCAAGAACCAAGAAAATTTGGCCCTTGTAGTAGATGATATCATCCATGATTCCAAAGTTGTCATCATGTATCTGTCCATCCATTCACTGACATGCAAATTGGTTCTTTGAGTATTCTACTAAGAGCTGAGCCTTCCAGTCAGTTGAGATATTGGTCATAGCATAAACTGATGGCCTTCTGGATAATGCATTTGCACTACGTTATTCTTCCCCTTGACAAACTCGATGTCAAAATCATAGGCCTGTATCTTGCTAACCCACTTCTCATGCCTCTCATTTAAGTCCTTTTGTTCCAAAAAGTACTTAAGACAGTTGTGATTTGTTCTCACCACAAATTTCACTCCTACCAGGTATTGCCTGAACTTAGCCAATGCATGCATGATGGCCAACATCTCCTTGTCATAGATGGTATAAAGAAGCTCAGAGCCCCTCAACTTTCGGCTCTCATATACAAGTGGGTTCCTATTCTGCATAAGCACTGCTCTGATGCCCTCCTTGGAGGCATCACACTCCATTGTGAAGGGTTGGGTGAAATCTTGTAGAGCTAAGATTGGGCACATACTCATTACCTTTTTCATTTTGTCAAATGTCAACTATGCCTCTGAACTCCATTTGAAGGCTACTTTCTTGGTTAAATCAGTCAAGGGTGCACAAAGATGCGAGAAACCCTTCATGAAACTCCTGTAGTAGCAACAAATGCCAAGAAACCCCTTCAATTCTGTGAGGGTCTTAGGTGTGGGCCAGTCAAGTATAGCTTGGATATTTTCTTGGTGTACCTGTACCCCTTTTACCCTAATGATGTGTCCCAAATAGAGGACCTCTTTCATCCCAAATTCACATTTGGATTCCTTTGCATACAAGGATTGGTCCTCCATGATGGCTAGAATCTATTTTACATGTTGAATGTGCTCCTCCCAAGTCCTGCTATAGATCAACAAGTCATCAAAAAATACTAGGAGGTGCTTCCTTAACTGCTTGTTGAAGACATGATTCATGCAATATTGAAATGTGGTTGGCGCATTAGTCAATCCAAATGGAATCACTAGGAATTCATAGTGATCGTAGTGAGATATGAAGTTAGTCTTGGGGACATCCTGCTCCCTCATTTTGATCTGATGATAGCCAGAGCATAAATCAATCTTGGTGAAGTAAACAACCCCATGGAGCTCATCCGATAACTCATCAATCCTCTGAATGGGACACATGTTCTTAATTGTCTTCTTTTTCAAGGCCCTTTAATCAATGCACATGCGCATGGTCCCATCCTTCTTTTTTACTAGTACCACTGAAGATGCAAAAGGACTGGAAATCGGTCTAATATGGCCCATGTCTAGCAGTTCTTTGATATCCTTCTCTATTTCATATTTGTACTTATTTGGGTGTCTATAGGGAGTAGTGATGATAGGTTTCGCTGCCTCTTCCAACTCTATGATATGCTCAAACCCCCTATCTGGTGGTGCTCCTGGTGGAATGGGTCCAAACACCTTGCTATGCTTTTCAATGATTCTCTTAATCTCTGGTGAATAGTGAACCTTTCCCTTCTTATCTACTCATACTAATATTCTACTCTCATTAGCATATACAATGTCCTCTCTTCTGAAAAATGGCCTCCATGCGCTTTGTTGTAACCACCCTAGGTGTGTTTCCTGACATGCCCCTGAGAACTACCTTTTTTCCACTTTCCTCTGTGAAAGACATCTCCATGGCCTTGTAGTTGGTGGTGATTGGTCCCAACATACTAAGCCACTAAAATCCAAGTATGATATTTGTGTCTGGAAGGCCCATCACATAGAAGTATTGTGCTAAATAATGTCTACCCAGTGTGAGCTTTGTCCCTGGAATATACCTGTTACAGGGCATAGTGCTTCCTCTTGCTACTTCCACCTTGAATCCTTCAAATTCCACCATGGGTATGTGTCTCCTCTGTAGTAGAACTGAGTCAATAAAGTTGTGAGAAGCACCCCCATCAATGAGAACCAAAACTTTTTTCCCCTGCAACACCCCTCTCATCCTGAAAGTGTTGTATTTGGGTACCCCACTGATGGATGCCAATGTAGCCTTCTCATCTGCTGCAATGTCATGACTTGTACCTTCCTATTCTGTAGTTTTGGTGGTGTTTGCTTCTATGTTTTGCAAGTGGTCTAAATCTTCATCCTCCTCATTATCGAAAGTTACCTCAATGTAGTGTGCCTTACCTCTGCCCATACATTTGTGGAATGGATCCCAAGGTTATTTGCACGTATAGCACAATTTCTTCCTTCGCAGTTCTCTTCTAGTGTTTTCATCCATTCTAAACCTTCCTTTGTCAAACCCCCTTTGGTATCTTCCTCCTTGATTCATGGGAGGTCTTTGGTCTCTTCCTTCTGTATTTAGAGGTGGTCTAGGGATGAATTTAGATTTCGCTGTTGGGCCTAAATCTCTTGTCCTCCATATAGCATCCTGTAAGTTGGTAGGCTTGAAAGCCTTTACTCAACCCTTTAAGGGTTCCATCAATTCCTCTGTGAAAAGAATCATGAGTCTTGACTGAGACACATCCTGCACCATGACCGCTATCCTCTAAAACTCCTCAATATACACCTCTGGTGATCCTGTCTACCTGAGTTGGGTGAGTTCCCTTAAATGTAGCTTTGGATCCCCCTGGTCAAACCTGTCAATAAGCCTTTGTGTAAACTCTATGTAAGCCATGATCTGATTGTGGCCTAGTGTAGTTAACCCATGGTACCACCAGTCATGAGATTTGTCTTCCAAGTACATGGTGGAAAACTTGATGGCATCCATCTCCTTCATTGGGTTAAGTTGTAGGTAAGTGTCAAGTTTTTTCACCAAAGCATGTGCAATCATCTTGGAAGATCCATCAAAATAGGGAATTTCCATTTTACCAGCCTTGTGCTCTAACTCATAGTTGTTCCTGTGGTACGACCTGGTTCTACCTATGATTTTAAACCCACAATACTGATCCAATGTGATTTGCCTCTGAACTTCTACGTTCAGTGAGTTATATTCCCTGACATACTGATTGAAATTGTCCTCAATTTTGTCTTGGTAGTTTGGTTGTGTCTGTTCATCCAAGAATGAGGGTAGATAGGGCCTATGGGTGGTCATGTTGTGTGTCTGTCCCTGTGGTGCCCCTCCTCCATGGATCTGTCCCTTAGTGTGATAATGGGGAATGTGCTCCTATTGATTTTTATGCCCTCCATGAGATCTACTAGCCTCTTTGTTTGCATACGTTCCGGGTCCCTTTCCTCCACGAGTCAAATGTAATAGTACATGTGAGATCTTATCTTGATTGGCACTTAACTTCTCTAAGGTCTCCCTCAACTCACTTTGACTCCTGCGCATTGTCTCCTAGTTTTCTTGTAAGTGGACGACCAATGTACTCTTTGTCTGAAGCATAGACTGATGTATTTCCTTTGCAAAGTTTTCTAGGACTTGTGGCTCACTGTCCTCACCTGAACCTTCCATTTCTGCCTCTGGTTCATCTGCCTGCTTCCTATGTCTGCCCATATAGATACCATTGAAATTCTGCATGTGCTAATCCTCACTGGCTGAGAGGATGAATGCTCTGATACGACTGGAATGTTCCCAAGCCAATTTTTTGTTAGGAACACTAATTGCTCACTGTTAATTGTTGTATGTTTGTTTGTTTACAGGTTTACTCTTGGAGTTGTGTTTTAGGGTTTGTAGATTTAGTTATCAAGCATGTGAATCATATATTTGAAGATCCAATACATGGAAATACAAGAGATAACAAGAAACACCAGATATGGAACCAAACAACATAGATCTGACCTTTATTTATATAATATGAGAAAACCTGATACAATAAGATTGCAGATCTGGGATAACATCAGATAGATCCTCTAGCTGGGATATGAGTTGCTACAAAATGCCCAGGATAAGAAGATATAAGCCTCCAAAGGCTGAATACAAGATGAAGACCAATACAAGATGAACTAGGGTCAAGTCCAAACCCCCCTGGCTGAAGGTATGCCCTCCTAAATAGATATGGAGGACCAATATTTTGGCCTAGCTGTTGGAATCCCCCAAATGGCACCAAACTCTGTAGAATGAGAGATCTACTTACAAATAGCGCCCTCCTTCTCTCTAAACCTTGCCAATGCTCTAGGAAATCAAATGGCTAGTATAACTCTCTCAAAATGCACTAGAGATGATTATCAAGGCCCTGCATAGAAAACCCAAGTGCCCAATTATCCAAAATCCTTCTCAAGCTCCTAGATCGAGTCCTTCTTCAATTAATGGTGCGCCCCCTTTGTTGTAAAACTCCAAGTTACGCCCTGTTGCTGCCCCGAATAGAAGATAGTACCTGTAACTGAAGTAGAATGGTGTGGGTGGAGTATTGCATCCCCGAGACCAAGCTTGGAACAAGAGAGGTGGGATCTTTCACCACCGAGTTTCCCTCTAGGGTTTGTATTCTCAAAACCCTCAAAATTGTTGTGCTCTAGAGCCCAAAAGCAAAATTCAATAATCATCAAAGGTGAGTGAGAGGTGCACCCTTGCCTTTCCTTTATACCTCCCATCTGTTTCTTTGTTGAGTTAGTTTAACCCCTAGGGTTAATTCCCAACTCAATCTCATGTGTTATATTCTTTCATTGAGTTACGTTTCTTTATCGAAGTCAACTTAATATTATAACTTTGGGTTTAGCTGACTTCTCCCCATAGTGCATGAGATTATAATCTAGTGGGGATGACTAGACTACTGAGTCTCTCCAACCCTCTTCATCAAGAGGTGGGGGACATTACATCCTACTCCTTGAATGTTGGGCATTACCATGCTCATCCTTTCTGATATGGGATTTGGATGCTATCAATTGTCTAGCATTAACTTCATTCTTTGTGCGTGAGTCTTTATTATCTTTCTTCTGCAGCATTGTCAAGCTCTGAAGTATCTCTTTATGAGTGTTAGCACTAGGAATCACCTTCAGATTGCATGGAGGGCAAGCCCAATACCCATCAGGTTATATGTAAATGTAAAAGAGTTTTTTAAGGGGTCAAATGGATAAGACTCAAGATGATAATGTTCTAACTCATAAATCTGGTCTAGCATGCACGACCAATCAAGGTCTTGACTAACTTCAATCAGTAAGTGGGAGTAAATGTGAACAGGGGGAAGACTTCAGTGAGAGGAATGTAGAGGTTGTTGTAAACATCAGGTCTACAGACAACCTAAGGAAGAAAAAATCTAACACAAGATCTTCTTGAGTTCAAAGTTTAAGGACACTAAAGAAACATCATAATAATATTATAATCAAACATACATCATAATATCACCACAACAATTCATTGAATCATTCAAGCCTGAACACTTCAACATCAGAGGAAAATAAGCTGGAATAAGAAAGTTGATTTCTATTAACCAAGATGTCTCAAATCAAGTACATAACCAGTTCACAGTAACTTCATCAAAATATTACAGTATAAGGGAGCCTAGCTCAACCATTCGAGTCTACTGAAGCATTTCATCTATCTATTTATAACAAAAAAGAGAGGCAACAGTTGGAGGTGCGAGCTGGCCTTCCTCCCATGAAAATCTCCTAGTAGTTATTTCATCTAACAACTTAAAGTACAACTGTGATATAAAAAGGGAAAATGTTGGTCACTGATCCAACCAACTTCGAACTAACTTGATCTTTTATTGATGCACATCTCCATATGTGCCAAATGTCCTTTAGATGCTTGTAACTGTCATCATGCTATCAGCTGCTATCTTTGTCTATCTTCCACATCATCAACCATTCACTAAGATGATAATTCGGGCCCCCTATATTCCTGGTATTTGTTGGTAGCGTCATTTGGTAGCAAGCTTCCGTAGTGTGACCTCCAAAATAGGCATGTTGAATGGGTAGCGCCAAGCCATGTATACCTCTGTGTAGAATTCAGTAGCTGCCAAAATTTCAGTAGCGTGAATCTGTGTGCCTCTGTGTAGAATTCAGTCTCTGCCAGAATTTTGGTAGCGCCATCATGTGTTCCTCTGTGTAGAATTTGGTCTCTGCCAGAATTTTGGTAGCACCATCTTGTTTGTCTGCATGCAATTTGGTAGCGCCCAGCTGACTTCACATCACCATCCTTTCAACGTTGATAGATTTGGTAGCACCCCTAGGTAGTTAGTAGCGCCATTGCTACATCATTATTAGGCAATTAGGTAGTGTTATAGAAAATATACAGATAGAACTTTGAAAATTAGACAATTTCGTAGCTCTAAAGCGCTACGGAATGTCTGCACTACTAGTGCCAAAAATATTAACTCTTTTCAGATCACCAAAACTTTGAACAATATGCATTTAGAAACCGGTATAGCCTGTATAGGTGGCCGAGGAAGTATTTCCTTAATTACATGTTCTTGCAAAAAGGGGTCATCCTCAAAAATGAAATTCACCTCTCACCAATTATTTCATCAACCTGACACTCCTTGTGGAAGGAGGACTTCCCTTTGGCAAAACAACATGCTTCCCTTTAGCAATAGTAGGCTTCTTCACTAGAACTATGATTTCTTTGGCTTCTAGATTCTCTTGTTCAATAGCAGCTTCAATCAGCACATCCAAGTTTCTTTGAGCCATATCGTCTTGGAAATGTTGCAACTTTGCTTTGAGCTTTATATTATGAGACTGAAAGTCCTTGTTCTGCCTATAAAGGTTTTTGAGTTGCCTATGGAGAGGCTGGGCCTTTCTTGTTGCAAACCTTGCTAGATCAAGAGTGTGGTTGTATCCATCCATGAGTTATTTCATATTAACCCTGTCAGACATGGCTTTTGCTTTCAAATGAGCCACCTCCTTCCTATCATCCCTGAGTTGCCTGATTAATATTTTGAACGTCTGGCTGCTAGGTAGAGTAGTGATGTGAACAGTCACAACAAGGTTTTTCATGGTTTCCTCTTCCTGCTGCATAGGAATTACTTTGTCTATCTCAACAGGCTTCTTGATGCCTTTGCATTTATCTTTCTTCTTCTGTACAGGGATTTCTTCTTTCTTCTCCACACAAGGATTTTCTTCTTTCTTCTCCATAGACTTTTCAATGCGTTGGCCCTTATTTTTCTTCTTCTGAAGAATAGAGACTTTTGGTAGGGCATGTTCTTCAATAGCCTCTTTAAGAGATAATGATCTTGTGAAAGGCCTTCTGACCTTGATGCTGGCTGTTGAAGGAGATGGGGAGAAGTGTAGCTTCTTCCCTTTCTTTGTTGTATTTTTAGTAGAAGAAGGGGCTTCTTCTAACTCTGGTGGAGGAGGGGGTGAAAGGTCTCTCTGTGGAGAATGATAAGCCTCCTCCTCAGTTCTTGCAACCTCGTTGATGGCTTCTTGATCATGAACAAGAACTCTACTCTTTCTCTTCTTGCTAGTACCTTCTTTAGTAGCACTAGTGTATGGTAAAGGGCTTGCTATTTGTGACTAAGGAGTAGCTGCTATATCCAACTTCATGTGAGAAGAAATAATGAAATGTTCCCATGATATATCCTTCTTACCCATCTCTTCAGAAACTAGCATTCTAATCAACCCAGAATGAAAGATGCTAGTATCCACAACCTTAGACTTGGATTGAACCCTGTCTGACATCTTGTTTATGCTCCTTAGCAAATAGTAGGGAATGTTCATTTCCATTTTTCCAGTAAAATGAAACAGAAGACTTATATGGCGCTGGTATAGTGTATTGAACCTCCCTTCACACGTAAAGTACCTCTGAATGATCCTCAATATTTTATCAAACTGCTCAATCATTTGATTTCTTGGCACACCTTTAGAAAGATTATCAGCTTGATATTTAGGCTTGAGGAAATATTTGGCATAGGCTGCATCTAAGGCCATGGATTTAAACCATCTCTCACCAGTGATAGGGATTCCTATAGCAGCTGAAATAGAGGTCTCAAACACCTCAAATTCTAGGTCCCCTACCTTGGTCTTCAGGCCATCAAAATGTAAGGCAAACTGCCTTGTCACCTTAGGATGACCTCTTTGCATATTTTGGCAGAAAGAGAGGCATCCCACCCTTTGAAAAACTTCTCTGGCCATGGGCTCTACCTCGAATAGATGCATGTCTGCAGGCTCAGTTCTAACCACATTGCCTCCCTTGTGTGACTTCTTCTTCTGAGGAGTCTCCGTAGTTTAGGATAAGATTTTTAGGGCTATGGAGTGGTGATAACCAAAAGGATTTAAAAAATCAAAGCTCAAGTGGACAAGGTTGCCCCTTCACAAGAATTTCCTTTAATCCAGACTAGTTACTAGCTAGCTAAAACTGGTTGTAGATATCCCTCCCTTGAATGTGTGCAGGTATGAACATTGAGAAAAATATATGCTGAAAGGATACCCTATAATGGTCTTTGAAAAATAGGTTGAAACAACCTGAAGGGGAGAAACAATGTACTTTGAGTAGCGTCTATAGGTAGCACACCACGCATGCAGAGGATAAGGCCTGCTAGAATACTGTGATCTTAGTGGAAATGGCGGGAATATGCATCAAAATCAATAGAAAGGTGGTGAGATCTGTAGGTTTGAATGGAGGAAAAAAAAACTAATAGGATGGTGTGAGGAAAGATCTCCTCCAACTATGCAGGCACAATAATTACAAAAATTCTGAGCGTTAATTCTCCTTGAAATTGATGTGCAGAGGAGGTAAAACGCAGAATAAATGTGGAATAAATACAGTTCAAGGCCTAAGCAAAATTTTAGGAAAGAGTCACGAGCAATTCGGCCTCCAAATCCACCTCAACATAAGATCTAGTAGCATTGCTGCCAACTAGTCGGAACTGGTAGTTTGTGCAGTGCAATAGTTTGACTCTTTTAAAATTCAAAAACCGTTATCAGAGCTCATAAATATGAAATCTTGAAAGCATCTTTTAACCACCCCTGGAACTGAAAACAAGGAAGAGATGACATCAGCATCGTAACCACAAATCATGGTAGACTATGATGGACAGGGAGTGCGCTACGGAAAATCCTGATGAGTTGGTAGCACCCCATTTCAAAAAATGATTAGACAATAAGCAAACGACAAAGGGGACAAAAAGGCAAGGCTATGAGGGCATGAGTGAGGAAGATGGCATGTCAAATCAATCTGATCGTGGGGTGAGTTGATCCTAGTGTCAAGTCATGAAAGGAATCAAAATATTAGTCATGAAAAAAGGGTCCTAAATCAAAATTTGTGTGAGGATCAAAACATAAGTCATGAATTAAAAATTTATTTATCAAGGGGACCTAAATAAACACACTTTTAAAAGGGGACAAGTAAAAAATTAAAATCTAAGGGCTTAAGAAAAGATGAAACTAAAGGATAAAGATCCAAGGCAACTTAGTGTGATAACATTGGCTCCATAGGGGATGGCATGCCCCCTGTAGGCTGCCAAGAATGAGTAGATTCAATGCCTTATCCTAGGGCTATGGGGTCAGTTATTAAAACAAAAATAAAAGAAAGATGATATTTACAATGGCATGAAAAGCCACTCATGGCTCAAGAAAATTACTTTTTCAGAAAATGCCCATTGACAGGGCCACCAAAAACTTCTTCATCCTCCATATTTTGCAACTTGAAAGTGTTATTAGAGAATACCTCAGAAATTTTGAAGGGACCGATCCATAAATATTCAAATTTACCATGCTTTCCTTTATATTTCTTTGGTGCATCCCACTTGAGCACCAGGTTGCCCAGTTGAAAATCCTCTTTATTCACTTTCTTGTCGAAAGCCTGCTTGATATTATGTTGATGATCATGTGCTTTATCTATAAGTTGCTCCTGAGTCTGTTGCACTTCAACCAGCTGCTGAATCCTTCTGATCATATGATCTGGCTCCCCTTGGTAATATTGGAAGAATTTTTCCACAGGCAAGGCAAGATGAGAAGGAAAAATGGCCTCAACTCCATACACCAACTGGAAAGGAGAAAGGTCGAGGGACCTCTTTGTTGTCAGTCTGTCAGCCCACAAAGAAAACTTGAGTTTTGAGTCCGATGCTTTTTTGTTGTTCTCTAACAACTTTTTAATGATCTTTATAAGGCTTTTGTTAGAGGACTCTGCAAGCCCATTCCCTTGGGGGTAGTAAGGGGTAGAGTGAACCAGTGTGATTCTGAATTGTTCGCAGAATTGAGTCGATGGTTCATCCTTGAAAGATGCAGCATTATCAGTGACAATCCCGTTCGGACACCCAAACCTTGCCATAATGTCCTCAAGGAAACCAATGATCACTTTGTGGGAAGAATTTCTTGTAGGGTAGGGACAACTTCTATCCACTTAGTAAAGTAATTTGTGGCAGTCAAGATCCATCTATGTTGACCACTAGAAGCAGGATTAATTTCCCCAATAAAATCTAGGCCCCACTGCTGAAAGGGTCCTGAAGCTGCCACAGGGTTTAATGGCAAATACTTGAGTTGTTTCTTTCCAGATAATTTCTGACACTTAACACGAGATTTGATCTTAGCACAAACATCGGTGAATAGACTAGGCCAGAAGTACCCAGCCCTGAGAATCTTATATGCCGTAGTTCTCCAAAAATGATGCCACCCACATAAACTGTCATGAAAATCAGACATAATATTTTGGGATTCTTGTGGGTGTAGGCATCTCAAAAGCACTCCCAATGGGGCTTTCCAATACAAGACTTGATCAATAAGGCAATGTTTGATTGATTTGAGTTTTAAGGCTCTCACCTTGTTCTTTTCCATACCATCTGGAGGTTGTAATTTCTGTAGGAAAAATATAATGTCCTTGTACCAACTGCAATCTGCCAGTGTAGGGGTGACTTGAGAACCTTTGTCAGTCAATTCATCCTGTTGATGTTCTGAGCATGTGTTTATGAAATTTATCCCCAAGGCTCAGCAATTTGATTCAACCAACAACTTGGCTAAACCCTGGCCTTTAAACAATTTTGTAGGCTTGATCTCAAGATCAAATTCAAGGATTTTAGCAATCCACTTGCTCCTTTTTCCATCTATATCAGGCTGAATATGAATTTCCTTTACAAAAGTTGATGGGACATAAGCAATGACTCTTGAATGCAACACATAAACTCTAAAAGACTTGAGAGCTTTAACCAATGCATAGGCCTATTTATCCATGATGTCATATTTTAATTCAACATCTCTCAATGCCCTAGTGAAAAAAGCAATGGGCTGCTCTAAGCCTTCAACGTTCTTCTACAATAAAACAGTTGCTACTGTATCAAATGAAGCGAAAGAAAAAATAAGAAAATCCTTGGAGTAGTCTGGGCTGATAAGGACCGGGGCTTCAGTCAAGGCTTTCTTTATTTGATCAAAATAATTACGGGACTCGACAATCCATTTGATTTCATTACCTTTTCTCAACATGGTTGTGATATACTTGACCAACTCAACAAAATTTGAAACAAACCTTCTCAAAAAATTAATTTTTCCCAAAAAATATTGAACCTCCTTTTTGGATCTAGGAAGTGACAAGGTTTGGATAGCTTCAACCCTGCTGGAATCAATCCTTACCCCTTCAGCTGACACAATATGCCCCAATAATTTTCCCTCCTTCATGGCAAACAATGATTTTTTTGGATTCAAAGAGAGAACAAATTTTCTGCATTTCAAGAAAACCTTTTTTAAATGATCATAGTGTTCTTTATCATATTGATAGAACATTATTATGTCATCTAAATAGATAACAACAAACTTGTCCTTCTCTCCAATAAATGCGATGTCCATATCTCGCTGAAAGGTCGCCCTTGCGTTTATCAAACCAAAGGGCATCTAAGCGTACATGAATGTACCCCAAGGAGTGGTAAAGGCAGTCTTCTATCTATCTTTTGGCAAAACAAAGATCCGGTTGTAGCCAGAAAAACCATCAATCATGGACATCCTGGTCGCACCTGTCACCCTCTGTAATATGTGCTCCATCTTGGGCAAAGGGTAATTATCCTTTTTAGAACTTCTGTTCAGATTCCGGAAATCAACACAAAGTCTAATTTCTCCATTATTTTTTCTCACTGGGACCAAGTTGGCCACCCATTCAGAATACCTCAAAGGAATAATAATTTTAGCATCTAAAAGATTGTTTACCTCTTTCTCCATGACATGTAGCAGCATAGGATTTATTTTCCTCAACTTTTTCCTGAAGGGTTTGGTCTCTTCCTTTAATGGGATCTTGTGCTCTATAATGCTTGTGTCATAAGTTCTGAATGTTCATAAGTCCAAACGAATACATCAGCAAATTCCTTTAACAACTCAGTATATTCTGCCCTCTACTCTCTCTATAGGCTGCTTGACAACTTGACATATTTTGGACCCTTTTCTATACCCACATTGCACTCGGTTATATCAGCATCATCAGTGGACACTTTCCCCTTTACTGCCACATCATTTCCATCAAATAATATTTCCAAAGGAACTAGTCCTTTTGGAATGTGGTTGCTAGGCAGTTGCACAATATGACGATTAGCAATTTTATTAAGGAAAACATCGGCAAGAGGATTAATTTCAGAATCATGATCCTAATCAATGTGTAATGCATAAAACTCATCAACGATCTCAAGGAATTTTTTAAGTTCAAGATCATCTTCAAACACCTTCCAATATTTGACATTGTCCAGTATAGAAGGCCTGTATTT
Source organism: Picea engelmannii (assembly GCA_009831015.1). Taxonomy (NCBI): domain Eukaryota; kingdom Viridiplantae; phylum Streptophyta; class Pinopsida; order Pinales; family Pinaceae; genus Picea; species Picea engelmannii. The sequence goes on along the minus strand of ML786892.1, from coordinate 1,462,928 downwards.
GACTTCTACATCATACTTGAGTTTAGGTGGTAAAGGGACTCTGAAATTGCTTGTTGTTACAACCAAAGAATCAGCCATGGTATTCTCTTCTCTTGGAATAAATGAAATGTTAAAAGCCGAGAAAAAACTGTCCACCAAGTCCCACACTTCATTTCTATAAGATATGAGCCTAGGGTGCTTAGTCTAGTAAAGATTTTTTATCTGATGGACGATTAATTCAGCATCCCCAAATACCGATAGCTCTTCTATCCCCATGTCTTTAGCATCCCTCAATCCCAAGACAAGAGCTTCATACTCTGCCACATTATTAGTAGTTTCAAATTCTAGCTTGTACGACAGAGATACAGTCTCTTGAGTAGGTGAAACAAATACCACTCCAACACCAACACCTTCCCTAGAAGAGGCTCCATCAAAGAACATCTTCCAAACAGAGGTGATTGGAGGAGAATCTTCACAAAAGGTAACGAACTGTTTTCCGATTGCAAGAGGAGGTTCAGTGGTATCGGTGAGTTGCAAGATGCTAGATCCAAAATTAGTATCAAGAGAAAAAATCGGATGATTTGTGGGGTTTGCTTCATCACTAATAATGTAGGCCAACTGATCTTCCCTGTAAAGTCTTCTATGCTCCCCCCCAAACACAAGAATGGTAGCATATGAGAGATCCATCTGCAAGCTTCCCCCAAGTCTTTTTATCCAAGATCTTGACAAGAGCATGCCAAACTTGGGGGGAACATCATCCACCACGATATCCATGACTACGCTTTTCATGGGCAGCTGAAATAAGGTCACAACCAGATCCTTAATGACCCCAAGACACTTCACTTTCCTGGAGTCAAAAGAATATAATTCATGGTAGGTCTTTGCGATTTCTAACCCAAGTTCATTCATAACTGTTTTTGGCATGAGATTGTGGGATGCCCCTGAATCCATCAAACAATTATGCAACACCTTATCATGTATATTTAGTGATGTATAGAAAGGAGGGGATGAATCATCTCTATCTTCTATTAATGAACCCAAGATAACTATTGGTTTTTCATCTTGTAGATTTACTGAATCAGTGGCACTTGAAGAGGCTTCAGGCTGTAACATTTTGGAGAGATATTTTTTAAATTCTTCATTTTTTATCAATTCTAAAAAAGGTACATGGATCTTGATTTTTTGGATCTCATTCTCAAAGCTGAAGGAAGATGAAGACTTCAGGATCTCTTTGGTTTCAAAAGTAGGATTTTTGACCAGAACTTTGGGACTTTGAGTGTCTTTTTCCTTACTACTAACTACCACAGCCTTGGCATAATTTTATTTTTAGGTAGGCTAATTAGAAGCATCAGTTTTTTCCTCATTCTTTTTGGATCTCAAATTATATCTATTAGAACTTTCTTTTGCTTTCTCTCCCTTACTTAATTCATTTATTTGAATATCCATCAAGGATTGCTCATATGCATATTGAGTCAAGTGAGGGGATGGGGATGTGTCACCTAAGCAATGCATCTAGAGATCAACTTCTTCCTCCTCTCCTTCTTCATCAACAACCAGGTTGTTCTGTAAAGGAGTTTGTACCTTTTGATCATCTCTCTCTCCGTTTCTAGGATCTCTAGGAAGGATCTGGGAAGCATTATTTGGTCTCTTGAAGTTACCTTTGTTATTAGTATTTTGAGTATTTCTATAGGTCTGTTTTCCTTCCAGTTTTAACTTCTCAATCTCAGTAGAAAGGGATTTTACTAATTTGGTAAGTTCATCTACTTGAGAGTGGAAAATAGGGGAATTAGAAGTTGAAGCTTCAACTTTGTTTTTTCTCATGTCTCTATCAGATTTTCCCCTGATTTTATCAGATGCCACTATGTTGGACTCTACCTCCAAGGCTACATCTTGCATATGAGCTAAGGAGGCTGATCTTCTTTCTCTCAGTAGAAGGCAAAACTCGGGGTCAAAGGCACAGGCATAAGTGATTTTTTCAAAGGTTTATGTGGGTTTTATCTCATCAGGAATCTTATTGTACATTTTGTTGAATCTTTTAGAGAATTCAGAGACAGACTCTCCCTCTTTCCTTTTTAGGGATCCAAATTCAGTGATATAGTACAAGAAGTCCTTTTTGTCCCCCCGGTGCCTCAAAAATACCTCATCTAGTGCCTCAATGTCAGTAATGGATCCAGGGGCCAAATCCCTAAACCACTTCCTAGCCTCACCAAAAAGGCTTTGGACGAAGACTCTCATCCACACATCCTCATTTTCAATGTTTTGATTGTCTGCATAACTGTAGAAGGCAGCAAGATGTTCTTCAACGGTTATATCTTCTTCTCTCGTGAATTTGGGCATGTATTTTAAATAATCTCCAGGAGGGAGAGCATTCACTGGCCGAGGTAAGACAAGAGGGGCATATCTTGCAGCCACTATGACATCCATCCTATTTGTAGGGGGGTTAGCACCTGCCATTAGATTTTGAACTCTTGGTGAACAAGGAGGTGAAGGGAACTTGACTGTGTGCAGTTTAGGATAAAAATGAATGTATGAAGGGGAAATTTCAGTTTTCACAACAGAAGGCTGAGTCTTGGAAGAAGATGGTAAAGTTTGTAAAGGGGATGAGGTTTCCTCTTTTTTGGTAGCAAAAATTTTAGCAGGAGGAGGGGTAGAAAAGCCTAAAGTAGGAAAATATTCAAGACTCTCAAGACTGAACCACTTTACAATGTCAGGGGAAGAAAGAATTTCAAAGCTTTCTTCTTTCAAATTAGTTTCAAAAGAGGAGTATTCAATAGGAAACTTTTGAAAATCAAGATTCTTAGATACTTCAGCAGAAGGTAAAGAAGGATTGCATGATATAACAACTGGAGTATTAAGAGTGGAATCAGGAAACTGACCAGAAGCACTTGTAGCAGCAACACAATTTTTTTCTTGAGAAGCTTTTCCCTTCTTGATTATCTTCTCTGGGCCAACATTAGGTGGAACCAAAGGTAGTTGTGGATTTGATCTCGTATGTCTACCTTTGGGTACCAGAGCTGAAACAATGGAGTCGTCAGGTGCAAGCTGCAATATTCAAGATACTAAGTTCCAATGCACCTTCAGAACTAGTAAGCTTTGTCATTCAATCCCAGGGAAATGTCTTCAAATCGTTCCCCGACAACGACGCCAAAAATTTTGGCACTAGGAATCACCTTCAGATTGCATGGAAGGAAAGCCCAGTACCCATCAGGTTATATGTAAATGTAAAAGAGTTTTTTAAGGGGTCAAATGGATAAGACTCAAGATGATAATGTTCTAACTCAGAAATCTGGGCTAGCATGCACGAGAAATCAAGGTCTTGACTAACTTCAATCTGTAAGTGGGAGTAAATGTGAACAGGGGGAAGACTTCAGTGAGAGGAGTGTAGAGGTTGTTGTAAACATCAGGTCTGCAGACAACCTAAGGAAGAAAAACTCTAACACAAGATCTTCTTGAGTTCAAAGTTTAAGGACACTAAAGAAACATCATAATAATATTATAATCAAACATACATCATAATATCACCACAACAATTCATGTGAATCATTCAAGCATGAACACTTCAATATCAGAGGCAAATAAGCTGGAATAAGAAAGTTGATTTCTATTAACCAAGATGTCTCAAATCAAGTACATAACCAGTTCACAATAACTTCATCAAAACATTATAGTATAAGGGAGCCTAGCTCAACCATTCGAGTCTACTAAAGCATTTCATCTATCTATTTATAACAAAAAAGAGAGGCAACAGTTGGAGGTGTGAGCTGTCCCTCCTCCCATGAAAATCTCCTAGTAGTTATTTCATCTAATAGCTTAAACTACAACTGTGCTATAAAAAGGGAAAATGTTGGCCACTTATCCAACCAACTTCAAACTAACTTGATCTTCTGTTGATGTGCATCTCCATATGTGCCAAGTGTCCTTTAGATGCTTGTAACTGTCATTATGCTATCAGCTGCTATCTTTGTCTATCTTCCACATCATCAGCCATTCACTAAGATGATAATTCGGGCCCCCTATATTCCTGGTATTTGTTGGTAGCATCATTTGGTAGCGAGCTTCCATAGCGCGACCTCCAAAATAGACATATTGAATGGGTAGCGCCAAGCCATGTGTACCTTTGTGTAGAATTTGATAGCTGCCAAAATTTCAGTAGCGCGAACCTGTGTGCCTCTGTGTAGAATTCAGTCTTTGCCAGAATTTTGGTAGCGCCATCCTGTGTTCCTCTGTGTATAATTCGGTCTCTGCCAGAATTTTGGTAGCGCCATCCTGTTTGTCTGCATGCAATTCGGTAGCGCCCAGTTGACTTCACAGCACCATCCTTTCAATGCTGATAGATTTGGTAGCACCCCTAGGCAGTTAGTAGCGCCATCGCTACATCATTCTTAGGCAATTAGGTAGCGTTATAGAAATCATATAGATAGAACTTTGAAAATTAGACAATTTCGTAGCGCTAAAGCGCTACGGAATGTTTGCGCTACTAGTGTAAAAAAGATTAACACTTTCCAGATCACCAAAACTCTGAAAAATATGCATTTAAAATCCGGTATAGGAGAGGAAGTATTTCCTTAATTACATATTCTTTCAAAAAGGGGCCATCCTCAAAAATGAAATTCACCTCTCACCAATTATTTCATCAACTTGACGCTCCTTCTTGTGGAAGGAGGAATTGCTCCGGATTATTTTCGGCATGAAATGAGATCAGAGATATAATAAAGAAATGCACAGAGATATCGCAGATATTCAATAATATAACAAAAATATATTAGAGATGCAAACATAAACACAGATATACAGTAATACACGATTTTTATTAATGAAATAAATGTACAGAGACTGTAAAATACAGAGTGAAAGACTCGATAGAATGGTGGCAGCTTATCTCTGAGAAGAGATGTGACGTCTACTCGCATTCGCAAGAAGATGATTATAATGAGGCTCTGAAGGCCCTTTTACAATAAACAAGAATGCCAAATTCCTAGACATCCAAAAACCTAACCCTAGGAGATGAAGTGCCCTCCATATGGCCCTCAAAATGGCCCCGGAAGTTAAAAACTACTAAAAATAGTAAAGTGCCAAATTTGCCATAAAACTATTTTGAGCCAGTCGGAAAAGGTGGGTGGCCACCGATATCCACTTGGATCAATCCTCCCTCCTTAGGAAGCAATGGTCTCCATTGCGTTGAGTTCCCGGGGGAGAGGGAAAAGCGTTTGTTGAATCTGCATCTTAGTGAGCTGCTTGCCTTGTTGGAGACATCGCACTGCTCAGTTTGTGGAAGTCTGTCACGAACCTGTTGAGGCTGAGGCTATTCAACAAGTCAGGCTACATGAGAGGACGATGTGCAGAAGGAATATTTTCTCTTTGTTGCAACCTTGTCAACCTGCTTATGTTGGATAGAAGGCACTTGGGGCGAAGCTGTAGTGGTTGCAGTGTCCTTATGTTCCCCTTTTGAACAGATTGTGAAGAAGCTGAATTTTGCAGTATGATATACTACCTTGCGGCACTTTTTAGGTGGAACAGTAGTTGGAACTACCTTTGGTATTCTGTAGAGATGACCCCCCAGAGAAACAATGTCACTGCAGGGTCGAGACTCATAAACAACGTGGCGCTTCCACATATATGGTTGGCCCAAGACAACATCACAGACATCTAGTGGGGCAACATCACATAATACCTCATCCTTGAAGGGTTGGATGCCATATGACAATCGACATTGCTGGCTGACACGAAGATCTTGTCCTTGGAAAAGCCACCCGATGTTGTATGGCTGCAGGTGTGGTGAGATGAGGTTCTTTTGGCTTCCACTATCAAAAATAAAATGCAATGGGGTCCCTTTCACCCACATCTGTGAATGAAAAAGGCGCTCCCCCTCTTCAGGATCTGTTGGTTCTTCTGGTTGAATTGTTGCGGTCATGACAATAGCAGTGGGGTCTGTGTCAATGATCTGTCCTTTACCAGTATTTTCAAAATCAGATTCAGAATCAAGGTTTGGCTCCTTGTCTTTGATCTCGGCCACCAATGACTGTTTTGAGCGACATTCATCGGTGTTGTGCCAGGGGCTTTTGTGGAAATCGCACCATTTCCCGGTGTCCTTCTGTGTCTTCCTGTGACCCTTCTTTTCATGTGGCTTGGACTGGTTTTCGAGAGACCGTTTGTTAGGGACGTTTTTTTCATACTTTGGTTGTTGCGGATTTGTAGAACCAAAATCCTGTTTGTTCTGGTGCTTAAATTTCTGCTCGATTTTAACAACATATCGATAGACAACACCGAGTGATGAGATGTCCAGAAAATCCATTTAAGTTTGGATGTATCTGTGTAGAGCCCCACAGTATTTCAGAACCAAATGTCGTTTGGAGTCTTTGATACCCAGCTTGGTCCGCAAGGTATGGAAGGTATTGGTGAACTCCAGAACTGCTTGGCCCCTCTCTTGCCACAGTGTGGTCCATTTCATGTACTGGTCCTCATAGTTGTCAATAGTGGCTCGTTGGAAAGGTATCGTCGAGGAGATTCATTTTGGGGGCTCAATCATGCCTTTGGCTATCATTGAGAACCTCGATCTTTAAAAACCCTTATTTGGGCCCTCAAAATGGCCCCGAAAGTTAAAAAATACTAAAAATAGTAAAGTGCCAAATTTGCCAGAAAATTGTTTTGAGGCAGTCGGAAAAGGTGGGTGGCCACCGATATCCACCTGGATCAATCCTGCCTCCTTAGGAAGCAATGGTCTCCATTGAGTTGAGTTCCCGGGGGAGAGGGAAAAGCGTTTGCTGAATCTACATCTTGGTGAGTTGCTTGCCTTGCTGGAGATGTTGCGCTGCTCAGTTTGTTGAAGTCTGTCACGAACTTGTTGAGGCTAATGTTGTTCAACAAGTCGGGCTACAAGAGAGTACGGTGTGCAAAAGGAATCTTTTCTCTTTGCTGCAACCTTTTCGACCTGCTTCTGTTGGATAGAAGGTGCTTGGGGTGAAGCTGTAGTGGTTGTAGTGTCCTTTTGTTCTCCATTTATGGTTCTTTTCCATCCCCACCACAATCGTGCCCTTCCCAATGCACATTAATTATTTTGGCCTCTAAATTAACCTCGATTGTTCTGTGACCTACAAATTGCACCCGCACCTCCGCCATATACAAATTGACTGCTGGGCTCCGAAATCGTCCCCTCTTCCGTGTTACACATTATGCATTCAAATGCTCTGAGCGATGCAATTTGACCGTCGGGGCCTCATGTCTTCTGGGGAGAACTTGTCACCCTATTTTGGATCCTCGGGTTGGTAGGTTCATGAAATATCCAATTCCTAGATTGATAGATGTTCATCTTTATATGTATCTTCACACCATGAGCCCAATCAACTGCGGTTCCTTTCAATACTTAGCCAATTATCTGACCATTGGGTCCTAGGTTTACGATATCCAACACTTATGTCCCCTGTTCCGTGATATGCAATTTATGCTTTTACTAGTGAGAACTCACTAGGTGTTCGAAAAGTTTGGCATTAATAAACTAACAATAGATGTTTTCATGTCAGATACTTAGCCCTTTTTTCCTTTTCTTCTTCTTGTCTATTATCGCTTTCTAGTTATATACTTAGTCTCCTTTCTATGATCGTGGGTTCCAGGGTTGGAAGGCTAACAGATTTTCATCTCCATCTATATCCTCACATGACGAATCCGACCAACCGTTGTTCCTTTCCATACTTGGTCAATTTTATGGTCATGGTTGTCAGGTTGGCGCTTTCGAACTTTGTTGCTTCTTGTTCTATGATATACATCTTGCACTCAAAACTTTTGTGATCTATAATTCCACCGTGGACTCCTCGACCTCGAAAACTTCACTCTACAAGGGTTCACAAATGTTTCAAAGCATTTGTCGCTACGACCGTCGTTCCTTTCTATTCTTAGCCAAATTTTTTGACCTGTTCCCTGATATACATCTTACACCCAAAACATTCTCTAAACTAAATTTCCACCCCAGGCTCCTCCAACTCGCAAGATTCACTTTATCCGAATTCATAAAAAGTTTCAAACCATTTATGGCTCTCTTCCATCCCGGCCACAATCGCTCCCTTCCCAATGCACATTAATTATTCCACCCTCTAAATTAACCTTCAATGTTCCATGACCTACAAATAGCACCCGCACCTCTTCCATATACAAATTGACTGCCAGACTTCGACATCGTTCCCTCTTCTGTGTTACACATTATCCATTCAAATGTTCCGAGTGATACAATTTGATCGTCGGGGCCTCACGTCTTCTGGGGAGACCTTGTCACCCTATTTTGGATCCTCAGGTTGGCAAGTTCACGAAATCTCCAGTTCCTAGTCATTGTTTCTTGTGCCGGCCATCTTTGTACTTCTTTCCAAATATGCAACAACGAAGGTTTAATGCTAAGATGCCATTTTGTAACAACCGTAAAGATTTCCATTAATAAGCAAAGCCTCAAGGACTAACAATTCATATAGACCTTATCCAGAAACATGCAGAGAAGATCTTGCCAGGTAATGGGAAAGCTATTACAAATTCCAATATATTAGCGAAAACAAGTACGGGCCACCGTTTCCCTATGACATACTTGGACACTTTTTCGATTGCAGGTTCCTGGATTGACAACCTCAAAATTGTTCTCGGAGCTATGTGATATACAATTTTTCCACCAGAATTCCCCCTCAAGAGTTTCCCCCGGGTTCCGCAACTTGCAAACAATGCCCAGAGTTTCGCGATATACAATTTGTCCACTAGAATGCCCCCTCAGGAGCCCGACCATCCGACGTTCCTTTCAATACTTAGCTCCAAGTTGGTTGTATCTCCATGACGTGGTACAATTACTGTGTATCGAGTTTGGCCTACCGTTTCCCTGTTCCATAATTAGACACTTTTTCAACTTTGGGTTCCCAGACTAGTGGGCTTAGCATTGTGTTTCCAATGTTTCACGACTAGTAAATAGTACCCAAAGTTCCGCGATATACAATTTGTCCGAAGGAATGCACCTTCATGCCTTAATCTGCGGTCAACACTCCCAAGAGATACAATTTGACCCTCGCGCCCTCACCTTTCTTAATTGTTGTTTCGTGTCCCCGCCACCTTCCTACTCTCTAGATATGCAATTGCCAAGCTTTAATGCTAACACTTTGTCATGCATGGACCTTAAACATGTCATTAATGAGCGAAAGGTTCGAGGATATCTCCCACACTTCTTCCATATACAAATTGATCACCAGACTCCCATATCATCTCCTCTTCCGTGGTACACATTTTGCGGTCAAGTTCCGAGACATACAATTTGATCCTTGGGTAGTCTCGTCTCTTGGGGAACCATTGTCACCCTAATTTTGAAGCCCACCCAACTGCTTTACATACTGGCCCATTTCATGGAATCTCTTTCACGGATCCTCGGGTTGGCGGATTCACGAAATCTCCAATTCGTAGTCACTGTTTACTGTGCCCGACACCTTCGCACTTCTTTCAAAGTATGCAACAACCAAGGTTTAATGCTAACAATCCATCATGCAACAACCATGCAAACCGTCATTACAAAGCAAAGCGTCAACGAGACAGTGAAATTTAAATGAAGATCAACTCCTCGAATTTAAATAAATTAATTTTCTCTTATTCTCTCTTTTCTACCCAGAGACATGTAGAAAATATCTTGCCATGCAATGGGATATATATTACAAGTTTCAATATATTAGCGAAAACAAATCCACCCAGCCGTTTCCATATTCCATACTTGAGCCACTTTTTCGATTGTGGGTTCTCGGTTAGGTGGGCTCACATTTGCACTTCCATTGTCCCGTGTCCTGCAAAAATTACCCGGACATCCGCGATATACAAATTGCCCCTTGGACTGTCCCATCATTTCATTTTCCGTGTTATGCATTTTGCGCTCAAAAAGTTCCGAGACATACAATTTGACCCTCGAGCCCTCACCTCCAACGGTTGTACCTTGTAACCCTTTTTTGAAGTTCGCCTGACCACTTTCGATAATTAGACACTCCTTAATTGTTGTTTCCAGTCCCTACGACCTTCGTACCTCTTTCTTAATATGCAATTAGTGACCTTTCATGCTAACAACTCACCATGCAGGAATCGTCAACATTGTCATTAAAGAGCGAAACACTCGAGGAGATCTCCCATTAATACGCATCAAAACCAAGATCTACGGATAGTTATATTATCCCTTCCAATTGTTCATCTCAAACACGGGTCGTCGCGTTGGCCTGTTCAGGAAATCTCCAATCATTAATTGCTTATTGTCATACCCTCCATGTTCGCACTTCTATGTATGCAATTACTAGTCTCTAATGCTAACAATGCATCACGTAACAACCATCCAAATTGTGATCAAATAGAGAAAGTCTCGAGGAGAACTCCCATTCACACGCACCATGATTTGCGCAGGTTTATATTATCCCTTCCAACTCTTCATTTCAAACATCGTCTAGAGAAAATCAACGTTCTCGTAAACTTATGGCAGCAAATCGACAATAGTTCTGTGGAGATACAGTTAATATCTTCGGACATGAGGACTAGAACTTCCAATGGTCCAGGGCATACTCTTACTATTTATCCTATTCCACCCAGAACAAAGTGATTTGGACCTCTGGAATCGCTCGTGCAGGTTGCGTCCCTGAGGTTTTTTACTGTAAAGAGGTGGTCTCTTGGTGCGTCGAAAAATATATTTCAAGCCAAAGAATTATTCCACTGCACAACCATTCTCCTATTTATTTGTCACCTCAGGTCTTCCGCAAGATGTTAAGATTTCCAGAGCTAGCATTGACCTTCAGAGGACAAGACTGCAAACAGTTCCTAGAAAAACATAATAACGGGTTGGAACTCTTACTCGAGTTCCTCGAAGACCCGACAACAATTCCTGAAGATATCACAAAGTTGCAGGTCAGTTCCTTTAGAAATCCATTTCGGGAAATTGCTTGGTTGTTTACAAGAATAACGGGACAAGAATCCATAGCAAGCATTTCCCTTATAGTTATTTATATTTTGTACTTCACAGTCAATGAACAATTCATTTTCAATTGAGGAAAGCTAATTTCCATTGAAATATGTTCCCAACTATCACGATTCAAAGTATCGAATAAATATTATATGTCATCCTACTTGATTTTTGCAATTGTACATTGTTGTTCGTTTCCAAAATTGTCTCTGTCCAAGAAAATAAACTATGAATTCGACCCAGTAACATTCTGGTACCAGGCCTTGTGGATGCACAAGGCCTCCCATTGTTTTTATGAGTTTTTTAATGGCTTTGTCTCAGTTTTCAAACATCTATTGTTAGGAAAGGATGCTCCTCGGATGTCTGGCCATGCAACCAAGTTTTTGGACAGGAAGGGGACACTTGAACAAAAGGAAAATTACAGTGTAATAATGATCCTTCTTTCTTTCCATGCCACATCACAGACAATATGTTTGTTACAAAAGTAGCAAGGCAATACAACCACTGGTTGCATTTTTTCCATGAAAAGAGGAAAAAACAGTTCCTTCCTCTGCCCTGGAAAGTCGGGGAATTCATGTGCAGAAACGTCAACAAGATCAATGAATTCACAGGCCATTTCAAGAACTTGAACCTAACATATGTTGAAAGGCTAAAAGGGTTCGACCCTAATGGGATTTTTCGAGAAAATTTACTATCACTTGGCTTTAGCAGCTCTTTTATCCATAGACGCTTGCCAGAAGACAGAGACAATGACGACAACACTCCTTCTTCTGACGATTGTGATGTAGATACATTGAAAAGCACAACTAAATTGTACAGACAACAGGGTAAAGTATCCGGTGAGAAGAGTGCCCAGTCCCCGATCAACACTCCCAAGAGCATGACATCACGAAGCATCGCTTCAACGACCCACCCCAGTAAGAAAGCAACCCATAAATCTTCAAACAGAGGAGGAGATGAGAACCCTCCTTGCGTAAAAATTGATAATTGTCACAAGCTTCCCCTGACGAAGAAGAGAAAAAAAAGTGTAGGGCAGGCGGAAGAACCCAAAATTGAAAGTGAGCACCTGCAACTTGAAGCTAAAATTGAGCACATGCACGAAGTTCACCCATTTGCAGAGGCGATGCACCATAGTTCCACAATGAAAATAGTTGAGACCGACATTTTTGACAAAGATGAATCCTTTGTATTCCAGAGCGTTGTTTTTGACAACCAATCTAAAAGTGTAATCATTGAAAAGAGAGATGTAACAAATAAGAAAGGTAAATCTTGTACTGAGATTAACTTTAGGAAAATGCAGTCGTCCCAAATCTCCCGATTTCATCGCGTAACCGGTGATGCTCTTGATGATTCCATTGCAGGAATTGAAGCGGAGAATGCCAGACTGAACGACTGAGTCAAGGAATTGGAGGAGGCTTTCATTGTTGCCCCTGAGTTTTCCAGTCCTTTAGACAAAACTATGCCTGCTACCCCTGCAGCCAAGTTAAAAGGATCCTTCAGCTTCCTCACATCGTGTAGAGACATTGTAGAGAAGAACATCAATAAAAGAATGCAACTAATTACTAAAGCCTGGGAAACATAAAAAAATATAGCTTCCTTTCGAAAGAGGGCAAATGATTTGCACAAACATTTGCAGATGAATTTAAAAGATGAAGAATGTTTCTATGACCAGATGGTGACCCATTTTGCCAAACATGCCATCAACAACTCGGATCTGAAAAGAAGAGAAGAGGATCTCCCCTCCCCAAAGCGGATCAAACAATTAAAAGCATCTCGATAAAAGAAACTTAAGAACCTCCAGCTCATTGTCGAATCATGTGAACAAGCCATATCAGAGAAAGAAGAATTGTTCAGAAACCTGACCCAAATAGACTTAGTCGGAAGTACCAACGAGGTTCAAGACCCAAACTTAATCCTCAAATCCCTGTCCTTTACCAAAGAAGCCTTCGATGAACAACTTGATATTTTAAAAGGGTTGTCTTTAGAAAAATTTTACAGCATCCTTGAATATGGTGTATACGAGGTCGAGAACTAGCTACTGGACTATTCGACACACAATGAAGAAATTGAACAGGCTCTGCATAGTATTTCTATGGATCTAAGGAAATTAGAAAACGAGCTTTTTGACATAGAAATCCAGGATGAAATCAATGTGCCCCCCATTAGAAGCTAAATTGAAGAATGGTTCCAGCGGAGAATGGACAAGCTCATCGACAAAGGGCAACAATCGGTTTGCACGATTCCAGTGGTCGTCGACGACAGCAACAAAAACGCATCGGCTTCATAGTAAGTCTATATTGTTCACATCTTGTTTTCTTTATCAATCCAGTTATTCTACCTCTTTAAATAAAAATCTCTAACCAAAGACTCATAACTTCTAATTTCTTTTTTTCATGTCTTCTTCTCTATCGTCGCACACTTCTTCTTTCTACAGTCCTATTTCTTGTACTTATTTCTTTTATGGTCCGCGGGAGCCCCAATCCTAGTCTATATGAAAAACGCATTTAAATTTCCAGAAATATGGAACAGATTCCAGAAATATGTAACAAACATTATTATTTTTTGAAAAATTTCAAAGAAAACTAATTCGAAAATGCTAAATTTTTTTTCCTTGAACTATGCTGGATGTCAGGAAATTGTGTTTATTATATTTGAATGTTTAATGTGTCTGATTTTTAATTTCTGATAAATTTTAAAGAAAACTAATTCAGAAATATTAATTTTTTTTTCTTCAACTATGCCAGATGTAAGGAAATTGTGTTTCTTATATTTGAATGTTTAATGTGTATGTTGAACTATACACACCCTAGGAAAAAACTGCCTCGTTCGCACATTAACCTTGGGGGTCATTTACAACCCAAATGTCTTGTGTCTGGTCTGTGACACACTGACACAAGTCATCCTCTACATGGATACCACATGTACTTCAACCTGCTTCCCATGTGTCTATGCTCGGTCCCACTGTAGCAGTGCATTTATTCCCATTCCAACCTGACAGGGACTACACTGTCATGCATCACTTGTTTTTAAAAGGATCAATGTTGATATGATATATAAATTTAAATTAATTGTATTGAAATGGGCTTTTTATAATTTATTGTAAGGAAGATATAAATAATATAGTTAAAAATAACACAATGTACTTTTCATAATGTGGAATCTTAACTATTTGACATAATATATAAATATAAATTAATTGCATTGAGAGACTTTTTTTACAATTTATTATGAGGGAAATATATAATTACTTCTCTATTTAACATGAAATTGATACATAACATTTAAAAAAAATTAACAACAAATCCATCTTAACTCCACATTTATCATGCATACAATAATCATATCCTTCACCATAGAAACTTTTTTAAAATTAAAATTACCAATCCATTTCTTTGTTTTATTTAAATACATAAATCATTAAATCAAATTTAAATCCAAGATTTAGTTAATATTACCATTGCTGCAAAATCAAATTCAATTAAGCAATGTAACACTACTACATATATCTAAGATTCCATTGATGTCTTCATCAATGTTGGCAACAATAATGAGGTGGTGATAATTATTTATAAAACCTACTACACACATATCTAAGATTCCATTGATGTCGTCATCAATGTTGGCAACAATAATGATAATTATTTATAAATATTTTGATGGGAGCCCTCCTAAAAGCAAAATATCTTCTTGGTGCCACCGACACAAAGAGTTTCGTGTTCTTCTTTTGTCACGGGGTGTTAAAAGAATCTTTTCATTTTTTATTTTTTTTTGAAATAATGGATGCGAGACCAAGGACAATGATCGTTGGCTAAACATATTTTAAATTTAAATTTGCTAATATGATATATTTTAGTTTTTTGAAAATATAAAATTTATTATAATTCAATTCTCAATACAAGTGAGACATTTTATGTTTGAATTTAAAAGTTTAAGGAATTACCTCTAATTAAGTAGTAGAGACTGTAAGTGATGCTTCCGCCACTTGGTGGGTGGAGGCTTATTTGTTTCACATCGAGAAACTTATCTTTGAATTTAAAATTTTAAGGAATTACCTCCAATTAAGTGGCAGAGACTGTAAGTGATGCCTCCGCCACTTGGTGGGTGGAGGCTTATTAAGTGTCTCACATTGAGAAACTTATCCTTGAATTTAAAATTTTAAGGAATTACCTCCAATTAAGTGGCAGAGATTATAAGTGATGCCTCTGCCACTTGGTGGGTGGAGGCTTATTAAGTGTCTCACATCGAGAAACTTATCTTTGAATTTAAAATTTTAAGGAATTACCTCCAATTAAGTGGCAGAGACTGTAAGTGATGCCTTCGCCGCTTGGTGGGTGGAGGCTTATTAAGTGTCTCACATCGAGAAACTTCTCCGGTGAGAGATGGGTGAATAAGAACTTTAACCCAACGCGTAGGAGGGTGATGGGTTATCAATGCAGAAGGAGGTTCGGTCCGGTTTCAAGCACAATTGGAGTAAAGGATTATATCAATAGTACTTTGTTCATCAAAGCTTCACGTGGGAAGAGACCTTCAATGGGAATGATGACGATGTAGGAAATCATTAACTACGGTGGCATCAGTTGTCTTAACAATAGGGGAATGAATTGGATGTTTGCAAATGAAGGGATCGTGGCATATAAAACTAATGCCAGTTGTGTCAACATGGCCAATCGTAAGGCACCTTTCCCTGTTAATTCTACATTAATATCTGCTTGCAAGCTTTGTGGAGTTTGGGGATGCATGTTGTTCATACCAATGTCATTATCCATTTGTATAGCTTTTACTTTTCTGGCTAGGTCATTCTCGGTTGGGCATCTAAAGGAGACGAAGTCCCCTCTATCCTTGGGGGCGAGCTCTTGGAAAGCAGTCAAAATTAGAGCAAGGTTTGGCATGCCATTAGTTTTATACCTTGCACCCATATTCACTTGGTGGTAGCCTTGACCAAACAATTTCGCTACCTTTGGTTGATCTCGAGGTGACTAGATTTAGTATGCAAAACCAAATATTGGGCTTTCCTAGGTATGCATAGAACCCACTCCTTGGCTCTGCAACTCTGGGTGGGTGACACTACAATGGGGGACACGTCGAAGGTTCAATAGACCAAAGATAGCAAATTGGGAAGGCTAGGGAGTCCAATGTCAACAAGGACGCGATCGACTTCAAAGGCATCAGGGTGGAGAAGGCCACCCTCAAGGCCTTACAAGGCTACAAGGAAACCATACCCCAACATGTGCAAAATAAAATGAAGGGATTGCTTGACACAGTCAAGCAAAAAAGAGCACATATTTCCATGCAACGAATCCTGGATGAAATGCATAATTTGGTCAAGGATACAGGTTCCTCAAGGTCGAGGAACACTAAAGTGTTTAAAGCAATGAAATTCCACTAGATGGTGAAGACATTGGTGACCACCACTTTGGAAAATCTGTAGCATTTAGAGCAAGAAACCTATGACAGATTACACAGACCGGAGGCCAAATTCACTGTGTTGTGCTTGGTGGTATTTGGGCTAAGTTTCAAAATCACAGACTAGAATGAGGAAGAAGGAGAAGAAAGGGTAGAGGTTATTGAGATCTCGAGCTCTACTAGAACAAATGCCAACCCAATCACCATTGATGATTTTCAGATGAGAAGAGCCTGACTGAAGTTAAAGGAATAAGGACTCTAAAGACCTAGGCTCTTCCAAACCCAATTTCCTTTGATCTGGGCTATGAATATCTTTTGTATTTTGATCATCATCCCTAATACACTCATTATGCTGGTGGTTACATGTATAAATTTATATACCTCTTTTATCTTCAAGTTGTTTGTTAATGATATTGGTTATGATAAGATGCTATATGAACAAAGTTTAAAACACTGCATATGAATTTTCTATATGAAGCAAGACATCTGAGTTTTGACAAAAAAAAATTTAGGGCAAACCTTAAGATGACCCCGTTTGTAAACTTTTTGTACGAATAAACCAATTTACTAAAAAATTAAGGAATTAAAATTTTATAAATTTAAATATATATATTTATAAATGGTGTGATAGAGTGAATAAATACAATTGAATTTAAAAATATTCCAAATCCAACTATTTTTGTACACTCTGCAGCAAGCGCTTACGTACTATGATTTGTAACTTGCTTATTAATAACTTTATAAGAATCTCAATTCGAACGGTACGAAGAGGCGCTGTTAGTAGGCCAAGATGAAGAGAAAACGCCGACCCACCCTTCTTCTCACGTCGTGTCGAAGATGGTGTGGTAGTGACAACTATACCAACATTTATTCTACGGATCATGGAGGTTGGGGAGGATATGGTGACAAAATTTTGGTATCTACGATACCCCACATCTACCCCACACACCACGCAATTTATTCACGCACGTTTCCAACCAGGCAAATTAAATAAAACACGTGCGATGCTCATCTAACATGATTGTGACGCATAGTCTACACACGGTAGACCCGTCATCCACGTCACATGGCGCTGACCTAACTTTCACCCTATGCAAGGTCGCGCCGTGACAAAATTTCAACGTGCTCAAAGCATCTCTCCATCTCGTTTGGGGCAACTCACCGAGAAAGAGAGAAAAACACCGCCAGCGTGTCACTCAGGACTTACTCACCCGCCGTCTCCCCTCAGCTTCCCACGGGGCCTTTATAATCTCATCAACACAACAAGAGGTTCAGGGTCTGCACAATTCAAAAAATAAACTTTATTCTTCTGTGTATAGAATTGGGAAGCAATGGGGATTGAACATGAGACGAGAATAGCCGAAGAGGAAGGATGGGTGAGGGGCACCGTTATTGGGGCCGGAGCTTTTGGGACTGTCAGCCTTGCCATGAGCAGGTCTAATGGCCAACTCTTCGCAGTCAAATCCACAGCCAGTTTTAGCTTGGCTTTGGAGAACGAGTACCACATTTTGCGGTCTCTGGATTCTCCATTCATCGTTCGCAGCCTGGGGCGCGCTAAGAGCTTCGAGAATGGAGTAGGAGTGCACAATTTGTTCATGGAGTACATGCCAGGTGGCAGCGTAGCAGATCTGCTGACTAAGTTTGGAGGGAGGCTGGACGAATCTGTGATCAGGGTGTACACGCATAGCATCCTACATGGAATCCATTACCTCCACAGGCAGGGGATTGTGCACTGTGATATCAAAGGGAAGAATGTTCTTGTGGGTGCCAATGGTGTGAAGCTTGCTGACTTTGGCTCTGCCAAGAGGATTGGTGATGAGGGGGAGGGCAGGAAGCCGCTCCAATTGAGGGGGACCCTTCTGTGGATGGCTCCAGAGGTGCTAAACCAGGTGGAGCAGGGGCCTGCTTCTGATATTTGGTCTCTGGGCTGCACTGTGCTGGAGATGGCCACTGGCAGGCATCCATGGAGCCAAGTTTCCAATCCCCTCGCCGCAATGTATCGAATTGGATGCACAGAGGAGCTGCCTGAGTTTCCTGCATCGCTTTCACCTCAGATCCGTGATTTCCTAGAGAAATGCTTTCAGAGAGATCCCAAGAAGAGGTGGACCAGTGCAGAACTGCTTAACCATCCTTTCCTAAATAAGGACTTCTCTACCATGAAAGAAGAGAAGGCTATCAGGGGTCCGCCGTCCCCAACTAGTCATTTGGATTTTGGGAATCAAGTATGGGATTCCTACTTTTCTCAGACTACTCCCATTCTGTCACTCAACATCCCTAGCCCAGCTGGGGAATGCAATGCAGAGGCTGACAGTAAAAGTTCAATTCAGCAATTCTCAAGGCCTTCTCCAAGGGACAGAGTCATGGCACTGGCCACAGCTTGTGTTGCTGACGGGCCTAATTGGTCTGCAAGTCCTCCTGGTCAGTGGATTGTTGTAAGATCTTCCAAAGACAATCCTCCAACTCCAGATAACCTTCTGTCGATATCGGACATTAGTGACGGCTCCGCCCTTCAGGAGCTTCTATACAGAGAAGAAGATTGCAGTTCTGGCTCTAGAGCCGGCAATTGGGAAGAGTTGCAACCAGAAGGTGAACAATACAAGTGCTCAGAGTCTGCAGTCTTTGTAGCGCAGACTCCGAAGGAATCATCTTCCAGCACTAGTGCTGAGACTCTGCAACCTGGCTTCTTTTCTATGTCGGTGACACCCCCTTTGATTGATGAAGCTATGGAATTTTATGAAAATTATTTTCAGAGCATTGTTGGTGGTGATCCTGGCATTCATAACAGATCAGTCCCGGGACAGCCATTTTATACTTTCGATGTTAAATGGTCCTCTATCACTGAGAAGGGAGTAGCTTGCCGCCTCTGTTGGAGTTACATGTGCACTAGAGAATTTTGTCATAGAAGTGTCACAAAGGGGCAGTTGTACATTCACTGCAGAGTTTATACTTCATATAATTTTTATACAAAATCAATTCCAATTGAATTTATTGGGTTACATAGATTGCCCTTGATAATATTACTTTTTTGTTCTCTACAAATAATCACATATAGCATACACATCAGGCACAACCAATAGATATCATATCAGTTCAGAGGCATATCCACTATGCATATAAGGGATAACCTGGCCTTACAGCTAGCCCAAGGTAGAGGCCTTAACTTTGCTGTGCAGAAAAACTAAGGATAGAGCAGGTACATTTGATTACAGCCCAATGACAGTTTTTTTTAACATTATTATTGACCCTTTCTTTGTTTTTAAATTACTTTAAAGCAAATTGTGACTTCGCAGAGTGGTTTTTCACTTCTCCGTTTATGGTTGTTTTAAATGGTTTCTTCCACTCCAAGCAAGAGCAATTTCCTTTATGAAAAAACCTCTTCTGACTTTGCACAGTGGTTTTTCACTTATTTGTTTATGCTTTTTTGAAATGATTTCATTGACTTCAAGCAAAACAATCTCCTTTATGAAAATCCTCATCTGACTTTGCAGAGTGGTTTTTCACTTCTCTATTTATGATTTATTGAAATGATTTCTTTGACTTTAGTAGGCAAAGCAATCTCCAAAAACCTCTTCTGACTTTGTAGAGTGGTTTTTCACTTCTCTGTTTATCATTTTTTCAAATGATTTATTTGACTTTAGGCAAAGCAATCTCCTTTATGAAAAACCTCTTCTGACTGTGCAGAGTGTTTTTTCACTTCTCTGTTTATGATTTTTTCAAATGATTTTTTTTACTTTAAGCAAGACAATCTCCTTTATGAAAAACCTCTTCTGACTTAGCAGAGTGGTTTTTCACTTCTCTGTTTATGATTTTTTCAAATGATTTCTTCGACTTTAAGCAAAGCAATCTCCTCAATGAAAAACCTCTTCTGACTTTGCAGAGTGTTTTTTCATTTCTATGTTTATGATTTTTTCAAATAATTTCTTTGACTTAAAGCAAAAGCAATCTCCTTTATGAAAAACCTCTTCTGACTTTGCAGAGTGTTTTTTCACTTTTCTGTTTATGACCATTTCCAATGATTTCTTTGACTTCAAGCAAAGCAATCTCCTTTATGAAAAGCCTCTTCTGACTTTGCAGAGTGTTTTTTCACTTCTCTGTTTATGATTTTTTCAAATGATTTCTTCGACTTCAAGCAAAGCAATCTCCTTTATGAAAAACCTCTTCTGACTTTGCAGAGTGGTTTTTTACTTCTCTGTTTATGATTTTTTCAAATGATTTCTTTGACTTAAAGCAAAGCAACCTCTTCTGACTTTGCAGAGTGTTTTTTCACTTCTCTGTTTATGAATTTTTCAAATGATTTCTTTGACTTCAAGCAAAGCAATCTCCTTTATGAAAAACCTCTTCTGATTTTGCAGAGTGGTTTTTCACTTCTCTGTTTATGATTTTTTCAAATGATTTCTTTGACTTCAAGTAAAGCAACCTCTTCTGACTTTGCAGAGTGGTTTTTCACTTCTCTGTTTATGATTTTTTTCAAATGATTTCTTCAACTTCAAGCAAAGCAATCTCCTTCATCAAAAAACTCTTCTGACTTTGCAGAGTGGTTTTTCACTTCTTTGTTTATGATTTTTTCCAATGATTTCTTTGAGTTCAAGCAAAAACAATCTCCTTTATGAAAAACCTCCTTTGACTTTGCAGAGTGTTTTTCCGCTTCTCTGTTTACGAATTTTTCAAATGATTTCTTTGACTTCAAGCAAAACCAATCTCCTTTATGAAAAACCACTCTGACTTTGCAAAATGGTTTTTCATTTCTCTATTTATGATTTTTTAAAATGGTTTCTTCGACTCCAAACAAGAGCAATCTCCTTCAAACCTCTTGTAAAGTTGCCTTTCGTTAGGGTTAGTGTGTCGTACATTAATAATTTATAAACAAATATAAACTTCAAGATAATCCTGGAATTCACTGTGCAATCTTATTTTTGAAAATTGAACTTGGAAGGGGCTTATAAATATAAATATTTTTTTATTGAATTTACTTTTAGCTAAATGACATTTATGTTGGAATGTCTATTAAGTTGTGAATTATATATATAAATATATAAAATAAAAATAAAAATAAAAATGTTTATTAAGTCATGAATTATATATATAAATATATAAAATAAAAATAAAATTAGATAATTAAAATATAGATTTTTGAATATATATATAAATAGATCCCCTATCTTCTAGAAAATATATTTTCCTTTGAAATTATTCTAAATAAAGAGATCTTATATATATAAATTAAATTATTATTAATAATATTAAAATTTAATAGATATAAATATAAATTTTAGTGAAATTTTATAATAATGTTAAATATATACTATTTCAAATATTTCGCAAGAATTTAGAATACGTATATACTATTTATAAATGAAAATAGGTTTTGGTTTATGAATGTGATAAGTAGACAAAGAGGGACAATAACACTTAGGATGTTTAATTAGTTTATATATATATATATATATATATATATATTTTTTTTTTTTTTTTNGTAGATACTAAATGTAAGAATTTTTTTTTTTTTTGGAAGATAAAAGATTTAAGAGATGTTTTCACATTATGAATGGATGATACATTTATGAATGAATGCCATCTCTAATAAACTAACCCCTTAGACTAAGTGTGAATTTCTTTTATCTTTATAAATACTTAATAAATAAATAATCATAAAAAATATATCAATTGATATATCCAATTAAAATCCAAAAGTTTATATGTGAATTTTTAAAATCTTTATGCATACTTATGAGATTTTTTACTCTCAAGTTTTTTTCATACTTATCTTAACAATATATTTATGAGATTTCTTAGTCTCAAGGTTTTTTCATACTTATCTTAACAATACACAAAAGATTACTAAATTATTACAAAACACATGTCAAGCTTGTACAAAATGGCTAATTCAACGATAAGTCACTTAGCAAGTGCACAATTGCAGGGGGTATTTCCAAAACTCCTCCATACTGAATACTTCATGCGATCCTATCATCTCATATGGTTTCTTGGCTCCCATGACATCTCCATTTTGTCCCTGTCAAGGACTACATCCCCTACATCTCCATAAGCATTATATGTTGTAATAGTGATGGTCATCGAATCAACTCATTTAATAGTCCCCTTATTTGAGAGGACTCATGTAATGTCCAATAGGATATAGCCTAAGTGATTCTCGTAGGCTATAGTTAGTGGAAAAAAAGGGAATCAATCAATATTTAATGTCATCAGAGTGGGAAAGTAATCTTTTTAAAAGGTGACATTGAGTAATTAGGTAAAAAGGTGTTTTAAATGACTTTGAGTTAATAAAGTCACTTTAATTTATTAAAAGGGTAAACGGGTCAAAAAATGGTCAATGAGGAAATAAAAAGAGAATGAGGGTGCCCTCTCTCATTATGAATTTTTTATTTAAAAAAAATGAAATTGACAGAGCTCTTGTGGCTTTGACTCTTGGAACAAAAAACCCTAGAGGAGTTTAGGTTTGGGTTTGGTGGTGAAACTATCCACCCTAGTCGATTGAAGAAGGAAGATCACTTAGATCTTTCATTATGCTTCATTGTGGTTGAATTTTATCATTTGGCAGTTGAGTTCTACAATTGTAGAGTTTGATTTTGCTCGTATGAGAGTTGAGTTCTTATTGCTCAGACATACCATATCATTTGGACCGAGTTTATCTTTGTTGGGTCGAGTTATTAGTTGAAGAGATGATTTCTTCAAGTGTTGGTAGAGTTTTTGGTTCCTTGCTGGCTACATTCTTTCCCTGCTAGGGCGCGTTTCTTCTTTGCTGGGTGGATTCTAGACTTGTTGGGGCAGAGTCTAAGCTTATTGGGGCCGAGTTATACTTGTTGGGCCTATTTCTGCTTGTCGTGGGGACAAATCTCCCTTGTTGGGCCGTATTCTCTATTATGTGGCTGAGTTGACTGTTGAAGGCCAAGCCATTTACAGTGGGCATAATTATTTCCAGATTGGGGCCGAGTTCTCTATCACATGATTGTTGTTCCAATATTTATTTGATTGTTGCATACAAATTGTTCTTACATGCCTATCTATTTCTTCTTTGAATGGTGTACATTTCACCTATCTATAGGCAACCTTTCTATTTAATGCACAAGTCAAAATTTTGTCTCATTTACATTGTTGTTATGGTATTTCTGAAAATCTCAAACAATATTACTACTACCATATAACTCCAATGCAATAATTTTTTGGCATATATCTGGTGTACTGTCATTGTTACTGCTATTCTATCTTGTGTGGTTAAATATATTTCCAAGGCTGCAAACTATTTGTGAAAACCACTACAACAACAAACTATTTGACGAAACGTCTACACTGCAAAACTAAGTAAAAATCCAAAAAAAATTAGTAGGGATTTTACAACTCAAGAAGAACAAGGTTAACCAACTTGCTATTCCTGCATTTTTCCTTCTACAATAGAGATACAATCATGTTTCATCAGATTTATAGACACATTACACCCTAAGGATCAACAATTCAAGAAATAAGAAATACATATGTTAGATCCCTGTAGACAACCTTCTACAACACTTACCATGATAATCACTCTTAATTCAAGCACCACACATCTACTCTCATAGATTGTTCATTATCACTCTTACCATGATAATACACGAATAAGAATTCAAAATCCACAATTCTTATTCGTGTATTTTTTTTCCTTTAACTAATTATTTTTATTCAATTATTATGGAAACTTTATTAAGGTTTGTGTTATTGTATATTTAGCCCCATATATGGCCCCATTTGGGGTCATATATGATGATGATGATGATGATGATTAACGTCTACTAAGACCGAATTGGTCTATCAGACATTAAGAGGGTAAGTGTTTACTTGTGATTATTTAGAATTTTGCTTCTGTGCTCGAAAAGCATTAAGAGAAGCTTTCCAAGATCACCATACTTTTGTTGAGTTAAGAGGTTAGAAAGGTTGGTAGTGTGACAAATATTTTGAAAATGAGATCTAATATGGATATAGGCTGGACAATCTAAGAGAAAGTGCTTTTCATCTTCAACCTTCTTAGTGTCACAAAGGTGACACACTCTTTCATCCCATGGCGTTTTAGGAATTGACCAACGCCTAGTTTCACTATGGAGCTCGTGATAATTTGTTCTTAATGCTTATTTTTTTCTTTACACTTGGAAAAACAAATAGACAATTTTGATCTTCCAGATTAGGGTTGATTACATCCTTATAATACCTTAATTTTCTTTTTTCCCCTAACTCTTTATCACACCACATTTTCTCCTTAAATTTTGATTTGACGTTTTTTTAATAGTATATTTATTTTGCAAAATGTGTCTTCCATGATTACCTAATAGTTTAGCCAAGACCGAACATCTTTATGCCATCCACGTTTGAGTTGATGGTGGTTATGACTCGATTTTGAAGCAATTTTAGGAAGCCTCTTGTCTTCCATGTTGTTTAACTTGTTCTTATACATTATGTATCTAGTCATAGCCATGCTCTCAATGGGGGAGAGACTTGTTTCTAAGAGGAGGATGGGATAGGGCGTATTTCCTTTAATTTTGAGATTATGAGTTATAAAATGCTTTTGTATTTGCTCTATCTTTCTCCAAGATTCACGAGAGATACTACAACTCCAGACGTCACATCCATAAAGAATAATAGGTGTAACAAGAGTCTCAAAGAGGAGTTTCTTCTTATCCCAACTCCAAAGATCCACTGATTTACAATTGTTAACAAGCCCATAATAAGCTTTCCATCCCCCAATAATCCTTTTCTCAATGCTATAATTCCAATTGAGTTTGTGGTGAATATCAATTCCAAGATATTTGTATGAAGTCACTTCCTCCAAGTTGTTGTTGTCATATACGAAGGTATCATAAGGGATCTTATTGGATTTAATTATCATGACCTTAGTCTTATCAGTGTTAATGGTCATACCCATATTGGAGCAAAACTCCTTGAGGATTCTTAGTTGGTTTTCAAGATCATGGGGACTCCTTTCCATGAGAACGATATCATCAGCATAAAGAATAAGATTGATGACTATACCAGTTAGAGTAGGGCCGACACAACCTACTTTTTCCAAGCAATCTTCTAACTTGTCAATGTATATGTCAAAAAGGGAAGGGGACAAGGGACAACCTTGTTTGACTCCGATATTGCAGTTAATCTATTTTGACCAACCCTTAGTGTTTTTAAACTTAGCAATAACGTTATCATACATCCTTATTGCAGCAACCCTCAACTCGAGAGACACTTTTATCTCTTCCAACCTATTCCAAAGGTTTTTCCTAGGAACCATGTCAAAATCTTTTCTAAAGTCAACAAAACAACAAAAAAGATCCGTTTTAGTATTGCGGAACTTCTCTACAATGATCCTAAAGATAACAAGATGGTCCACAGTTGAATGATATCTCCTAAACCCGGCCTGACCTTTATCTCTTTTACCATGACTTTCTAGCCAAAGGTTAATCTTGTTTTCCAAAATAATTCCATAAAGCTTGGCTAAAATCAGGCTAATCATAATGGTCCTATAATTAGAGAGAATGTTTCTATCTCCATTTTTTAAAATATGAACAATGAGGCTTTGCATCCAGGGTTTAGGGAAGCCCTGCTTGACTGCTAAATTGAAGAGCTTGTGTATGTGAGGGATAAGGATTGGCCCTTCGATTTTAAAAATTTCAGCTTGGTAGCCTCCAATGTCCTTAGCTTTCCCATTTGCAAGTCGCTTAACCCCAAACTCTATGTCATCTAAAGAAAAAGCTTCTTCCTTTGTAGGGACAATAGGAATGGTGTCCATGACATTAGGGAACTCGTAAAGACTTTTAAGGTAGGAATTCCAGTCCCTTAAGAGAATCCTATTATTTTATTTAGTATTGCGTTTTAGAATTTGGCTCTAGAACTTCTTAGGATCCAACTTATGTAGTTGTGAAAGTTGTTCTTGCCGTTTATTGATATAGTACCTTTTTTCCTTTTAATTAGGGCTTTGTACGTATTTATCTTATTGAGTTTTAATGACTCATTAGAAGCATCCCTAATGGATTTCCTGGCAATTTTATATTTTTTATCATACCACGTGTTGGTCATTCTATTATTCTTTTTATAGGACACCTCGAAAGACAACTTGTTAATAGAGGTGGAAAGGGTAGTTGTAAAATTATGATAGAGTTCTTCAATGTTGTCCTTATAAGTTAGGAGATTTAATTTACTATTTAAATCTTTTAAGAAGATGTCAACTTTACTTTTGTCAAAGCACAAATTCTTTTGATTATCATAATTCTTTTAAATGGCGCTCTTATGCATGGAAAAGTTTAGAGTTAGGGTTAAAGGTTTATGATCAGAGTCAGGCTCATGGTCATTTAAAAGGTCAAAAGTTGCTATATCACATAATCTACAACACTACTACCTAGCCCATGAATACAAGTCCTCTCGTTGGATTTTGGCCACTTCATTACTCCATTGCAAATTATTAGGTCTTGAGAGGTGCATAGCTTGACCAACTCAATACCAAACAAATTCTCAATTAGGTCTTCAGATCTTCTTTTGTAGCTATTAGATAAAAGAAGGTCCTCATCTAGCCATAAAGGATTATGGTTGGAGTCGTTACTTAAAAGAGTAGCTTGTTTAGTTGCAGTCCTAGCATTAAAGTCTCCTAGCAAGAGACAATAACCTCAGAGTATTATTTATATAAGTTTTTTTAACGATTTTTTCCATTCTATATAAAACCATGTTGAAGAGAAGAAATATAGTCTCAATTCATAATCAAACCATGTTGAAGAGAAGAGAAGAAATATGAACAACACAATTCTTCAAAAGTGGCAATTATGCTATCTATTTTAGATGTTTAGACCTTTTTTAATGATCTTCACTAGAATTTGATTAGACAATGTTTGTCAAAATTGTAATTTTGCATTGATGACATTTTATTTTTTTAATGTAAAAATAGATTCTTCATCCTCCAATACCCCTGTTACAAATTTAATGCCCTTTACAATATTAATATTTAATATATGGTTAGACAATCTTTGTTAAAATTGTAATTTTGTATTGATGAAATTTTATTTTTTTATGTAAAAATAGATTCTTCATCCTCCAAGACCGTGTTACAAATCTAATGCCCTTTACAATATTAATATTTAATATATTTAATTTCATCAATATATAATTAAATTCATTTAAAATGATTTTTATGGAATTTGAGATAAAAAAAAAAATGCTTCCAATTATTTTGAATAATAGAAAAAAAACCAATTTACAACACATTTAAACTATAACTTTCTTTTAAATTCTTTAATTATAATTTTATTATTAATTTTTATATTGAAACTTATCTAAAATATAATAATAATAATAATAATCTATGTAGGTATATATATCTTATTCCTTTTGGATTTGATTTCATGATTTTATATGTGTAAATAAGTTAATCATTAAACCCACTTAACCCACTTAGATTATAAATAAAAAATTTAGCCCAATGAGAAAGTACAATTGGTGAGAAGTGTACACACTCCCAAAAAAGGTCACTAGTTCAAGCCTTATATCCCTGGGATTACCATCCACAAACAAACCCTCAACAACCTTAGATGAAAAAAACTAAATAGAAAATGAATCTGTAATCATGGCCCTATGTATGCTGTTTATTCCTCAACAATTTTTTAAAATATAAATCAGAATTGACTTTAAAATTATCATGTAATGATTGGAACCCATCTGTCCAAATAATCCAGTGTAATCCAACCACTTCTTCTTTTCTGGCTAGGGGATAAAAACCTGACCTATCCAATGCCTGTTAATATTTCTCCCTGTATTTGTTATTGTGAATTAATCATCAGTTAACTATGGCATTGTAAGTATTGTGAAGTTAAAATATTGTGCAGAGCATAAGAGGACAAGCAGCTACAGAAATGAAGTGTACCGAAGGTGTAGAAAGCCTTTGTAATTGATGTATCCTAAGTGAATGCAGAAGGGAGAAGCATAACTCAGTTTACTGATTCAGATTTTTTGTTTTTTACATTATTTAATAGAATTTGCAACTAAGGTGGGCTCTCACTCACATGACAGAAGTGGATTCCCACAACTACCATTAAAACTTTCAGAACACCTACCCCACAGGCCCTTCACACAAGAAGTATCTTAACAGTACACTCTGGTCAGGAGTGGATTCCCACTACCATTAAAACCTTCAGAAGGCCTACCCCATAGGCCCTTCACATAAGAAGTATCTTAACAGTACACTCTGGTCGCCAACTAATTTACACCCAGAAAATTCTTAACAGAAACACATCTTGGGTTAACACAGATTTTGAAGTAAATCTAGGGTTGAATTTGGGATGTTTATTCCTTTCCAGAAAACTGTTGAATGAAATATTTAGTTTTGAGAGACTTGTATAAATTTTAAGTGAGAAACCAGTTTGCATCTCAGATATAAACAGTTCAAAGAGTTTCTTGTCAATTTAACCCTGGTTCACCTCAGTGAAGCAAATGCTGCTGAATAGAAGAAATCAGATTAAAAACAATATAGACTGCCTGTTTCTTCAAGTTAAATGGCATATCTTTGGTAGAATTTCATAAAAATAATAATTTTTTAAGCCAGTCTGAAGTTAATTCAATTCAACTATTCAACTAAGTCTGAAAATTAAACCAAAATTATGTTAAGACAAAGTTTAACGAGATGAAAAGCGAAACTCTTTGAATTTATCTTAATTACACTACACTGCTTATCCAAATAGCCTCAGGGCCTGTTTATACCACAGGAAATGCAAAAATGAATTGGCTGAAATTTTGATTTAGAGTGAAATTTTAATTTCATTTCATTCATATTAAATATTTTATTTTTTCTTTCCTTTGGAAAATCTCCATAAATTATTTATGAATTTGTAATCATCATAATTTTCTTTTTTAGAAGATTTTGGATCATGTCCAAATTACCCTTTTAAAAATATTATTTATTTAAATAAATCAATATATTATTATTTTTTTTTTTAATGATTCTGATTCATGTCCAAATTACCCGTTTAAAAAGATTATTCATTTAAAAAACTCAATATGAGTTGGTAAATTTATTTTAACTATTTATTAATTTTCAGTTGTCACAATTTAATTATTAACTCTCTTCAAATTACTTTTCCAAATGAAAATTTCCAAATCACAACCTAAAAAACATCATTACATAATTTGACTTTTAGAAAACAATCATAATATTTATACTCGTTGGATTTCAAAACAGTTGGAGTTGTTCTTCTATTTAAAGGAAAATAAATTATGGGAAACTTTATTATGTAAACCGTCTGTCAAACCATTATACCATTATACCCTCTCCATGTCAAGTCACTTCCACGACACTCCAACATGAGGATTTTTATTTATAATAAAAAAATAAACCATGTAGGGTAGATTCTGGACTTATCTTAAAATTAATTATTTATAAACATTTATAAATAATTAACATTAAGAAGTTATTTTTTTTATAAATAATTAAAATATATATATATATATTTTTATAAACATTTATAAATAATTAAAATATAATGTTTTATGAAGTTATTTTTTTGGACTTGTCTTAAAATTAATTATTTATAAACATTTATAAATAATTAATATTATGAAGTTATTTTTTTTATAACATTTATAAATGATTAAAATATAATGTTCTATGAAGTTACTTTTTTGGCCATAATTTTTTGACTGGCCATTAAATATGGGATCTTTGTCAACCGGTGAGACATTGAATTCAGACTAAAAAACATTTCTTAGAACAATGAGACAAAACCATATGGAAATGGTAAATAACCTCAAGTCTTTTTTCATAGAGAACCCTAATCATAGAAGTGAAAAACCAGTCTGTAGAATCAGATTGCTGCTGTTTTTAAAGCTTAAGCCTAAGCCTGTTTTGAAGAAGGAAGAAAGATTGGATGGTAATTAATTGAGGGTTTGCTATGAAAAATAAAGGGCACATAGTTGAATGGTTTACAACCTCAATCAGTGGTATTAAGCATTAGCTTGTAAACAATATCTTCTGATAGTTAAGATTTTTGTGGTGAGAGTTTTGTTCAGAATTATTTGGAAGAATCACAATATTTATTATTGCATGTCGATGTTTTGGATCCACAACAGGATCCATCTTCAGGACATAAAAATTTGAGAAAAAAACAAAAGAGAAACCCTAATAAATATTAAAGTGGAGTGAAAAAACTTAAGGTAGGCTAAGAGAGAAACTAGGGTTTACTAATTTTTTTTTATAAAAATATGGAAAGGATGAAGCCAATATCTTCAATATTGTGGAAATGATGAACAATATCTTCATCATTTAATCCACAGGTGAGCAAAACAATAAAAAGGCCATTTGGGCTGTGAAGTAATAGTAACTCAAAGAATTTGTTCCTGAAGTTATCTGAAATATTAAGATATGATGTTGGGTGATAGTCCTGGTTTATATACATGCCAAAAACAAATGGAAAACTCTAACATGGATCAAAGTTACATGGCCGATCAAGAAATCAAATCATACATGTAGCCGAATAAACTCAATTGGAATTAATTTTGAATCGAATTTACAAGAGTAAGTATATGCTCTGCAGTTAATGTACAGCTGCCGCTTTATCATACTCGTATGACAAAATTGTGTAGTGCACATACTACTACAAGGGGAGTAAGCTGCTCCTGCAGGAGTAGTAGAGGTCCACTTATCATCAAGGAGATAAAACGTTTCTCCAGTCACTAATCTGATATGAATGCCGGGTCCACGGCCAGCAATGCTCTGAAATGAATTTCGATACAGGTCCCAAATTTCATTAATCAAATGGGATGCAGCAGCCATTGAAAACAAGTTATGATGCAGAATCTTGGCAGAAGTGCTGGAAGATGGTTGATGTTGAGGCTGTGCTGCAGAGACCGCAGCCTCCAAGCATTGATCCAGTTTCCCTGTTGGCTGCAACTCTTCCCAATTGACAGCTTCGAAGCTGGCAGTACACATTTTTTCTGTGAACGGAAGCTCCTGGATGGAGGAGCCATTACCAATGTCTGATTTTAACAGAGGTTTATCTGAAGTTGGAGATTTACTTCTGGAAGATCTCACAACAATCCACTGACCATGGGGGCTTGTGATCCAATTAGGCCTGTTAGCAGCATTTTCAAATTTACAAGCTGTGGCCAGTGCCATCACTCTGTCCCTGGGAGAAGGCCTTGGGCATAGCTCAACTGATCTATTCACCTCTGCATTGCATTCCCCAGTTGGGCTGGGGATGCTGAATGACAGAATGGGAGTAGTCTGAGAAGAGTAGGAATCCCATAGCTGATTCCTAAAATCCAAATGACTAGTTGGGGATCCCGGACTCCTAATGGCCTCCTCTGCTTCCATGGCAGAGCAGTCCTCGTTTAGGAAAGCATGGCTCAACAGCTCTGCACTGGTCCACCTCTTCTTGGGATCTCTCCGAAAGCATTTCTCTAAGAAATCCCGGATCTGAGGTGAAAGCCATGCAGGCAACTCAGGCAGCTCCTCCGTGCATCCAATCCGATACATTGCGGCGAGGGGGCTGGAAACGTGGCTCCATGGAGGCCTGCCAGTGGCCATCTCAAGCACAGTGCAGGCGAGAGACCAAATATCAGAAGCAGGCCCCTGCTCCACCTGGTTCACCACCTCTGGAGCCATCCACTGAGGAGTTCCCCTCAATCGCATGGCCTCCTGACCCTTCTCCTCATCACCAAGCCTCTTGGCAGAGCCAAAGTCAGCGAGCTTCACACCATTGGAGTCCACAAGAACATTCTTCCCCTTGATATCACAGTGCACAATCCCCTGGTTGTGTAGGTAATCGATCCCACATAGGATGCCGCGTGTGTATGCCCTGATCACTGATTCGTGCAGCTTCCCGCCAAACTTACTCAGCAGATCCACCAAGCTGCCCCCTGGCATGTACTCGATGAACAAATTGTGCAGTCCTGCACCGTTCTCGAAGCTGTAATTGCGCCCCAGGCACCGAACGATGTATGGAGAATCCAGGCACCGCAAAAACTGGTACTCATTTTCCAAAGCGACACTAAAACCCGCTGCGGATTTGATTGCAAAGAGTTGGCCATTAGAGCTGCTCATGGCGAGGCTGACTGTCCCAGAAGCTCCGGCCCCAACAACGGCACCCCTCACCCAGCCCTCTTCCTGGGCTCTCCCGATCTCTAGTTCGATTCCCATACCCTCCCAAATCAATACACAGAAGAATGTTTTTTGAATTGTGCAGACAGTCCAGCTTTCGGTGGTGGTGTAGTGAGTTTATAAAGGCCCCGTGGGAAGCGGGCGGGTGAGAGAAGCCGCAGTGACACGTTGGAGTTGCTTTCTTTAAATGCCACCCAACTCACCTGCCGATGCCTTGCTTTCTGAGCCGCCCAAATGAGCTGCCGCCGTCCGGTGCTTTTTCTTGCTTTCTTGGCCGCCCAAGTCACCTGCTGTTGCTTTTCAGACGTTGGAGTTTTCTCGCCAGCGACCCTCCGACGTTGAGTAGAGTAAAAAATACGTGAGTGCCATCGGATGTGGATGACGTGGCTGTCGGCAGAAGGCCACGAGTCCAATCGTGTTATTCCAGCCGATCAGAGGTTGTTTGAAAGGAGGATGTTGGGTACGTTCTCTGTGGTGCGTTTTTCCAATCGAATATCTAACGTGGGTGTGAAGTGGTTTTTAGTTATGATTATTGTACGGGCTACCTACTTCTTTTTAATTACGTTTGATCTTCCTTCAGTTACAATGGAAGGACGTCCGGATATTAGTTGGGGTGTGTTGGATACGCTACCTCACCATATAAATTATAAGGCGGGTGGGTGAAACAGTTTAACCAAGTGCTTGTCTTGTCAAAGGATAGGGGCCGTTATTCAAATGAATTCCAATATGTGACAAAAATTATATATTGGTAGTGGGTTGGAATTTCAAACTGGCAAATTGTTCATCAAATTCCATCCCATGATACTATCTTTTAACATATACATCTTTGCTTTGTAGAATTATAAAAAAAAATTCAACATTTACATAAAACTAAGTAAAAAAAATATCTTTTAAATAAATATAAATCAACTATCGAAATTCAAAACTAACATTCCATGTAAAATGAAGATCTTGCAATATCATGAATATTTTTTTTTTGTTTGTTAATTTGTGCGGGATCTATTGGCTACGAGATCACACTCGATCTGAGCCACACCAACCCTTAACGTGGTTGGATTTTTTGTCTCCGCAGGATTCTAATCACACTCGATCTGAGCCACACCAACCCTTAACGTGGTTGGTTTAGAATCGGTGACTTTAACAACACACTCCGTCACCAACTATCCTACACCTCGGAGACGCAATATCATGAATATAAGAGTAAAATGTTAGCCAATAAAATGTTAGAAACAAACAACATAAAAACGGAGTTCCATTTTCAAATAATTATTAATTATTATACTAAATTTTAGTTACATAACTTGTTATTAATCAACTCTAGCTATCAATTCTAGTATTTGCATATTAGATAGAGATTTATATTCCAAAAATGACAAAGTAGGTTATATTTCAGTCTTTTCCTTTATTATTTAGGAAAAGCAAAGGAAGATATCTCAAAATCTTAAATAAATAAAGAAATGACTTAAGTTTATGATTTTTGAAAAACAATTAATGTTCATTATAACTATCATATAATTTAGAATACTCACATTTAAATGAAAGTTATATTATAAAATGTTTTATTAAATATTTTTTTATATTAATGCATTTAAGCATTTTACATTTTACATCAGCGAACTATTGCATCAGCCAACTATGCACAACCAATTATGCACCAAGTAATGGAGCAAATTGATTAGAATATCCTATTCAAATATCATGATCATTCCAACATTATTAAACATTTTCTCAATCCTTTTGTTATCACATGCATAACCCTTTGTATGTATCATAAAACAAAAGAATATCCCACTAAAAAACAATAAGCGATGGCCTTAGAATTAAGCATTTTCTCAATCCTTTTGTCATCACATGCATGCCCTTTTGTATGTATCATAAAACAAAAGAATATCTCACTAAAAAACAATAAGCGATGGCCTTAGAATTGCTAAGACGCTCCATATTATATACATGTTTGTTCCTATTAAGATATAAAGACAAAGAGAAATGAAGTGTCTAGGCAAATTGCAAATCAAAGTTATGCACTTAAAATACAATATATATAGCATAATTATTATCTTCCTCGAATTCTATGAGTTATATGTTTCACAATTCACAAATAATAAATATAATTTTCATCATAATAGCATAACTTAATAACATATGAGTTATATGTTATCCACTTAAAATACAATATATATAGCATAATTATTATCTTCCTCGAATTCTATGAGTTATATGTTTCACGATTCACAAATAATAAATATAATTTTCATCATAAATAACATGTAACTTTGGGCTTACCTTAAAGTATGGAACCATACTTTTGGTCTCCACTATAGTGTGAAGGCAAAGATTTCCAATCAAATAGAGTTGTAATGGGAAACAATATTTAGATTAAATAGTAAGATATAACTGTTTTGGAAGTATTGATTTGAGACACAATTAGATAATAATTGCGTAGGTAAAGGATTTCATACCTTAAACTCACCTAATCCATTTTTGTTAAGGACGCTGCAAGGCTTACATAAAGGATTACATACCTCAATTCCAAAACTCTATACAATACACAAATAGTTGATTACCTAGTGTATCTAAGGTTGGGGGATGTTAAATATAACCTTTTTCAATACTTCAATCTAGAGAATTGGCATAAATGATATACTCAAACTTGTTCTATGGCATCTAGACTTTTGTAATCATTGAACTGCTTCATGTACTACAAAGATCTTTCAAGCACCCTGCATAAAGATAATAACATGATTAATAACTTGCAAATGTTGTTTTCAAATAACAATAAAGTCAACAAAAAACTGGTGCCCATACCTAACATACCCCTATTCCTTCATAAAATTTACCACTTAATTCATATGAAATATAACTACTATGGAGGGAAAGGAAGGTATAAAAAAGTACTTCTATTTGGACAAAACAAATGTTTTTATTGTGGCACTTGAGATGATGAATCATTAGTCATTTTCCTACATTGTTCAACTCTTCTCTCCGGAACTAGTGCAAACTCAGAAGGCATCAAACATTTAGAAAAATCTACATTACATGAAAACCTAAGAAACCTTAGGCCCTCTACCATGTACCACCTAAACAACCTCTTAATAGACTTGATCTACAACTATTTGATAGAGGAATTAACTAGGTGATTGAGAGCAAACTCCGTATGCTTAAAGAATTGCATTAGGTCCTATGAGAGAACATACAAAATACTAATAAGACATATGTGGTAATACAATTGTTAATTGGATAAATGACTCCTACTAAAAATATAACCAAAATTCGGTTGTATACCTTACTCAAAAAAGATAAATCAATGAAAAAGAGGATAGGGCTAGGTTAGAACTCACTTTGCATACCCTAAATGAACTAGCCCGAACCCTCAAACTTGTTTTTAGTTTGAAGAATTAGTGCTCTATTGCTAATTTCACTGTCCCATTGCAAATCAATTCAAATTCATGTACAAGTTGCTCCAATTTCTCTTATAAGTTGCAGAATAGAGGCAAATGGGTAGGTCAAATGAAGCAAGGCTAGACAACCTATAGAGGGCTAGAAATAAAAACAATGTGAACGTACCCAAAGGAGATTTAATTGTCACATCAATTTTGCAATCATGCATACTTGCAACACCAATGATTCTCTCCTTTGAGACTACAAGGAAAGCACCTTGTAACAAAGGTTTTTGTGGAGGTTTTTAGTGTTACAAGATTTGGAAAATTTTTCGAAAAAAGCCTTCGCTACAACCTTCACTATTAGAAGCAGAGGTTTTAACATATGTTCCATATAACTAAAACAATTTGGGCGGGGGTCGGTTTTAACGAATGTTTTTTTTGTTGGTACTTGAATTGTTAAAACACACTGGTGTGGTATTGAGTATCATGTGCCGATGCGTCCACATAAATAAAAAGCATAGATGCTTCCACATAAATAAAAAGCGGTGTGTACACATAAATAAAAAACACCGATGCTTTTTATGTTTATGCATGCATTGATGCGTATTGTAATCATGTGCACCAAAATGTTTTGAAATGATAAAAATATAATTGTATACTATGTCATTTAAAGTAGCATTGATTTCTCACAATTTTTAGCACCAGTGCGTATAACTCATAAAAATGCACCGTTTGGTGAATTCAAAAGAATGCAGTGCACCAATATGTATATATTTTAATTATTTTTTTTTTTACAAATTTTCAATTAATCATCTCAAAATCAAATATTTTTTATAATAATATTGATTTTTATATTTTTGTTCTTGCGTTTTGATATAATGATTACATTAATGCATTATCCAACATATTACACCTCTATTATTTGTAACAATGTAAATCATCCATATATTAATTAATCAACAACACACCAATTGACAATGCAATAAAATAAGAAACCCATTTTATTATATATGAATAAGTGACTCATCTTCATACAAAATGGAACAATGTAAAGGTCCACAATAATCAAAATGCAACCAATATGTAATTATTACACTCATTGGTAACATGTCCTCATGCAATTGGGACAATATATCGAGTAAATTAAACAAAATCCTTGATTTTCACAGACAAATATTCCAAAACACACGACTTGTAATAACATTCAATTATATTGATTGTCATTCGACATCACTTGAATTGCTATCATTGCTCGAGCTACATGCATGCCTCATTTCTTCATCACTTGTAGGTGATATTGTATTTTAGTTATTTAACCTGATGTTTTCTTGATCGACTTGTTTTTTATGCTCCACCTCTTCAAGTTCCATCTACAAACATAGAAACAAAGTGTAATACATATATCTACATTTATAAACAGTAGAATATACATGATTGCGTAAATCAAAAAGTGTACCATAGCAACAACTGTTTCATAAACAATACACATTCTTTTGAAGCCATGTTGCATGTCATCTCTCAAAATCTCTTATGTTGGATGCACTCAATACTTTGTTCCCTACATGTTTAATACGCTATGACAAAGCACAATCAATATAATTAATATAAAGGTTTCTTGTTGTTCTATTAATTATAAAACAAGGGAAGTTAAACAATATAGCTACTTACAATTTGTTGAATTAAGCCTTGATGCTTCAACATTTACTCACAACCCATACTTAACACAATGTCTATCAATTCTTCAATTGGCTTTTCTTTGTATGTTAGCACCTATTAGAAGACATCCATGGATGACTGTAAATTTATTATTTAAATATAAAGATCATAACAAAGATGAAATTTTAAGTAAGACTGAAAATATAAGTACTCACAAACTTTGCAATCAACCCTTTTATTCCTCGTCATCCTATCTTATGTGCTGAATGGGCTTCAATTTTTTCTTTTCTACAATAAAACAATTGAAAATTAGTATTTCATGCAATAATTAAATTCGATGTATATAAAAAAATAAATGAAAGATTATATACCTGTGATGCACATTGTAATTGTTGGGATGGTTCCTCCTGCGATGCAATTATGTTCATTTCTTTTACCATCTCATTGTACATTTTTTTGGACATCCCCATCAATGTGTATTGGTTTTTCCCTCATTTGTCCCTTGGAATTTCCATGCCATGCCTTAACCAACACACATCATTAATTTAAATCTACATATAATTTAAATATATTATTTTTTTAATACAACTTAAAGAACTTGTCTTGTTCTCTTGTTGGGATGAGCTACCATCGTGCTCGTTGTTTTCCTTAAACTTCTATTAGTCATATTCTATAAAAAAAAAAGACTGTAATCATCATATATAAAAATTACAATTATTTTTTACAAAATAAGATTTCGGTGCTGATAATAAACTAGTATGCATCGGTGTGTTAATAATATGTATACACATCGATGCTTTAATAATATGTATATGCACCAGTGCTTTAATAATGTGTATACAAACTGGTGCTCTATAAATTAATAGAAGCATCAATGCCTCATTACTCTTTATTGCGCACTTAAAATACGATGCTTTCGATATTAAAAACAAGGTTTTTTTTTTAGTTTTTTTTTTAAACTCTGCAATGTTGTTGATATGAACATCTGCACCGATGCATTATTCCTATACAATGCACACTGCGAACCACACAATAAGTTTTTAAAAAGAAAACTAACATCAATAGGGTTTGGGATCCAATGCAATGAATGATCCCATTGCAACGGATACCAAATGCCCCATATACAAGTTAAGAAACCCTATAAAAATCTATTTCTGAAAAAAAAATCTACTCGTGAAATATAGAGGGGAAAGCCAAGAGAAACAACAAGGAAGCTAGAGATTCTATTACTGAATGCAACTATGAAACCCTTTTTTTTTATAGTGCATTGAAATTTGTTTGAATCAAATATGGAAAAGATTGAGATGATGAATAGAATAAAATCACATACCTGGAATTTCTCCTCTGCAAATTTGTATGTAAATCCGACTCTTAAAAAATATCTACCCACTCCAAAGACTTTGCTCGTAAATCTCTCTTGCATAAATCTGCCCTCTAAAATTTGGCAAAATAATGAAATAATGATTAGGGTTTTGATTTATAAACACATACATTTTGAAAGTATACAATTCCCGCTCATTTTTTCCTTGTATATTTCGGTGCATTGATTTAGTTTGGTAATATTTTTTTTTATTTTACCCTTTAACAATGTGCTCGACAGTAAGATGTGCCAGTGTGTTTTTTTACCAGAACGCACCAGGGTTGTATTGGTTTCTAAGCGCACCATGGAAGGTTTATGGTTTTTAAATTATTATTATTATTTGTTTAAGAATCAATTGTTCTGGTGTGCTTTGTTATTGGGGGAGCACTGGTGCACTTTGTTATCGGGGAGCACTAGTGTGATTTTTTATCGAGGAGCACCATGATGTATTTTATCATTTTAGTATTTTATATTAATACCGGTTATCCGTGCGTTTTGTTTGTTGAGCACCAGGGTGTTATGTTTTGTAAGATAAGTGGTGCAATTGGTTGAATTAGGAGCACATTTTTTCTGGTGCGAACTTATTTATACGTGCACAAGTATGCTTTGTTATAGGGGAGCACCACAATGCATTTAATTTTTTATATAAAAAAATGATACTTTAGTATTTCATATTAATAGCAGTTATCAGTGTGCTTTATCGTTAAGCACTAGTGTGCATAGTTGACTTAGGAGCACTGATGCGCATGGTAAACTTAGGCGCACCTATGTTAAAACCTCTATAAAAATCTCTACCCACCCATCTTAAGTCGACTTACCGCACCAATGCGCCTTAAGTTGACTTACCGCACCAATGCGCCTTAAGTTGACTTACCACACTAATGCGCCTAAGTAAACTTAGGGCACACTGGTGCAGTTGGCCGACTTAGGCACACCGATGTTAAAACTGTAAGTTTTAAACCTGTGAAGTAAAACAATGCATATAGTTTCTTAATCAAAACAAAAATTAATCAATGGCTCATACACGTAGTACACAGAGATTTACGTTGGAAACCCTTAACTGGGAGAAAACCAACCTTCCTTAGTGTCGCACCTTTCAACTCTTCATTGTATTAATTTCACCATTCACCATACAATATATACAATATTTTAGGTATTCTGTAGCTACCAAAACCCTAATCCATTAATCTGGGATTAATTTAGAAAACCGCTAAAAATAGAAAAATCCACTAAAATAGCAAAAACCGCCCAAAAAACAATTTCGGGGCACTGCCCCGAACCCTGTCAGCTCCAGGATACCGCTCAGAGCCAAACACTGTGCGTAACCAAGGGGGGATAAACCTGCTCCCCCCAGGAAAGCTCCCAGCTCACACGACACACAAAGCGAAGGAAGTTGGGATCGTCAGACACAGTTGTCAAATCTGACATGCCCACACACACACATGCAAAGAATATAACACATACCCAACATTCTCCCACTTGTTGTTTTCTTTGCAT
Source organism: Picea engelmannii (assembly GCA_009831015.1). Lineage (NCBI taxonomy): Eukaryota > Viridiplantae > Streptophyta > Pinopsida > Pinales > Pinaceae > Picea > Picea engelmannii. The sequence goes on along the minus strand of ML786892.1, from coordinate 1,422,603 downwards.
ACATGGGTTCACAGGATTACATAGTCAACAATCCAGGGCAGCAATGCCGGTTGTTACTCTACACCAAGCAAACTTCTTTGTGCTCACAAACTTTGTCAATGGATTTGCAACATTCTTCAAAGTGTCAACCTTTTCCAGCAACACCTTCTTTTCTTTAACCATGTCTCTCACAAAGTGATACTGAACATCAATATCCTTTGTCTTTGAATGATAAGAAGGGTTATTTGCTAGGAAGATTGCACTTTGACTGTCACACTCTAATCTCATTTCTTTTTGCACCAACCCAATACCTGAACATAATCTCTGTAACCATACTGCTTCCTTGCTTGCATGAGTGGTTGCCATGTATTCAACTTCTGTAGTTGAGAGTGCCACTACAACCTGTCTTTTGCTAATCCAACTGATTGATCCTCCAAATAGTTTAAACACATCCCACTTGTGGATATTCTTCGATCTAGATCTCCAGCCCAATCTGCATCAACAAACCCATGTAGGTCCACCACTCTGTCCAATCATGATCTTCCTTGGTAGCAAAATCCATAATTGGTAGTGCCACACAAATACCTAAAGACCCTCTTTATTGTTGTCCAATGCTCCTTCCCATAGTTTTGACATATACCTGCTCAAAAACCCCACTGCATGTGCAATGTCCGGTCTAGTATAGACCATTGCATACATCAAACTGCCAACTGCACTGGCATACAGAACATGGGACATGTCCTCTTCTTCTTCCTATATCTTGGGACACTGATTTTTAGATAACTTTACAGCTATAGGAATAGGAACCTTGACCGATTTACTTCCATGCATATTAAACCTCTGCAATATCGTCTCAACATCTTTTCTTTGATTCAACCAGAGTTTCATGTTTTCACAATCTCTTTTAATCTCCATTCCCATAATGAAGTTACCAACACCAATATCCTTCATGTCAAATTTGGAGGATAGTTGCGATTTCACCTCCTTGATAGCATCCATGTTATTTAGTACCAATAACATGTCATCAACATACAACACTACATAAATGAAGTGATTACCAACCTGCTTGGAATATACACAGTGATCATCCCTGCTTCTCACAAATCCCAAACCAAGAATGTATGTGTCAAAATTTTGGTACCACATCCTAGGTGATTGCTTCAGACCATATAGTGACTTCTTTAGCTTACATACAAACTCTTTCTTTCCCTTCACTACAAAGACTTATGGCTGCTTCATGTAGATTTCTTCTTCCAGATCCCCATGTAGGAATGTTGTCTTCACATCCATCTGTTCCACTTCAAGATCAAAAGCAACAAAAATAGATAAAATAAATCTAATAGAAGTTAACTTGGTAATAAGAGAAAAAATCTCACCAAATTCAATTCCCTCTACCTGGGAATAACCTTTTGCTACTAACCGAGCTTTGTATTTCTCCACTTTTTCTTCTGCATTAAACTTCTTCTTAAACAACCATTTGCTACCAACAGATTTTCTTCCAGCTGGAAACTCAAATATATCCCATGGCTCATTCTTATCCAAGGCATCCATTTCTTCAACCATGGCCTTCTTCCAGAGTTTACTATCCTCTGAATTCACTGCTTCCTCGACAATTCTGGGATCATCATTAGTAATAGATAAATAAAAATTAGAACAAAAATCAGGTGGACTATACCTTTCTGGTTTCCTTCTTTCCCTCACTGATCTCCTCAATACTGGGGTATGAGGTTATTCTTCTTATGCTTCATCTTCTTCAAATGATTTATATTTTGCATCATCCAAATCAAACTTTATTTTCTCAGGTTCTTCTTGCCTTAGTAGGAATTCATGTTTGGAAACATCTTTTACCTCTCTAAAAAAAACATCCCGACTGTAAACAGTCTTCTTAGTTTCTGGGTTCCAAAGCTTATAACCTTTCACGCCATCTTTATAACCCATAAAGATACACTTTTCATCTTTATTATCCAACTTACTCCTATTTTCCTTTGGAACATGTACATAAGCATCACAACCAAACACTCTGAGATGTTCAAGAGAGGGTTTCTTACCAGTCCATACCTCGAGTGGAGTTTTATCATCCAACACTGATGAGGGTGATCGATTGACCAGGTAACATGTTGTACCCATTGCCTCTACCCATAATTCATGTCCTAACTCGGCACCACTAAGCACACTCGCTTTTTCCATCAGTGTCCTATTCATCCTTTCTGCAACTCCATTCTGTTGAAGTGTGTATGGAGTAGTATTTTTCCTTGCTATACCACACTTCTTACAGAATTCTTCGAATTCATTTCCGCAGAATTCTCCACCATTATCTGTCCTCAATACCTTTATTGTATTCTCTGTTTGATTTTATACCAGAGTCTTAAACTCTTTAAATTTATCAAATACCTTAGATTTCTTTCTAAGAAAATAAATCCATCTGTTCCTTGAGAAATCATCTATGAATGAAACATAATACACACATTTACCTAGTGATGGAACATGCACAGGTCCAAACACATCACTGTGTATCAACTCTAAGATCCCCTTTACTCTTGTAGCACTATATGAGAATCTTACTCGATTTCGTTTACCATATATGCAATGTTCACAGAAATCAAAATCCAGAGTGCAATTAGACATACCTTCAACCATACCTTTATCGTGTAGTGTTCAAAGGCCCTTTTCTCCAATATGCCCCAGTCTTTGATGCCTCAACATGGTCTTATTTCCAAGGACAATATTGGTCTTGTCTTCTTTATTTATCTGCTCAGGGACAACATAAATTTTACACCCATTAGTATAAGTGCTTCCCAACAACTTTTACAGAGTTCCACATCGAACTCCCCTCATCACACCATTTCTCCTCATACGATCTTGCAATTTCCCTTTCCCAATACAGTATCCAATCCTGCATCATCCAACTTGATTACATATATTAGGCTCCTGGCTAGTTTTGGAATGTGCAGAACCCCAGGGATAGTTCTAATCCTTCCATATTTTAGCAACAACTTAACCATTCCACGTCCCATGATTTTGGTTGTCGATTCATCTCCTAGGAATACATCACCACCATCATAATTTTCATATTCACAGAACCACTCCCAGTGAGGATTCATATGATATGACACATCTGAGTCAATTAACCATACACCATGGTCTGCATGTGTACTTGTAGATGTCAGGTAAACATCACCTCCTTCTTTAGTGGAGGTTTTCACCTCTATGGAAGAGGTATTATCAGATCCCTTTGGTTTATCAACCTTCTTAGACTTGCAATCTTTCTTATAATGCTCTGTTTTACCACACTTCCAACATTTCCTCAAAGATTTTCCTGGAGACTTAGATCTACTTGTAGATTTAGATCTCCCCCTCGAAGACTTACCAAGATTCTTGTCTTGGGTATGACCTATTACAAATAAAACATATGTGCTCTGACTATCCATGATTTTCTACCTCATCTCTTCAGATAACAAGGATGCAACGACATCCTCATACTTTAATGTAGATTGAGTGGTACTACCAATTGCTACAACTAGATTATCCCAAGAGTCTAGAAAATAACATAACAAAGTAATACACTTATCTTCTCTTGCAATCATAATATTAACAGATACCAGTTGACTTACAAGAGTATTAAAGGCATTTAGATGTTTTGTCACAGAATCTCCATCTTCCATCCTAAGATGATACAACTGCTTTCGAAGAAACAACTTGTTTACCAGGGACTTTGATTGATACAAATTCCCTAAATTATCCCATAGTTACTTGGCTATAGATTCTCTCGAGACATTCAACAACACCAAATCTTCCATGCAGAGTCAAATAGTATTCCTTGCTCTTCTCTCCAACTTCTCCCAATCTTCCTTTGACATATCAGTAGGTGGTGTACTAGTAGTTTGTGTACTAGTAGGTTGTGTACTAGTAGATTGTGTGCCAGTAGACTGCGTACCAGTAGGATGTGTACCAGGATCCACAACGATCCATTGTTCTTTGTCTACAAAAGGTCCTCCATCTTGAGCTTCCATAGCTCAAATTTTTTACCGTTGAACTTCTCTATCTCGATTCTAGAAGAGATCTCCATTCCTATTTCTACACTCGAATCACCACTACAAAATCTCCCACTAAACCCAGATATATCATAGACCCAAGATAAACTTGATCTATTAAGACCGAGCCAAACCCTCAACAACAAAGGCGTCCCCCTAAAGCCAAAAACGAGCTTTGATACCACATGTAAGTTTTAAACTTGTGAAGTAAAGCAATGCATATATATTCTTAAGAAAAACATAAATTAATCAATGGCTCATACACATAGTACACATAGATTTACGCTGGAAACCTTAACCGGGAGAAAACCAACCTTCCTTGGTGTCGTACCTTTCAACTCTTCATTGTATTAATTTCACTATTCACCATACAATATATACAATATTTTAGGTATTATGCAACTACCAACACCCTAATCCCTTAATCTGGGATTAATTTAGAAAACCGCTAAAAATAGCAAAATCCGCTAAAATAGCAAAAACTGCCCCCCAACAAAATTTTGGGGCACTGCCCCAGACCCCCTCAAGTCCAAGCTACTGCCCAGAGCCAAATGATGCACGTAACCAGGGGAGGCCAAACCTGCCCCCCCCAGGAAAGCGCCCGACGCACACAACATGTAGAGCGAAGGAAGTTGGGATCGTCAGACGCAGTTGTCGAATTTGACGCGCCCACACACACATGCAAAGAATATAACACATACCCAACAAAAAACTCTGGTCTCCCACCTCCACTATAAATAGAGAAGGGATAAGTTTTTTGGGGAGGTTCTATAAAAACCTCCGCAAAAAGGTGTTCTCCTTGTAGTGTGCGTATTTGAATCCCTCTCAATGTTTAAACCCTGAAATGAAGTCTCTAGAGCATCATCTCTGTTTTAACTATCTGAAAACTAACCGATAAAACCATATACATAAATAACTATTCCTTTAATACTTAGTGCCCTACTATAACTACATTGTTCCATTGCAAATCAATCAAAATTCATGCACGAGTTTCTCCATTTTATCCTTCACACTACACAATAAGGCTAATCAGTAGGTTAGATGAAGAAAGGACACAAAACTTACAAAATCTCGGAAAAACAACCATGTGAACATATCCAATGAGGATTGTATTCTCACATCAACCTTCCAATCATGCACACCTATGGTTCTAATTATTCTCTCTTATGAGTGTCTAAAGCCCTCTGACTAAACCCTTAAACAAAGTCTCCATAGCGCAAAACCTTATGGATAAAACCACACGTACACGTCCAATGATTATCTCCTCCAAGCATCTAAATCCCTTTGACTAAACCCCAAAATGAAATCTCTAGAGCATCATCTCTCCTATGACCATCTAAAACCTTACACATGAACTGTTAAAGACTAATAAATATGTGATAAAAGAAATGTGCACTAGATGTTTTTGAAGATGAAATTAAAGAATATAAAGCAGCCATGCCCCTTGAATGACTCCAAGATGAATTAGAAAAAAAATACAAGCATCAAGAAAATTCACTAAGTGTATTTCAAGGTAAAGTTAGAGAAAAAAATGAAGCAACCATGCCATGATCGAGTTTTATATCCTGCATAGTTATTTCATCTCACATTTTCTTTAGCAGATTCATCTTCACAAGTGGGTGTTCATAGGGTTTCAAATGATGTAATGGGGAGAAAATTACTAAAGAAAGTTGAGACCAATCCTTTTCCATAATAATTATTTCTTTAATATAGAACCATAAAACATCATCCTCCAAGCAACATGCATAGGTAGGAAGGTGGGTGCATTCAAACCGCCAGCTACCGACCAAAACCTTACTCATGTGAGACATGAGGTTGACATAATAATATTTTTTTTTTATTTGTTTTTAATGATAGAAAATATGCATTCCTCCAATCAGACACTTAAATATAATAATAATAATAATAAAACATCTAAATACCATTTTTTTCTATACTTTAAGTAACCTATGATTAGTTTGTCAATTTTTTTAATATGCTTACTGTCATGACCCCACAAATCGTCTGTTTAGATCTTGCGATGGTTCACCTCCTGAGGGCATGTGACACCATGATGGTTCGTACTTGGTTTCTTGGCAACACCAAGAATACTTCGTTTGGACTATGCATCTTCACCTAGATCATACCCATACTCCATTCTAGGCTATAGGCGAGTTGCACTCCTACTCTAGTGAAAATATGGTATACTTAGATGATTGATAACAGTTTAACACTTAGTCATTTATAAGCATACATCCATGAACATGAGAGACCAAGAGAACAATTGTGGAACAAATGAAAGACATACACAAAAATAGTACGGGTGGCACAACCCGTGCCTAACACCCGACTAAGCCTTTGTTATTACGAAACAGTTACAGTATGAACACTACTGTCTCGCTTTACAACTTGGTGGAGTCACACGACTCGCCTCACCTCACCAAGACACTCATACACAAATTCATTACACCAAGACTCTATGTTGCAATTGTCTCTGCAACCTCCTGCGGTGCACCTCAGACATGCGCCCCTCAACCATAGACTTGTTGTCCCTTCATTACCGCAAACTTCACCAAGTTAACACAGATCTCAATTCTGCCTCACACATGCCTCCAAAAAAACTCCATTTCCATACTAACCAAAATATCCTAGAGAGTCCCACCCTTGGATACTTGTCTTCCATCTTGGCATCTCTGCCTCAGTTCTGCCTTGCCTTAGACTTTTCCTTAGACTTGTTCTCTCTAAATCTCTTGCCAAATCCTACATTCCTTAGTTGTGCTCCCTTGTTCTCTTATAGGGACTCCAAGGGTCACCAATGTGAAACGTCAAGTCTTATGGGTGTTTCACGCCCCTTTGTGAACCCACACTCAAACGATTCATCGCACCCCTTCGTGGACCTAGTGTTCCCAAAGAGGCCCACACACCCATCAACCGTCATGTCTCTTAGACTAGATTACCCCATCCTTGACGCGTGTCACTTTCCTTATGCGTTCTCTTGTACCAATCATTGTGACTCCTTGTGGGTGGTCGATGGGGTCATCCAACCTCTTTGGTGTACCCATGTTGTTGAGGGAAGATTGGTCCACTCTTTGGGCATGCTCCCAAGTTGCCCCTCCCTTACGCAAAAACAACCCAATTCTTTGTTAATCATTCTAAGTAAAGTAAGGTGTGTGCCCCCTCAATGCCGCACATCGCCATCATGCACCCAAGCTTCCCCTGATCACACCCACACGTCTTCATTCTCCGAACCGATCACATGCCCCTTGGTGTTATTTTTCCCAATTGATCCGCAAGTCTTCCCAAAGAGTGTGTGCACTCGATGGGTGTCATGGGAGACCTTACATCCTCCCTCACTCCAAGTTGTTTTGTCCTTAGAAACATCCATCGATCTCCAAGGTGCCTCTATCCCATATTCAGATCTTGTCACCACTCAATGATTGTTGTCTCCTCAACTGATGTCATCAAGACTAAATCCCCTTAGGAAGTTACATGAGTCTACAAAGTGTTGCTTATCTCTAACTTATTGTTACTTCCATACTTCAGTTTGTCTACCCATTTTTGAAATACTGAGACTGGGGGGGGGGGGGGGGGGTGAATAATTATGAACAATTTATACCACTTTTAACCACAATATATATTCTTTCACTTTATCAACAATGTTCAATAGTTTATCATCAATGTATCATCTATGATTGCATTCAATATATATTTTATAAGCATGTAATCATAAGCAGCATCACATAAACATCACATCAAGAACACAATACACACGTATTTACATGGAAACCCAAATGGGAGAAAACCACATAATGCTTTCTTATATATATATATCAATAATTCATTCATAGGAAGCATCAACTTACCAATTCTCCAGATGCAACTAGAAGGGGGATACAACCCCCTATTTAGAGGCTCCAACCTGAAGGAAGCTACAACTCCCTAAATTCTTTGGCTCCAACCAGAAGGAGGATACAACCCCCTGGTTTCTCTGGCTCCAACCATAAGGTGTCTACAACTACCTAAATGCTATGGCTCCAACCAGAAGGAGGCTACAACCCCTGAATTCCCCGACTCCAACCAGAAGGTGGATACAACCACCTATCCTTGCCTCGTCTTATCACCCTAAAGTATAAGTGTAGACCAATTGTCACTACCACAATCATTTCCACTATCACTGCCACTGTCATTGCCACTATCACTGCCACTGTCATTGCCACTGCCACTTTCACTGCCATTGTCACTGTCACATCAACCTGTAACCTGTCATTGTCACCGATACTCAACCAGATCCTCTCACACAGATCATACACCAATGACAACTCTCAACTAGATGTCCAACATCACCAACCCATGCCTCTACCAAGAATGTCCTAGGATCACCAACAGACCATCACAAGGTATATGTCTCAACCAAGTACCAACCTGTATCATGCATCAACCATGCATGCATCAACCTGTTCCACAACCTATACCATCAACCATGTACCATAACAAGAGAATCAACTTTGCACCATACCTATATCATCAACACCTGTACCATACTATTTTCCAACCATGCACATCGACCATGTACATCAAAAACATACCATGTACCAATCATATACCATATCATTCCATACACCATATACGAATAAACCAAGATATGAACCAACAATGTATCTCACCAAGTAGACCTCAACCAACATGTACCATGCACCCAATGATGTGCCTTAAGTCATAAACCAAATCTCACAAACACATGCCTCAAGCATGCTCCTCAATATCACCAAGATGCAACCTCATAACACGATATACCAAGCCTCAAGTATGCACCATAACATGTAACCAAACCATACACCAAGATAGCCAATAATGCTTCTAATCAATGTACCATAACATCACCAAGATGTATCATATCAGATACTATCATCACCATGCATGTACCATAACACCATAACCATAACCCTTAAAACTTACCTCTGATCTTGTAGCTGACCCGCAATAATGTAAATTGACATGTAACTTCTTCCACAGTCCTTAGCACTCATGTACCAACATCTCTTCTCACCCTTTCACAAGATTTTCATAGATCTGCGACTTCCTTTAATACTACCCACATATATTCATTCTTTTCTCCATTGCAGCCCACATACATCTATGCCCTTATGAAATGCAACTAGTAGATGCCTCAGAAACTAAGGTTACTAATAGTTTCTTCAACTTTGAGACTTTCACCTTCGACCTTCCTTCATAACTTCATACTTGATGTCAGATTTAACCTCAGATAGACCATAACATTCACAAGATAGATATTCATTGTAAGTGTATGTGTTCTTATGAGAGACTCCTTGAGGTGTTTATATAATTTTTCATAGTAACCTCTCTCCTTTATTTAGGGGTTTCTCGTTACAACCACTTTACCCTTTCACCAAGACTTGTAACCAACTAGGTGATTTTTGACCATTCTTTGGGGTTTCCAACTTTACAAGGTCATATCTCCCTAACCGTGAGGAAACACGTGGCGTTCCACATATCACGGGAAACAAAACGACATGTACTATCCATCTATGATAGTCTTACCTACAATTTCACTGTCCTTCATGTTCATATTCCTTAATCAAATTTGGGTCCCATAACCACACCTTCGGGGTTACATGTAGACTACATCAAATGCACCTAAAGAGCTCACCATCAATATAGATATTACAAATGTCAATCAAATGTCCAACATCTATGGACATCTCCGGGGGTTGACATCAATATCCAAGATCACTCTCCAAGGGTTGACATCAATGACAACCAATTGTCCAACAATCTCCCCCTTTGGCATTTATGGCAACACCAACATTGATGGCAACACTTAGACATGAAAACACTCATGCTCACGCTCCCCCTGTGACCATTTCTCCTCATCAATGTTTCTATCTCTCCCCCTTTGACATCAATGGTAAAGGGTATCTCCCCTTGGGGTTGCTCTCCTGTCTTCAAACCTCTATTCTTTCTCTTCATCTTTGACCAAAGGTTAACTCCCCCTATCGATATGTCTCCTCCTGATACTGTTCCTGCTATAATCAATCATGGGTAAAAGAATAGATCCCTTTGTGGGTATGTATCCATGTTTGTATGCTACTTATATTCCTTTCTGGATCTCTCTCTATGATGATTTTTCTTCCCTTGACTTTTATGTAAGACGTATATGCTTCCTTTCCTCTCTTCTAGTGTTGTTTATTGTCCATTGGTGATTCCTCTTGAATTTCACTGGCATATATAAAAAGCCTTCAAAATTTGATTTCTTCATTTACTTGTCATGGTCACTTGACTATACTATTCAACAATGTCCTTCTGATGATAGAAATTTTGTTGACAGTTTCTCTTTCCCTGTTCTGTTGTGCCTTTCACTGCTTGACTTTCTGTGATTTTATTGATTCCAATTGTAAATATGTTGCTATGAATCTAACCCATGTTTCTTGTACCTGCTGAGCATCTCACGAATCCATGTTTGTCCATATATCACAAACTGTTCATAACCTTGATACTCAACTATCTGTTGGTTGTGGAGCTTGATTATGTTTCTGATTCAGAGGTCCTTGCTTTCAGCCATGTTTATACCCCATGAAGACTTTACACCCCAGAAGTATGTACACTCTTCCATGCGGGGGAGTGCAGAGGGGGGGTACCCCCTTTGCGGGGTCCGGGGGGTCTATCCCCTCGGCTGGGTGGTTCGAGGGTGAAGCCCCCGAAGGAAAAATTGCATTGTAAATGTATATTGTAATTTCATTGTAAATCTGGACTGTTCATTATAAGGTCGCAGATTTAACGCTAGAAATTATGTTAGGGTTTTTTTCCCTAGAAGGAAACCCTCTATTATGAGGGAAATGTATTGCAGCTATGCATTATGACGAGTATTGTATTCTGAGAGAGGAGACTATGAGAGAAAGAAGAGGAAGTTACAATGGGTTTTGATGTAGGTTGTATCCCTTCATTTGCTAGATAATAATAAAGGAAGGACTTGGCAATTTCTCTGGTGGACGTAGCCCACACTGGGTGAACCACGTAAATCTGTGTCTCTCTTGTATTGTGTATCTTCCGTGTTTTGTTTCCTCATTTGTTTTATTTTATTGCTCTGCGGTCCTGTTTTTCTAACAACTGGTATCAGAGAAAAAGGTAACTCGTAGGAAAAGAGGGTTCCTGGTTCGAGTGGGAGCAATGTCAGAAGATGGAAAGTTTAGGGTCGAGAAATTTAACGGCCAAAACTACCAGTTATGGAAGATGCAGATGGAAGATTATTTATATTAGAAGGATCTATTCCTACCATTCGACGGAGTAGCAAAGAAGCCGACGGCCATGAAGGACGAAGAATGGGAGATTCTTGACAGAAAGGCTCTAGGAACGATACGACTGAGCTTGGTAGCGTCGGTGACTTTCAATATTTCGAAAGAAAAGACAACGAAGGATATGATGGACGCATTGGCTAAACTGTATGAAAAACCCTCGGCATCTAATAAGGTATTTCTAATGAAGAGATTATTTAATATGAAGATGTCAGAAGGTGGGTCTGTTGCAGATCATTTAAATGAATTTAATACGGTTACTAATCAACTAAGTTCTGTAAAAGTGGACTTTGATGATGAGGTTAGGGCTCTTCTAATATTGTGCTCATTTCCAGAAAGCTGGAATGGCTTGGTCATGGCTGTAATTAACTCTATCTTTGGTTCAAATACTTTAAAATTTGATGATGTTGTTGGTGTTATCCTTAGTGAGGAAATGCGACAGAAAAGCACAGGTGAGACATCAGGTAATGCGTTGAACATGGAAAATAGGGGAAGACAAAAGGATAGAGGAAAGGGCCTAGGGAACCGCGAGAATTCTAGGAAGGGCAGATCCAAATCCAAACTTGGAAAGATAGAGCGTTAGAATTGTGGGAAGAAAGGACATCTGAAGAAAGATTGCAGAGCTCCAAAGAAACAAAGAAATGGACAACGAGAGAGAAATCAAGAAGCAAATGTAACAGGTGATGTGTTACAAGATGCTTTGATTCTTTCTGTAGATAATATTTCTGAGTCTTGGGTAGTATATTTGGGGGATTCATTTCATGCCACACCCCATAGGAAACATTTTCTAGATTATGTTCAAGGTGATTTTGGACAGGTTCATTTGGGTGATGATGCACCATGCAAAATTGTTGGAATGGGAAAGGTAAAAATAAAGCAACGCAATGGAAA
>ML786892.1:1387750-1407999 GCA_009831015.1 Picea engelmannii | reverse complement strand
GGTATGTTTTTACTATAGGTGGAACAACAGTAAGTTGGATTTTGAAACTGCAAAAGGTTGTTGCACTTTCAACAACAGAGGCAGAGTATGTTGCTGCTACAGAGGCTAGTAAAGAGATGATCTGGTTACAAAGGTTTATGGAGGAATTGGGAAAGAAGCAGGAGAATAGCAGGTTGTACTGTGACAGTGAGAGTGCAATTCATCTTGCAAAGAACTCAACCTTCCATTCAAAGACTAAACATATATAGTCGAGGTACCACTTCATAAGATATGCCTTGGAAGATGGACATTTGAAGTTGGAAAAGATACACACTAGCTAGAATCCTGCAGACATGTTAAGAAAGGGAGTAACTAGAGAGAAACTGAGTTCCTGCTCAGTTTCAGTTGGTCTTCAAGAATGAATATGAAGATGAGAAATTTGCCAGGTCCAAGAAGGTTCAAAGTCCAGTATATACAACAACGATGGAGTTGTTGAGATCAATCTCCAAGTGGGAGATTGTTGGTTGTGGAGCCTGATTATGTTCCTGATTCAGAGGTCCTTGCTTTCAGCTGTGTTTATACCCCATGAAGACTTTACACCCTAGAAGTATGTACACTCTTCCACGTGGGGGAGTGCAGAGGGGGTACCCCCTTTGCGAGGTCTGGGGGGCCTATCCCCCTGGTTGGGGGGTTCGGGGGCAAGTGGGCCCCTGAAGGAAAAATTTCCTTGTAAATGTATATTGCAATTTCATTGTAAATCTAGACCGTTCATTATAAGGTTGTAGATCTAACGGTAGAAATTATGTTAGGGTTTTTTTCCCTAGAAGGCAACCCTCTGTTATGAGGGAAATGTATTGCGGGTATGCATTATGGCGAGTATTGTATTCTGAGAGAGGAGACTGTGAGAGAAAGAAGAGGAAGTTACAGTGGGTTTTGTCATAGGTTGTATCCCTTCATTTACTGGATAATAATAAAGGAAGGACCTGGAAATTTCTCTGGTGGACGTAGCCCACACTGGGTGAACCACGTAAATCTGTGTCTCTCTTGTATTGTGTATCTTCCGTGTTTTGTTTCCGCATTTGTTTTATTTTATTGCTCCGCGGTCCTGTTTTTCTAACACTATCCAAAATACTGACCCATCTGTCACCGTGCCATTCTACAGACTTTTCTTGAATATACTACAATTGATCATCACATGTTCATGTTGATCAAATGGAATCAAATATGTCCATTGATCTGATTTATCTACCCATCAAACTCCGCATGTGTGGAACAACCTGTATTGAATATATCCCTACCTAAATACATACATGCAATATAATCATAAACTTCTTCCTACCAACTGATGCATGTGTGGGAACACAAATTCTCAACTGATCAATATGTTATTTCACACTTTTGCTATCCGACTACTCTAAAACTGTCTCTACAAACACTTCATGCTACTCGAAAGACGGTTCTCTGATATGTAGTGTCTACTGCATGGACTTACTCTTTTCAACATACATATTTGTTGGGAGTCTCCAAGTCGAGTGGCTCAGAAAAATACGTGTTTTGATGTGAAGTTGTCTTCTTCTTCGTTTGTAGACTCATCATATTTCTAAACTCTGACTTCTTCCTTTCTGACCGCGGATTGTTCTCGCACTTCAATTCCTGAAAGTACAATCTCTTGGGCTTGTTATTTATTCACTTGCTCTTATTTTCTTTCTCTCACTACTACAAATCCTACAATCTCTGGGACCTGTTCTTTATTCACTTGTTCTTCTGGTTTTTCATTTCCTCTCCAAACCTTCCTGTATTTGACATATTTTTTTCCCTGTAGTTTTGTCTTCATCTTGTACTATTGCCAATCCTGAGAGTATGAATTATGGATGTCCTTCTTTCATATGATCTTCCTTTTCATGTTCTTTTTTTCTTTTCCAAACCTTCTTATATATGATATCGATGTTCTTTCTCAAAGAAGTATCCATCATGCTTCTACAATCATGAACTATGTGTCCATAGTTATGGCACTTGTAACATTCAATGTCATGTGGGGCCCCATAAGCTTTTCTTGCTTGAACATTTCTTTCATAAGCACTGCAATATGCAACCTTATGCCCAAAGTTAGTACAATAGAAACAATGACCATAAAGTAAATTTACATACCTAAGAGTGAATGATCTTCTTTGTTGTGTAGTCCTTCTGAATTCCTACCTTGGATGATCATGATCTTCTCTTTTGTGGATCTCTTCATCATGGTTGAAGCTTCTTTGTTTCCTTAATGTGGTAGGTCTTGTTGAATGTGTATCTCTATTATACTCTTTCTTATTTGATTCTTACTGACCATGATTCCTTCCTTTGAGTGCTTCTACATAACTCTTTACTCTTTTCTTCATTCTTCTTTTCTAGTAACCTGGAGGGATTCTCTTCAATATTCTCTACTGACGAGGTGGATGTTTTTGTCTCTTCAACATTCTTGTTGAGCTTGACGATTTTAAATCTCAATGTGACAACTTCTTCTTCAAGCTTCTCAACCTCTTCTTCTTTCTTCATCATCTGAATCTTCATGAATTCTTATGTTCGGTTTACTTCTTCACATTGGATCTTCAAGGAGATTCTTTCGTTTTCAAGTCTTCTCTCTTCTTGACCAAATTCTTCATCAAGATGGTTCAAGTCATTAGTTCTTTCCTTCAGATGATCTGTCAATATCTTCTCTCGCTTTTCTGCTTCTTCCTTCTGTGCTGCTATTTTGATTTCCAAATATTGCTTCTGATCCTTGAGATTTTCTTTAATTCTTTTGGCTTCTTCTAGATGACCCTTTAACATCATGATCATCTGCTCGACTTGTTTGGAGTTGGAGTTCTGATATTCTTCTTTCTTATTTAGTTCTTCCCGAAGTGACTTTTTTTTCTCCTTTTCCCTCTTTATAACTTCTATGGAACTCATCAATTCTTCCCTGTAATCGACTTCTACCTCTTCACACTCTTCCTCTTCTGAATATGTCTGACACGATGAGCATCTTTCTTCATGTTCTGTACCTATATCTTCTTTAAAAATCTATGATTCTGTGATGGGTGAAGAATAGATATTATGTAGCTTATCCCAAAGTTCCTTAGCTGATGAGAATTTACCTACTTTGTCTTTTATAGAATCATATAGTCCTTCCAAAATGAAATCCATTGTTATTTTGTTCTTCTTCTTCAATTCCTTCTTGGTTGTAGTCTTAGGTTTCTTTGTTGCATTGTATCATGTCACAACTGACTGCCAAATATCATATCCATGTGCCTGCAAAAAAAATTTCGTTCTTCTGCTCCATATGTCATACACTAGACCACTCTGACCATCAAACATTGGTACTCCATTCTCAGTATATTCCATGATCTTCTTCTAGTGGTTATACTGCTTCATGAAGGACCAAATCTGATACCAATTATTGGAATATTGAGAGGGGGGAGTGAATCAATATGAGCACTTTATAACACTTTTAACTACAATATATATTATTTCACTTTATCAACAACGTTCAACAATTTATCATCAATGTATCATCTATGATTGCATTTAATAATATATATATATATATATATATATATATATATATATATATATATATATATATATATATATATATATATATATCATAAGCATGTAATCATAAGTATCATCACATAAACATCACATCAAGAACACAATACACCAATATTTATGTGGAAACCCAAATGGGATAAAACCACATAATGCTTTCTTATATATATCAAAACTTCATTCATAGGAAGCACCAACTTCCCAATTCTCCAGCTGCAACTCGAAGGAGGCTACAACCCCATATTTACAGGATCCAACCAGAAGGAACCTACAACTCCTTGGATTCTATGGCTCCAACTATAAGGAGGCCACAATCCTTTGGGTTCTTCGACTCTAACCAGAAGGTGGCTACAACCACCTGAATTATTTGGCTCCAACCAGAAGGAGGCTACAACCCCATGGGTGCTTCAGCTCCAACCGGAAGGTGGATACAACCACCAATCCTTACCCCATACTACCACCCTGAAGTATAAGTGTAGACCAACTGTCACTACCACAATCACTGCCACTACCATTGTCATTGTCACTGCCACTATCACTGTCACTGTAACATCAACCTGTAACCTATCACTATCACCGATACTCAACCAAATGCTCTCACATAGATCATAAATCAAGGAAAACTCTCAAATAGATGTCCAAAATCACCAACACATGCCTCTACTAAGCATGTACCAAGATCATGAACATACCATCACAAGATATGTGTGTCAACCAAGTACCAACCTGTATCATGCATCAACCTGTGCCACAACCTATACCATCAACCATGTACCATAACAAGAGCTTCAACCATGCGCCAAATCTTTATCATCAACACATATACCATACCATGTGCCAACCATGCACATCAACCATTCACATCAACCATGTATATCAACCATGTACATCAACACCATACCATGTACAAATCATATACCATATCATGCCATACACCATATACCAATAAACCAAGATATGAACCAACAATGTATCTCACCAAGTACACCTAAACCAACATGTCTTAGGTTTCTTCTTGGTTGCAATATTAGTTTTCTTTGTTGCATTGTATCTTGTCACAACTGATTGCCAAATATCATATCCTTGTGCTTGCAAAAATGTTTTCGTTCTTCTACTCCATATCTCATACACTAGACCACTCTGACCATCAAACATTGGTACTCCATTCTCAGTATATTCCTTGATCTCCTTCCAGTGGTTAGACTGCTTCATGAAGGACCGAATCTGATACCAATTGTTGGAATATTGAGAGGGGGGAGTGAATCAATATGAGCACTTTATACTACTTTTAACCACAATATATATTCTTTCACTTTATCAACAATGTTCAACAATTTATCCTCAATGTATCATCTATGATTGCATTCAATATATATATCATAATCATGTAATCATAAGGAGCATCACATCAACATCACATCAAAAGCACAATACATCAATATTTACGTGGAAACCCAAATGGGAGAAAACCACAAAATGCTTTCTTATATATATCAAGAATTCATTCAAAGGAAGCACCAACTTCCCAATTCTCCAGTTGCAACTGGAAGGAGGCTACAACCCCCTATTTACAGGCTCCAACATGAAGGAAGCTACAACTCCTTGAATACTCCGGCTCCAACCCCCTAGGTTCTACGACTCCAACCGAAAGGTGGCTACAACCACCTGAATTCTCTGGTTCCAACCAGAAGGAGTATACAACCCCCTCGATTCTCCGGCTCCAACCAGAAGGTGGATACAACCACCTATCCTTGCCTCGTCCTGTCGCCCTGAAGTATAAGTGTAGACCAACTTTCACTACCACAATCATTTCCACTGTCACTTCCACTGTCACTGCCACTGTCACTATCACTGTCACTGTCATTGTCACTGTCACTGTCACTGTCACTGTCACTGTCACTGTCACATCAACCTGTAACCTGTCACTGTCACCAATACTCAACCAGATCCTCTCACATAGATCATACACCAAGGAAACCTCTCAAATATATTTTCAACATCACCAACATATGCCTCTACCAAGCATGTACCAAGATCATCAACATACCATCACAAGATATGTGTCTCAACCAAGTACCAACCTGTATCATGCATTAACCATGCATCAACTTGTGCCACAACCTGTACCATCAACCATGTACCATAACAAGAGAATCAACCATGCACCAGACCTGTATCATCAATACACATACCATACCATGTGCCAACCATGCACATCAACCATGTACATCAACACCATACCATGGACCAATCGTATACCATTTCATGCCATACACCATATACCAATAAACCAAGATATGAACCAACAATGTATCTCACCAAGTAGACCTTAACCATCATGTACCATGCATCCAATGATGTGACTTAAGTCATAAACCAAATCTCACAAACACATGCCTCAATCATGCTACTCAATATCACCAAGATGCAACCTCATAACACGATATACCAAGCCTCAAGTATGCACCATAACATGTAACCAAACCATACACCAAGATAGCCATTAATGCTTCTAATCAATGTACCATAAAATCACCAATATGTATCATATCCCATACTATCATCACTATGCATGTACCATAACACCATAACCATAACCCTTAAAACTTACCTCTGATCCTGTAGTTGACTCAATGTACTATAAATTGACCTGTAAATTCTTCCACAGTCCTTAGCAACCAGGTACCAACATCTCTTCTCACCCTTTAACAAGATTTTCACAGATCTGTGACTTCCTTTACTAATACTCGTAGATATCCACACTTTTCTCCACTGCAGCCCGCGTACATCCATGCCCTTATGAGCTGCAACTCGCGGATGCCTCAGAAACTAAGGTTACTCATAAATTCTACAACTCTGATACTTTCACCTTCGACCTTCCTTCGTAACTTCATACTTGACATCATATTTAACCTTAGTTATACCATAACATTCACAAGATAAACCATAACATTCACAAGATAAACCATAACATTCATAAGATAGAATTTCAATGTAAGCATGTGTGTTCTTATGAGAGACTCCTTGAGGTGTTTATATAATTTTTCATAGTAACCTCTTTGCTTACTTTAGGGTTTTCTTGTTACAACCACTTTACCCTTTCACCAAGACTTGTAACCAACTAGGGGATTTTTTATTACTATTTGGGGCTTCCAACTTTGCAAGGCCATATCACCCTAACCATGAGGAACCACGTGGAATTCCACATATTACTGGAAACGACACGACATGTATTATCCATCTATGATAGTCTTACCTGCAATTTCACTGTCCTTCATGTCCATATTCCTTAATTAACTTTGGGTCCCATAACCACACCTTCAGGGCTACATGTAGACTACATCAAATGCACCCAAATAACTCACCATCAATCTTGCTCATGAAAATGTCAATCAACTGCCCAACATATTTGGACCTCTCCAAGGGTTGAAATCAATCTCTAAGGGTTGAGATCAATCTCCAAGATCACTCTCCAAGGGTTGACATTAATGGAAACCAACTGTCCAACACCCATGCTTCCGTGCATTGGATCCCCTTATGAATTCGGTTGATTGGGTAGCTAGTCCAATCATCTCACCTCTATCTCAATAAATCACATCTTCACATTCAAACATCCTTTTCCATTCACAAGTTTGTCACATCCACAACTCCTCGTTTCCTCCAATATGTCAAGTCACCCACTGCGTTCTCAACAAATTCCACTAAGGAACCTCCTCAAGGAATCCCATTGGCCTCATTTCCTGTAATTGAGACAATGAGTCAATGTGCTATGGTCTAGTTTGAAGGTGAAAGGGGATGGCTGGTTGGGCCATCTCCCTCATATCCCAATGTGATCAATGTAGAGTCATTGTACTTCTGCGTTATGTACATAAGAAACAATACACTTGAACCGATTTTTCCTTTGCACTCCTCTATGATTCGTTCAATATCAAGGTCATACAACCATTCACCATGTCCAAGTTCGCTAGAGGAGGAATATGTCTCTTCCTTGGTTCTCTTCCACCAAGTTTTCTACATCTCCCTCACATCCTCTTGGTCCACGAATGGTCTCCTCTTGGTCCACAAATGGTCTCTTCTCCTGTTCAATAAACTGCTCCAACATCTTCATCTTCATGACTTCCTATGATCTTCGTTGTGATTCATCAACCTTCAAACATAAATCAGCCAAGCGATCCATTTTCTTAGCCATATCTCCAACTATCTCTTCAACATTGACAAGCCTTCGTTCCACTGACACGAGCTTCCTTTCATTCCATGTGTTAGTTTGTCCAACCATCACCCCACATCGTCCAAGTTTGTCTCCACGAGGTTGCTTGCTCTGGTTATCTGCAACAACAATCTGCAAGGAAGACACCTATGTGCCTCCTTACTTCCTCCTTATGGTAGGAATCAAACATGGAGTATGTCATGAGAAAATGGCCAAATTGTTCATGTGAGGAATATGTGTTTCCTTTTCATTCCTCATGAACTCCTATCATAACACAACTTCAAAATCCTCCATGGGAAGAATGGTGAAACTCATCCTACCGTACCAGTCACCAAGCTTCAACGAGACATCCTTGGCCACACCAATGACTCTCTCTATACTTGCATTGACTATCTTGAAGGTTGTATATGTTGGTTCAAGGTGCAACCCAAGCCTTTGCACCATCTCTTCCCTCAAGAAGTTATGAGTAATCCCAATGTCCACCATGGCTATCACTGACTTCCCATTGAGTTCGACCTGCACATAGAAAGGTTTCGTCTCATCTTACTCTTGGATCTATGTGGATTCACCCTCCATGAAAAAATTCAAGACCTGCAAGACTCCAAAAAATGGGTCTGCCTTCTCCAAAGCATTTAACTTATGTTTCAAGGGAAAATTCTTCGCATAGTGCTCCTTGGCACAAATACAACACGAAATCAAATTCTTCTCTTTCACATTGTCCGTTTCCTTGGCATTATCTTTGCTAACCTTGGATGTCTTCGTATTTTCTTTGTCCTTCTTCTTCCCCTTCCCTTGTTGATGCTTCTCACCTTGGTCATCCTCATTGTTACTAGGGCTTGTCTTAGGTTCGCCCCAAAATTACAATAGTTTGGTTGCTTCCATGATTATTGCTGCAAGAGTCTGCACATTCTATCACCACATCTCACTCTGTGCCCACGACTGCAGACCATTCATGATGTGGAAAATTATGTCTTCTTCTGACATGTCTTTGATCTCCAACATGAGCCCTATTAAATCCTTGATGTAGGCTTGGATCTTACCAGTGTGCTTGAGATCCAACAACTAATTTATCACGATCCATGCTTGGTTCCCTGAACCAAACTGTTCCTTCAAGGTTTCCTTCATCTCTGCCCAATTTTTTATCGTCTCAATGATTCTCCCATCTGTTAATTCTTCCACCTAGTTTCTCCACCAAAGCTTAGCAGTTCCTATCAAGGACATCTTGTAGAATTCGCCTTGGCTTCTTCTGAACTTTCGTTCAACTACTCCAAGTACTGCTCAATGCCCCAACAAAAGTTTTAAATCAATTAGTGTTGCGAGTACCATCATATGGCTCAAGTTCCTTTATCTTGATCCTCATCGACATGACAACAGAGCTCTATTGGTTAGCCAAAGTTCATTTTAACAATGTGATGGTGTCATCTTGTTCCTTTAGCTTCTGTGTGACCGAGGAAAGTGCGCCCTCCGCTACCTTGAGTCTATCCTAAACGTCATCAATCAAGGTGTCGGTAGTCACATTTGCGGTTTCTTGACACTCTCGGAGGACTTCATTAAACCCATGCTTCATCCTACCTATCTCAATCTCCATTCGATCAATCTTCTCACCATCTTGGCACATTGCATCTATCATCTGCTCAACAATCTTCTCCAAGATAATGAGTCGATCCTTCATTATGTCAATCTTGGGATCCCTCTCGGTGTCACTTCCATATGCATGTGACTCAGTTACCATGGATGGCCCTCCAAGTATCTTCACTTTACTTGCAAAGGGTTTATCCAAGGCACCCAAGAGTTATTCTCAAGACTTCTTCAAAATTCTGTGATCAACTTTGCAATGATTTCTATGCTCGGGTCTGCGACAAGTTTTGCGATAGTCTCGTGTTTTTCCTCCTTTCCCAAGTGCTCTATTCATCCAAAGAAATACGCTATTGGCATACTCAATGGGTGCACACAGTTCTTTTCATATGTAACAACTTCATTCACAACTCGGCCTTGTCACAAACCACCAAGTCTGCGCTCAGGTTGCCTCTACGACGGGTCAGTCTACTTGACCAAATCCTCAACAACCCTACACCCAAACTATATTTTCAACAAGTGCGCCCCACCATAACTATTTTGAATGAAGTAATGGTGAAGATCCATATATGATATGATACCACCTTTCATGAAGGTGATAGCGTGGTGAAGAGCTCACCAAACTATTTCACTAAACAAGCTCTGATACCACCTGTCACAACCCCACATGACACTTGTTTAGATCTTGCGATCATTCACATCCTAAGGGTATGCGACACCATGATGGTTATTACTTGGTTCCTTGGAAACACCAAGAATACTTCATCCAGACTACACCTTTTCACCTAGAGCATACTCATACTCCATTCTAGGCTACAGGCGAGTCATACTCCTACTCTAGTGCAACTCTTGTATACTTAGACAATTGTTATCAATTTAACAATTAGTCATTTATAAACATATATCCATGAACATGAGAAACCAAGAGAACAACTGTGGAACAAACAAAATACATAAAAAGAAATAGTGTGGGAGGGACGGACCGTGCCTAAAACCTGGCTAAGTCTTTGTTATTGCGAAATAATTACAATATGAGCATTGTCGGCTCAGTTTACATCTTTGCACAGTTACACGACTCGCCTCACCTCACCAAGACACTCATACATATATTCATCACACCAAGACTCTATGTCGCAACCGTCTTAACTACCTCCCACAGTGCAGCTCAAACGTTCCCTCAACCGCAGACTGGTTATCCCTTCATTACCGCAAACTTCACCAAGTTAACACAGATTTCAGTTTTGCCTCACACATGCCTCCAACATACCCGTGTTTCCAAAATTCCCCAAAATATCCTAGAGCATCCCACCCTTGGCTACTTGTCTTCCATCTTGGAAACTTTGCCTCATTTTTTCCTTGCCTTAGACTTTTTCTCTCTAAATCTCTTGCCAAAACTTTCCTTCCTTGGTTGTGCATGTTTGTGCTCTTATAGGGACTCCAAGGGTCACCAATGTGAAACATCATGTCTTTTGGGTGTGTCATGCCTCTTCACGAACCCATACTCAAACGAATTGTCACGCCCCTTCGTGGACTTGGTGGGATCATAAAAGCTTGCTTGCCCATCAACCATCATGTCTCTTCGGCCAACATGCCCCATCCTTGGGCACACGTCCCTTGCATTGTGTGTTCTCTTGTGCCGATCCTTGTGACTCCTCGTGGGTGTGTCGATGGGGTCATCCAACTTCTCTGGTGCGCCCATGTTGTCGAGGATAGATAGATCCACTCCTTGGGAATGCTCTCAAGTTTCCCCACCCTTGTCCAAACACAACCAAAGTCTCAGCCAATCTTTCTAAGGAAAGTAAGGTGTGTGCCCCCTTGGTGTCACATGTCACCATCATGCACCCAAGGTGCCCCTGCTCACACACACACACACACACACACACACACACACACACACACATCTTTGTTTTCCCAACCGATCACATGCCCCTTGGTGTTCTCTTGCTTGACTTGTTCCTAAGTCTGCCCAAAGAGTGTGCATGCTCGGTGGGTGTCGCAGGAGATCTTACACTTACAAATAATATGAAATACCGGGAACAATAATATCCTACCATAGATGAAAAGGAATAACAATAAAACATTCAATAGCAATCCACAAAATGTAAAAGCTAAAAAGAACAATTTAGACTCAAACTATACTATCTACTATCATTAAATGATACAAAATTGATACACATTGGATTGAACATTAAGTGAAAGGAGAATTTTATGCGTAATCCACTATGCATAGTAGAATTGTAAGTTGCTTATTCCCAAGGATCACCGTGATTCACTATCTAATGCTAAGCTCCTTCTAATAGGGGAATTTCGAGGTAAAAAATACACCTCAAAAAAAAAACGTACTATCAAAATCAACTTTAAAAGAACGAATATGATTCAAGATGATGATGTCGACCATAAGGGTAAATATTTTTGGAGGGAAAGAGAAAAAAAACTATTTTAATTGTATTTTCGACTTATCTCCTTATAGGTGTACTCACATTTCTAGCATAGGAACTCATTGAATGTGGAATTAAATTTTGCATCCAACAAGTACCAATTTTGCATACTTTTGATAGATCCACACCAAGATAAACTGGAAATACATGAAAAAAAACGTGTTTCTTTCCATGAAACACATTTTTTTTTATTTTTTTATGTATGTCTATTTTATCTTAGTGTGGGTCTATCAAAAGTATGTAAAGTGGGTACTCGTTAGATGTGGAATTTAATTCTTCATCCAATGAGTGCCTACATTTAAAAGTTGAGTAAACCTATAAGGAGATAAGTCAAAAAAATGATTAAAAAAGTAGCTTTATTTCTTTTCCTTTGAGAATTCATAACTCTTATTTTATTATTTAATCTATTATTTTCTCATAAGATCCATTTTAAACCACAAATTTTCTTGAATAGATTATAACAATGGATTTTTGGTTATTTTAGATACCTTGAACCATTTTTATGTTATTGTTGATTGGACATTTCTCAATATTTTTGATATGTACTAATTACTAGTGTATAGTATATGGGTGTTAAGATATATATACCAACTTGATATTGAACTTCATTAGTATTTGTGATAGTAGTGATGATAACCCATAATATTTATTAATATTTAAAAGCTATTTAAAAAAAACTATATTATAAATTCTCTTAAAGTTACAATCAACAATATGATAAATAGATATAAATAGGCGAGTTGTCATGAGTATAGATCGCTATCATGTATAGGCACTGTCCTTGTCCTTTGGTAGACTATTTTGAGGAATCCCTGACTAAATTTGATATCTTCACGTCTTCCGAGCACTTTGTTTCTTGTGCTTTATCTGGCGATGGAGGGGAGGCACATGCCAGGGACGAGGGTGAATTTAGTTTGCAAGAGATATCCACCTTGGATCTGGATGGATCCAGATCTGGCCTTCTCCTATCAAGATCTGGGTATCTATAGATTGTACAATCATTTACTCCGTCTTTGCGGGAGGCCCAACCTTGTTTTTAATACCCAAATGATAGGGTTTCAAGTCATTTCTCTAATTTTCCTACTCCAAGTCCTCAAACCTTGTATTCACGAGAGGGGGTTATTGTTGACTCTGGATTTATAAAAAAAAACCTTACCTTTAATGAGCTCTAGGTTGGTAGGTTCAAAGTGGAGAAATCTAGAAGAAAGCGACGTTGGGTAGTCCATTCGCGCGGTGGTAATGTTGAGTTGGTTGTGGGGTGGGATCTCAAAGTTAAGAAAATATAACATTTGGTCATAGACTCTCTATTGATACCCTCTCTGCATGGATGGATATGTATTGGAAACTAGTTTTGGGATATTTCCCTATTTTCCACCTAATATCTCATGGTGGTTTGGTTTTGTGTTTCATGCTAAAGAAGATGCTACGATCATTTTGGTTATGAGATGGTACTTGAACCGTCATCTTTTTTTGTGTGAAACCTTGGAACCCCCTATTTGATGTCAGGGAGGAGGTTATGTCTAGCTTTCCGACTAGGGACAATTTTAAGGATGGAAATTTATATTAAAATGTAGAAACATTGACTAATCTTACTAGTCCTTAATATGCAAAATGTAAAATGTTTGGTGATATTTTTTTGAAAATATTCAAATTTATAAGGATTTTATATAGTTTCTATAAAACTTTGGTGATTTTTAAGTTAAAATAATTTTATTCTATGAAATTTGGGCGAATCGTTTTTAGAAAAAATGGAAATTGGTGAATCTTTTTTTGGGAAAAACCATGGAAAATTAGCCCATTGGTGAAATTTAGCCCCTAAAATCATCTATGTTTCTGACCTAGATTAAGCTTCCCAAATTTCCTTCGGAGTTTTGGTTTGATGAAGGCCTAAAGGCTATAGGGGAGTCTCTGAGATCTTTTCTCACTTCTAATTTCAACTACAAATCCAGTCTGCATAGATCTGTGGCTCAAATCTTAGTGATCATGGACCTTGGGCAAGGTCTTTTTGAATCAATTAACCTAGTATGGGGGGCAAAACACATATATCTAATCATTGGAATTGAATCGATTTTTTTCAATTCTTAATGTATATGGGCCGTATGAGGGAAAATAGGTTTTTTGGTATCGTTTGTTCGACTTTCAATGTTTATGTTAAGAGGAGATCATTATTGGCGGGGATATCAATTTCACAACAAGTAAGGAGGATATTTGGGGGATCAGGGCCAAAGAAGAAAAAATGGCTTCTTTTCTCCAAGAGCAAATAGAACATCTTGGATCAATTGATGATGAGCTAGTTCTGCTCTACCCTATGTGGTCTAACAACAGGAAAGGGGAGGAGAGCACTGAAAAATGATTGGATCGTTTTTTAGCACATTCAGAGGTGTTGGAAGAAATTGTTTTATATCGGTCATGGGTGGGACCGATTCGTGTCTCGAACCACTTTGCCATTTTTCTTGAAATGGGGTGGCTAGATGGACGACCTAGTTCACCTTTCAAATATAATTATTCTTTGGAGAGTATGGAATATTTTAAAGCCTTGGTTCGCGATAACTGGTAGCCTTTCTATCATGCTTCTTCCCCATCCACAAGTGATCAATTTTTTTCAAACCTTAAGAGGCTCAAGGTTTTGGTATCTTCTTGGGCTAGGGAAAGATAGAGGATAACAAGTCTGGAGATCTAGTGCATTGAAGATCAGTTAGTGAGTATCCATGGAAATTCTCATTTGACTCCAGCAACGCTCGATGTAGTGGAAGAATGCTGGATTTTAGAATTGCAAAGGAACTCCTTATCAATGGAACATGAGTAGAGTTGGCATCTCAAGAGACGCTCTCTTTGTATTGAAGTTGGCGATCATAACACATTTTTTTCTAAAGAAATTTTCCAATTTTAGGAAAAACAAAAAAGTAATTTGGGAGTTGGAGGATGAGGATGGAAATTTTGTCAGGGGTTTTACAAATCTTGTGTCTCTTGGCATAAATCACTTGTAGGGCGTTTTTATAGACCATAAGAATACAATGATGGATTTAGTCCTCAAGAAATTTGCTTTATTTCTTCGGTTCATAGATGAAGATTTAAATGTTGAGTTGTTTTGAGGTGTCATTTTAGATGAACGTAAGGGGGTTTTATGTTCATTCAAATAGGACAAGAGTCTAGTGCCGGACAAATGGTCTGTAGAATTCTATGAGAAATTTTTCGACACAGTGGGTGATGATCTATTGCGGTGGTCGAAGAGGTCCTATCCACTGGTAAATTGTTCCGATGCATAAAAGCTACTTTTATTGCGGTCATACCCAAGCTGGATCATCCTGCTACTTTCAATGATTTTAGACCGATCACTCTCTGCAGTAAGCCTATACAAAATAATTGCAAAAATTATAGCGACTCGCTTAAAGCCTATGCTAGCAAATATTATTACTGCTGAACAATTCGGTTTTTTAAAGGTAATATTAATCCAGGAGGTTGTTGGGTCTATATAAGAAGGATTGTACTAAATAAAAACCAAATATTTTGAAATAATTTTGTAATAAATATAACTAAACATATAATATTCTAATAAATATAACCAAATATAAATATACAACAATATATTAATAATCATTATAATTCGAATATTTAATAATTGAAATTGCACATATAAAAACAAAAAAAATCTATCCATTTAAATATCAAAACCTATATTTTATAATCATTATAACTTGAATATTAGATAATTAAAATTATATTTACAAATTCAAAATGTCCGCTATTCAAATATCAAAACATATATAAATAATTAAATAAATATATTTTAACTAAATTTTCAATAATATTAGTTATTATATTTTTATTAAGTATTATAAATAATTAAATATAAATATATTTTAACTAAWTTTTTAATAATATTAATTATTATTAWTTTTTATTAAATATTTAATTTTCAATAATATTAATTATTATTATTTTTTTTAATATATGATTAATGTTACTTTTCAATTTTTAAGATCGTWATTTTTTTTTCTTATCATTTGTGTTATATCGTTTCATATATATTTTTATTTATATATCATTTTTAATTAAGTTATTTYTTTTTCTTATCATTTGTGTTATATCGTTTCATATATATTTTTATTTATATATCATTTTTAATTAAATTTCCATCATTTGTGTTATATCGTTTCATATATATTTTTATTTATATATCATTTTTAATTAAATTTCCASTRTAARTAAATRTTATACTTAAATTTTATTATTAAAATAAATTTTATTAATATTATATTTAAAAAATTAATAATATGAAGATTATATATCAAAACACAAGTTTTGTAAGAGAACAAGAACCTTAATATCTCCTATATGAAATTTAGGTGAAAAGTATGTTATTATTACCATGGTTTCAATGATGAAGAAAAAGTTCTTCTAAAGGCTTTTAGCATACCTAGAAACATCAATATATTTTTAATGAAAAGTGCATCCAAACCATTAAAAATGAGGTACATGTCAATCCCATGCCTTCCTAAATAGCTAAAGAATTGTTGAAAATGAAGTGTTTTATAATGATTAAAATGGTCCAAAATAGCTAGAGAATTGTCCAAAATGAAGTGTTTTATAATGATTAAAATGGTCCAAAATGAAGTGTTCTATAATAAACCTAAATCTTGTCTATTCAGGTTGGACCATTATCATTATTATTATTAAAATTGCTAATTTTATACATAAAATTTTGTAAAAAATATTTAATAAAGTTAATGTTAATATTGTTGGACCATTATCATTATTATTAATAAAATTGCTAAAGTTATAAATAAAATTTATTAAAAATTATTTAATAAAGTTATTATTTTCCAATTTATTATGATCTTTAGATTTTCATGTTTAAAATTAACCTAATATTAACATCCAATATTTCTTTCTAATTACTTCCTTAAAAATATGAAAAAGATAATATTTGAAAAAGTCTCACATGTTTTGTATAACTTGAACATAAACTTGTCCAATCTAGAAAACTTATCATCATCCATTTCCATTAAAGATTTTTGTAAATTAAGAGTCAAAACCTACTCTCACACACATCCTCGACTATTTCTCTGATAGTGAGTCCAAGGAAGTTTGTATACCCTACCATTGGAAAACCATTTTGTAATGAGTGCTAAACTCCTTTCAATTCCTTCTTGGATATTTACCCAAGAACAATGAACAATGGTCTTAATTGCAAATATTTTCTAAAAAAAACTTTGGTGGACATGGATCTTAAGAGTTCTTTTGTCATCTTGTCACTAGTTTTGATCGAACATAATCATGCACTTAGTTGAGGCCCTTTTTCTGGATGAACTTTGTTAATTTTTAACAATATAATGAGTTTTTTTTAAGGAAACAAATCTTTATATTTGATATTTTAGAGGCTTAAACCACATTATAAGTTTAATAGCTTGGTTAGTTTCTTTTTATCATATGGGCTATATTAGAGTAACTAGGAAATATATTGAAGTTCATCTTTGGTAGTGTTATGAAACTTGTGATCCAAAACAACAATGAAGTGACCATAATCACAAAGGAAGTGACTTTGTATGTGTCAATATCCTTCCACCTAATAATCTAGTGCTTTTCACCTCTTGGTTTGGGAAGAATGTTCCAAATTCATTTTATATAAGATACTGACTTGGGTTTTTAAGATTTGACACATTCAAAATGAATTTGGTCTTATAGATCCTTATTCCTTTTTATCCTAGGAGAAAAAGAAGAGAACACAATGGTGTTAAGTGAGAGTGGCCTTCTCAAAAGATTAAACAAGAATATCTACAAAGTAATTGAGGTAGAGTTTATTTTCTCAAACAACATAGCTCACTGTAGTATTTTAAGGATTCATTTTTGTGCTCTTCAAAAAAATTAGACTAGGTAAACAATAACTTAATAGAATCTCTACATCTTAACTTATTAGGAATGTATAATCCTTACATGGATTTTAGAGCATACAGTGCATCTTTTATGCATCTTTTACCCCTTCAGGAAATCACACATGCAATAATCCTTCCTTCTCATAATGTATTTCCACCATATTGAATTTATTGTAGAGAAATCTAAGGGGACTTTAGTAAGTCTTTCACCATCCATCTCCAAAAAGAGGCATTTTTATCTACATCATCCAATATACAAGTATTATCCAAACCCAACAAATGATCCCCTATAATTAGAAAAGTTGAAACTAAGCACTAGGTTTCATTATTCCCCCCACTAGTTAAAGTTGGGCATAACTAAGGAGAAATTAGCACTATAACACCTCCCTTGTTTTGACATGACTTGTTAAGAAATTTGTATCTTGTAGCCAAATCACATTTAAGGTAATTTTTAACCCAAAAAAAACATTAACTTTAACTTCATGCATTTAGACATATTATGATATTAACATTTTTGAACATATAAGCCCAATTTTTTTTGACAATATATTTTTTGTAAAGGTTTATTAATCCTCTAACATTCCATAAGGAAGTTCATATGTTTTCCAATCCCTTTAGGAAATCTATCCCTCTTCCCCTCCTAGTTTAGGAAGAAGGTTCCAAATTACTTTGATACAATTAATTCAACTTGGGGTTTTCAGATCTAAAACATTCAAAATGAATTTGGTCTTATGGATCCTTATTATTTCCCCCCTAGGATAATGGGAAGAAAATACATCAATGGTATAAGAGAGTGGCCTCCCCAACACCTAAACAAGGATATCTCTAGAGAAATCAAAATAGAAAGTGTTTATAAAAAAACATAGCTAATGTAGTTACTGACTTGACAATATTTGTGATCTCAAAATGTCAAAATGAGAATTCTAACCCTAAAAACCCATATTTTTACATTAAAAACTTCAAAATCAACCCTCAAATTGAAAAATGGTGCTACTAGTAGTATCTTTTTTGTTTCTTGGTTAAAATTACAACCTTTTGTAACCATGGACTTAAAAACCCATAATGTTGCTAAAAGAACCTTAAAATCAGTTCCTAAGTTACAAATTGGTGCTACTGGTAGCACTCTTTTGTTCACCTTTTTTGGGGGTAAAAACTACAACATTTGAAACCATGGCCTTAACAAGCATTGTTGCAAACACAACCTTCAAATCAACAACATGGTCAAAAAGTAGTGTTACCACTAACACCCTTTTTTAGGGTTATAATTACAACATTTTTTAAACAATGGCCTAAAAAATGGTATTGTTCAAAATAAAATTTTAAAATCAGCCTTAGTTTATACTATTTTATGGTCAGTTCATTGCTCCAAGCCCCTTTTTCTAGGGTTTAAATTTTAACAATTTAGAACTATTTGGGTATAAAGTACCTCCAGTATCACTATATGTTTTCAAATGCCTCTTCAACAACATTTTCCAACCACTATAAATAATGCCATAACAATATAGCCCATCATTTAAAATTCAACATTACTTCCAAATATTTATCTAATTATTGATACAAATTGCATTCAAGTCAATGCAAATTATTTCATAAGAAATATTGTTGCATAGTTCATACTCAAATCATATAATCTAGGAAACATTGTTACATTACTCATAGTCAAATCATATAAGCTAATTAAAGCATATAAATGGTTCATAATTTCATGGATTTTTGTATGTAAACACTCTTTAGAGTTAACATACAAACATCATATTAACCAAAAATATATAAAATGTTTGAGAGAATTATTAAAACACATTTATGGATTCTATGTAACACCCTGTTTCCCCCAGATTGTAAATATAACTGAACTGGCCAAGGACTATGGAAAAACTCATAAGTATGAATATGTGATGTAAATGGACCTGCAGAAAGAGGTCAATGAATGTAAATGACAGTTTGAATTTATTGCAGAACTGCTGAGAGGGGATGTGCGGAATAGAGACCACGATGGTGGTGGAAGGCACCTGAAAAAGGGGCGTTAACTTCCACCAAGGATTAAAGACCGTATTTGGACTCCACTGGCCCGGAGAACCAAAAGCGGCTCGCTAGCCCTGTAATAAATGCCTTGCAGGCTGGTAGGTTGATGGCTTGATGAGGGATGGGAAGGTGACCCGCCTGTCCGTAGAGCCATCATGACTGACCAACGCACAGGTAATCGTGCCACACGCAACCTCGTGAGAGGATAAGGCGTATGGCTGAAACGATTGAACGGGGGGGAGACACGAGGGGAACTCTGGCAATTTTTACGCAGAGTGAGTGATCGCAGAGAGGAAGGATTGCAACCTTCGCTCCTGGGCACTGGCAGACCGAGAGACGTAGGCCTCAGGACATCGTGGTCTCAGCTCGGGGGTGGCTAGTGGTAAATCCAGTAGGAGTCGCTACGCCTACAGTTGGGTGGAAACGAGCACCCCTCTCAGCAGTCGCTTCCATTGCTGAAGTTATTTCTGATAAGTGTTTTTATATTGCATTCTGAAATTTGTATGCTGTCACATCTATTCATGGACTGTGGAACTGTAAATGTTTCCTGTGAAGGAATTGTCTGTACAACAATTGTTAATATGGAGT
>ML786892.1:1356196-1372748 GCA_009831015.1 Picea engelmannii | reverse complement strand
TTCATTTGAAGTGACTGGGCCACATGAAACTATACCCGAGACAACTCCTAGAGAATACTTTCCCGCACCGGAGGAGTCCATCGTTTCTGACCTTGAATTTGAATGGTTCAAGCCCGCAAACCCTTCGATCCATGACTTATCAACGCTACTTCTTATTCAGATAGTCCCTCTTGAGGTGACTTCACCTGAACGTCAGTTTGTTAGATGAGTGATGATGGAAGCAACTAGTGATACCTCTTATGGGAGTCCTCATACTCCCATCTCGGCTGTTGCAGGAGAGGGTGTCGTGCCTCCTCCCCCACCTTCCCCACCTCCACCTATTAGGACTACGACTGTCCAGAAACCCACTACTTCGGGAAGTGGCACAATCCCTTCAACGACTATGACCATTGTTCCCTCTATATAGAAAGTGTATGGAGCTCCCTTTTCGTATTGGATGTTGGGTTTCAACTCTAGTTCAATCTTAAACTACTCTACTCGACATACTATTGGTCTAGGGGTAGGGATCTCTAATGCTCCCTTATAAGGATCTGTCGCGGGCACCACTTCCCTATTTAATTCTATCCCTTACGGTGGGGGTCATATCCCTCATATGTCCCCTTTTCTCGGAGGTGCTTTCCAACAGTCGATCAATATTAACACCAAATCTAGCTTGTTCAGTGGGGGGAGTCTTGGACCTCAATCCCACATGACTCCGATAGGGTCTATGCCTTTTTCTTTGTTCGATGCATTTGGAAATAATGCTTTCTCATCATCTTCTTTCTCGGTAGGGGGAAACCCCATTTTCGATCAACCAAACCCTATGCAAGGCTTCATTCCATCACAGGGAGCGGCGACAAGAGTTTACTTCTCACAAGGTCTTGGAAATCCCTAGCAGGTCTCGTTTCCTTTGCAAGGGATCTTGATCGAGGGCAACCCATCCCACACTTAGTGGAACCCCAGGAAAGGTTTAATACCTATTCCAGAAGGGTAAGCTGGGGGCATCCCCAACCAAGGTCCTTGGAATATCGTGCAAGGAGAAATACCTACACAAGGAATGTCATCCAACTACAAAAATCAACCGACAATGCAGAATCAAGCACAAAATCCTTTACTGGATAGGGCCACCATAGTTTCTACGAAAACCATGGCCAACAGCCAAAATTTTCCTGACAACCTAGCGCCAACAAAAATCTAGGCCCCTCTATTCATTTGAATCCACCACAACCTAGAATACCTTTCCTGGCAACTTTGCATTTGCTAGAATTTTCAAGACTGTTGAACGACTTGATATGTCATGATCTGCATTTACCCCCCATGACGACTAAGTTTCCCTCGGACATCCCTAAGTTCGAAGTCAAGCCTAGCGAGGATCGAGGTGATCATGTTACGACATTTATTTATGGTCCTCATCCAACTCATTAAAGGATAATTACATTCAATTGTGTTTGTTTCAATGCACTCTTATAGGGGGTGCCGTCAAATGGTATATCAAGCTCGATAGATCGAAGTACACTTACATTAACGACCTAGCTATGGTTTTCTTAAACCATTTCCAGTTACCGGTAAGATACGATGCCGACACTGAGTTACTGGCCAACTTCAAGCAAACAAAATCCATCCATATCTCGGATCACATACGAGAATGGTGTCGATGAAAGATCTTGATCAAAGTTAAGGTCCCTCCTGCATTTTTACTCAAGTGGTTCCTAAATTCCTTGGTGCCTTTTGTATTCAAATACATCATGACATCCGAGGTTTTTTCCAAAGAAGATGCTATGATCATGAGAGCCCAACAATTGGAGTTGATTTACTCTCAATCCAGTATGTTGTACAAGATCCTTCCTGACGCACTGAAGTCGACTTTCGACAAGACCAAACAGAAGTCTGGGCCTCACACCAATGGCATAGTAGGCTCAACATAGAGAAATCCCACAGACCAATTGAGTAATCAGTTACAACAGTTATCAATTCAACAAAATGTGGATAGCCAAACTCCTAGTTCGAACTCCCCCATAACCCAAACGTCGAATGTACACAATGTGCAATCGATGAATCCCAAAGGTAACCAACAATATGAGGGAAAGAGGAAATCTAAAAAGAAGAAAGGTAAGGGGGATAAGAAGGTTGCGAATAATGTTGGCGAGGGTAAAAATGAAAAGAGGAAGGTGAAGTTTCTGTGTAAGCTTTGCACTGATGACCAATTGACTCACCAATTCCCTCACCTTGAGGAAGCCCAAAATCTATTAGCAAAACAACAACATGTCGTGTTAACCAACCCTTTTCCATAAGGGAAAAATATGGCTCAAGCTTCCTCATCCACGAATGCACCTGGGGGAAATCAAGGAGCCGCCGCACCTACTACTAACAATAAAGCCGCAAACATTTATATGATGAAATTTGATGCTCAATTGTAGACCAAGGATCATAATTACAAAATGTCAGAATCTACTGAGAAGGGAAAAGAAGCCTCCAACCCACCGCCTCCTCTTCAAATTGAGAAGATTGTGGGGGAAACTATGACTCGCATCCCTAAGGGTGTGTTTAAAAAGGATTCTCACAAACCAAATGCAAGGGTTTCTCATAATTACTCTGTCTTGGAGGATCTGGAACAAATTCCTTGTGCAATGTATGCTTTGGAATTCCTCCAGACTTTCCCCTCACAAATGAAAGCATTGTTTTCTTCCTTGGGAGCAGATGAGACCACTAACTCAAGAATGATTGTTTTTTACCCTACAGATTATAAACCTCGTCTTCCTCACCACGTTGCTTTTTAGATAGTAGTGGTGTATGCCACTAAATCGTTGACAAAAAAACATTTTTCGTATGATGGTTGATGAGGGTGCCTTGACTTGCATGATTTAGTTGGCATGTTGGAAGGCCATTGGCCAACCTAAGTTGTCTCAGTCGCCCATGTTGCTAATCGCATTTAACGGTCAATATTTTAGACCACATGGCATAATTCCCCCCTTACCCATGCATTTTGGGGGAAAGAACGTGTGTGTCGAGGTAGAAGTATTCGATGCACCTCTCAACTACAATCTTTTGTTAGGGCGGAGTTGGACCTACGCTATGACAACAATTGTATCCATCATTTTTCGGGTCTTATGTTTTCTTCACGAAGGACAGATCATAACCGTTGATCAGTTATCATTCTCCCGTCCTAACCCTTCATCAGGGGTATCCACGATTCGATGATTTACAACCCGCATCCAGATACTGTCAACTTAGGTGCCAGATTGTTTCCATATTTAATGGGGAATTTTGATTATCCATCGCATGCTAATGGTGTCGAGTTTATTTCGGTTGTCCCTGACCAGCCGAAGGATATGATATTTGAAGTTTCTTCTTTTATAATGAGTTACTTTAATGACCCATGGATTTTACCTTCCCCATCAACTTTGATGGAAGGGGTAGGGCACCCTGGAATGGTTGTGCCCTTATATGATGCTAAGGTTGCATAAAATATTGCCCAACAAGCATCGACCAACCTTGATCTGGTTCCCCCATAGAAGCTAGATCCCGTTCTCGAGCCTATTTGGGTTCAAGACTCTCTCGCCACTCATTATCCTTTAGACTTAGTCTTTCCCTCTGACGAGGTGATTTTGGAGGAAATGACTGGGCCGGATAGTCCTTAGGACAATTTTCACCACATATCTTATTTTTTGCCCGAGCTGAGGAAAATAGAAGTAGGAGAGTTCACTATGGTTGTGAATAGAGATTCCCCTTGTCCTGTTAACCCTCTAGCCACGTATGGAATCTATTCCAAGGGAAACATGGAAAGTATAGCTGAAACAATTCATATCGACATCTCTAGAACCCCCGATGTCGTGGAAAACGTCTTTGTCAGAGAAGATTGTTCCCCCAAAGAGATTTAGATCTATACTAAATTATTTAGAGAGTTTTGTGACGTATTTTCCTGGTCTTATGAGGATATGCCATGCATTGACCCATTTATCATTGAACACAAGATCACAACTTACCTCGATGTTAAGCATGTCCGAAAGAAGCTTCGCCCAGTCAATCCTCGCAAGGCAGTGACGATCAAGGCTGAGGTAGAGAAAATCATCGAGGTTGGTTTCATCTATCCAATGCAATTGACGGAATAGGTGTCAAACCATATTCCTGTCAACAAAAATTAAGGTACGATCTGCATGTGTATGGACTTTCGTGATCTGAACAAAGATTTCCCGCAAGATAATTTTCCAACCCCATTCATTGACCAAATTGTCAATGAGTGTGCGGGTTGTGAAGTATTTTATTTTATGGACAGTTTTTTCGGGTACAACCAGATTCAGATCAAGCATGAGGACCAACATAAAATGATATTTATTTTTCCTTGGGATACATTCACATACATGAAAATGCCTTTTGGACTTAAGAATGCTGGAGCCACTTTTCAATGGGCCATGTCATTTTCCTTCCATGACCTTAAACACATAGTCGAGGCGTATCTCGATGATCTGACATCACGTTCTCGTAATAGATCCGATCATCCCGCCCATTTACGACTTATCTTTGAGTGGTGCCGCTATTATCAGATTCGCCTTAATCCAAACAAGTGTAGTTTTTGCGTGACATCGTGTCACTTCTTAGGTTTTATTGTGTCAACTAAAGGGATCATGGTCGATCCTCTGAAGTTTGAGGAAATGTTTCAATTTCCTCCTCTGTGCACAATCCCCCAACTTCAAAATATATAGGGGAAATACAATTTTATTTGGTGTTTTGTTAACAACTATGCCGAGATTAATAAAGGGTTTATGCATCTCTTGAAGAAAGGGGTCCCATTATGTTGGTATGAAGTGGCTCAACACTCTTTTGAAGCATTGAAACATGCTCTGACGTTTTCCCCTCTGCTCAGTCCTCCAGATTATGGCAAGGATTTCTTGTTGTATTTGGCTGCTGCAGAGTATACTATTGGAATGGTCTTGGTCCAATAAGATGGCGCACTCGAAGACCATGTTATCTACTATCTTTGTCGAGGCTTGGTAGGACCGAAACTCAACTACACACATGTTGAGAAAATTGCTTTGGAAGCTATTCATGTTGTCCAACGGTTCCGTCATTACATCTTACTTCGAAAGACCACCATCATAGCTGTCGTGAACCCTTTTCAATATGTGTTAACACAACGGGTCATCGGCTGGAAAATCATTCGATGGATAGTCATCCTGCAATAATTTGACTTGGATTTTGTTTCGGCAAAGTATAAAAAGTCCTTGGTCTTTGTTGAACTAATCTCAGAGCTTCTGGTCGAGAGTGGTAACAATTTTCTCGAAGAGTCACTGATCAATGGGGATATTTTCCTTATTGCATCTTCAAACCCTTGGTATGGAGATATACTTGTGTATCTTCAGACTTTGAAGTTCCCATCTTCTGCTTCTCGCGATGAGTGTTGGTGAATACGACATCAAGCGCAGAACTATGTTATCATCGATGATACTTTATATCCTCGAGGAGTGGATTTCATTCTCCTTCGTCGTCTCACTCACGAAGAGGAAAAAACTGTGTTGAATGACTGTCACACTAGAGCATGTGGAAGTCACTTGTCTTGGTTTGCAACAACCCAAAAAATTCTTCACGTCAGATACTTTTGGCCCTCGTTGATCAAATATTATGTAGAGGCGATCAATAAGTGTCACTCGTGCCAGATCTTCTATTGGAAGATTCCGACACACCTTTCTCCCATGTTTCCAGTTATTGATGTTGGTCCCTTCACCAAGTGGGGGATTTATTTTACTACATGCCACCCAATTTCATCTAGGGGGAATCATTATATCATTGGGGCAGTAGACTACTTCACTAAGTGGTTCAAGGCCATGCCGACATTCAACAATGACAGAGAAACGACTACACTTTTCATTTTTAACCAGATTGTAGCCAAGTTCGGTATTTCAAAAGAGATTATCACATACCATGGCAGTCATTTCCAGAAAAATATGATGTTCGAGTTAACATCAAAACTGGGGTTTAAGAAAGAACATTCATCACCTTATTAGCCATAGGAGAATGTTCAAGTGGAGCTTGTTAATAATTCTCTCAAGACCATTCTTCAATGGACGATCAATTTGGCCAAGTTGAATTGGCATTTGATGTTGTACTCGACACTTTGGGCTTATCGAACCTCAGTCAAGACTACTACTGAAGTTTCTCCTTTCCAACTCGTTTACAGGTTGAATGAATTCTTTCCCATAGAGTGCCAAATCCCTTATCTTAAGTTCACAGTGGAAATACTGCCCGAAACTATTCCACTTGAAGAGTGTCTTTTATATCTTGAGCAACTCGATGAACAGTATTGAGATGCAACCTTGGACAACAAGGCTCACAAAAGATGTGTCAAGTGTCAGTATGATTGGTCCGTCCACCCTCGAGTTTTCTCTGAAGGCAATCTTGTCCTGGTCTATGACCAAGATAAAGATCCCTTGGGGGTAGGAA
The DNA here is from genome assembly GCA_009831015.1 of Picea engelmannii. NCBI lineage: Eukaryota > Viridiplantae > Streptophyta > Pinopsida > Pinales > Pinaceae > Picea > Picea engelmannii. Next base: position 1,366,334 of record ML786892.1, on the reverse strand, counting down.
AATTCAAACCCATGTGGTTCAGACCGTTCATTGTTAAGAAAGTTTTAGAAAAGGGTGCCTATCAACTAGTTGATTTCGAGGGTAATGATTTATCGAAGCCAATAAATGGGCTCTACCTTAAGAAGTATTACGCTTAGATCAGTCACCTAGGCGTGACTTCTTGTATATATATATTTATGGACATGTAGTTTATTGTGTTTCTTTTCACTGTGGCAGATTTCAAGTGAATCTGAGGTCTATGTTGGGTTCACAGATGGTGCTAGCCGACACACTCAAAGGCTTGCTTCTGTAGCTGGGGTGATATTTATGCCCTTTGGTTAGTTGATGTCTTCTAGAGGTATTTTTCTGGGCGAAGCAACCAATAATGTTGCCGAGTACAGTGCCATAATAGAATTACTACGTGATGCCTTGTCACATGGTATTTCTCACCTTCGGGTTTATCTAGATGCTCAACTGGTCGTGTCTTAGTTAAATGGAGTGTACCGTGTCTACGATCCCATCCTTCACCGACAATTCCTTAGGGTACGTCTCTTAGAACACTATTTTGATTATATTACTTATATTAATGTTCCTAGGAGATCTAATCAACTAACTGATACATTGGCTAATCATGTATTAGATTGGCATATTGCTCATAGATAAAAGTAAAAGCACACACATATGCGCACATGTAAATACATTTGTAAAAAATCTTATCCATAAGGAAAAAAGATGCATAAATATAATAATGTGTCCAAAAAATAATGTCATAAGTACAAAAGTGGGCCATAAAGCCTCAAATAGAGCCGGTCTACATCACTGCGCTCAAACCCTCACTACATAATAGAGTATAAAATGTGCCCTCAACACATATGTGGTCTAGTACTAGCTATGGCCTAGTCCTGTTTTCCCTAGTATAATGAACTACAAGATTCACAAGATGCCGAAACAACTGAACCCAAGTCTTGGGTACCCCTACAACATGTGGTTGCATGGCCAGGGGAAGGTCCTTTAAATCTGCCATCGACACTGCATGAGTGAGAGAAGTCAGGTTCCTCTCTACTCATCACGGTACTCTCTCAACCTCTTCGCCTGGTAGTCCTCCCACGCCTGCTGGTCCTCCTATTGTCGTTGGTCTGACATCTGTTCAAGGACGACACCTGGTCCTGGCGAAGTCGACTTGTCATACCGGTCCCACATCTGTATATGGCAGATCATTGAGTTAGTACTTTGACATTACCATAAAAAGGATAATATTTAAAAAATTAAAAATAAAATAACTTTAAAATGTGTATACCTATCTATCTGCGCTCCTCGCCAGGGGGCATATGCATATTAGGATCCTTCAGGAAAATGATCTTTGTGTAGGGGTAGTCCTCAATCATAGGAATTTGACGAGCCCACCAGTCAAAGAATTTCTCCTAAAAGGCCTCATGTACTCTCCTTGCACCCTGTCGAGGCAACAAAGATTCCCACCTGCATAATGTCGGAAAGGAGACAATATGGACTCGTACTGTCTCTTGCGGGTTAAGGCTTGGCACTCTCTCGAAAAAGAAAGCACACAACACGGTCTTGAACCCAAATTTATTGTTTGTCCTTCTTCAGAAGTCAGTCAGTTTTTTTTTCATATATGTGAGCATTGTAGTGCTCTAGTCAAAGATGGTGGTGTCTAGACATTGAGTTTCACAATGCATCTGTGCACATGAAGCCTGATGAAGTGATGTAGATCTTGTGATCTGCCCAATCATGTAAAGTACTATCCAAATATTGAGGCTTGTGATCTTATGAATTGGCACATGAGATTCTACTTTCTCAGTGCCAACCTCGCAATACATGCCAATGTAATATTCGATGTTGTGCGGTCCTGGAGGAAAGGTACTGAAGTTGACCGGTTCCCCCCTCCCGGAGAGGGTGGTCAAAAAGTATATATCCTCCATCATCAGAGTCAATGATTGACCCTCTAACATGAAGGCCTCTGCATGTGGATGCCAATACTCTATCAGCTGGTTTAGTAGCCTGGGTTGTTCCCTCGTGAATGGACACTGAAAGAACTTCCACATAACACACTGCTTAAGCATGGCAATGGCTGCTGGATCCTCCTCTACCAAGAAATCTAACTACTCATGTTCTCTCTCTCACCAGTTAACATACATCCTGTTGCAAAAAAGTTTGTGAGGTTAGTATCTTGTTTCATATTTTTGAAATCTTAAAGAGATGTATGCGTGATGTCTTTAAGACAATCGCATATGTATGCGGGCTAAGTGTTACTTTTCCCACGTACATACGTGTGCTGAGCGTGAAAAACCCACATACACACAGGCCCAGACTTTTTACTAGGGAGCCTACCCTCTAAATAATGAAATAAGAAATAAATAATGAATGAAAAGGCCGAGAAACGTCAAATGTACTTATTTGGTTCAAGTTTGAAGATATTTCGTCCACCGTAGCTCCTCAAATTCATGTTTTAAATAAGAGGGTTTTTTGGATTTTTGGTTATTTTCCAATTTGCAATGGTTAAAATGAGTTGTCCACCCCTATTTATAGAATTTTTTGGCTCTTTTTGCACTAGTTTGGTCCTCTTTTTCCCTATTCTTGGCTCGGTGGGTACTTGAGTTTCTTTTTGAGAGATATTTGGGTCATTATAATGAACTTTGTCATTAGGTTTGGTGTTTTTATGAGATGGGTTACACTCACATCATCCCGTGGTAAAGTTGTTTTTCAACATTTGCATATAGGTTAGGTTTTCATCACCTTGCATCTTGCATTTTTTTGACTTTTTTATCTTTGCCATAGGATCGATCCCACCGAAGTGTAACACAAAACCTTCTATGTTGCTTTATAAGTGTCATAATTAGGTGGTAGAGCCTTCCTCTACATGGATTCCCTAGGTAGATCCTTTGTTGCATTTTGGTGTCCATGCTGTGAGTTTTTTCCATAGGCTTGGGAGTCCTTTTAGTCCCACCATGATTGTGTATCGAAGCCCCATTATTCTTCATCTTTTCTGGATTATACCCGAGGGAATCCAAATGACCATGGATTGTTTTCTTTAAGGATCTCTTAAACATTGAAAACAACATCTAACGAGAGATTATTTATTATTTTCGGTCTCATTTGGATTACTTAAGAAAATAATCCCACGTGGAGTCTTCTTTAATCCCTTTTCAGACTCTCTAATATTGAAAATATTGTCGAGCGATCTTATTTCCCTTCACGATCATCAAACTAAAATTTGAAGGCACATCTGTCCGGCAATAGTTTATCCCTTTTTCGGTCCGGACAATTAATTTAGGAATAAAGGTATGCCCTAGGAGCTTCCGTTTGTTAGGAGAGTATTCTCAAGTGTAAGTTTAACCCTTTTTTTGAGCACGAGGGACTAAATTTTTGAAGAAATTCCATTCTCCCTGGTTTTGCTTTATCTCTTTTTTGGGCCCTGGAGATTATCTACAAAAAAGGAAACCCCTCAGAGTCCGTAGTTAAGCTCTTTTCAGACTCCCTAAATATGAAAATATCACCGAGTGACCTTGTTCCTTTCACACTCGTTAATTGGTCCAGAAGGAATATCTATTTGGCATAAGTTTAACCCTTTTTTCGGATAATAGATTATCCAGGAAAAAGGTATGCCTTGGGAGACATGTCTCGCCAAAAGAGTTCTCCTAAGTTATATTTTATACTTTTTTGGGCTAAGGGGACTAAAATTAGAAAAAATTTGTGAGTCCATAGTTAAGCTCTTTTCAGACTCCTTAAAATTGAAAAGATAGCCGAGTGATCTTGTCTCAGTCACACTCGTTAAAACAATTTTGAAGAGGCATCCTTTCAGTATAAGTTTAACCCTTTTTTCAAACTAACTTCACTAATTACGAAAAAGGAACTCTCTGGAGTCATGTTTTAGTGTTTTTTAGACTCTCTAAATGTGAAAAACCACCAAGATTACCTTCTCTGGGCTCATAAAACTTCACATGGAAGGAGTCTTGTTGTGTCATCCTTTATTGCATCGCATGTATCATCCTTGAGTCTTTGGACTAATGTCAACTTCATGTTTCTATTAACTGAACCTTTAAAGCATTCCTTAAATGCAAGCATTGTAGCACTTTTTTCCTTGCGATCTGACACCTTGACCCATGGAGGAATTTTCCTTAGTGTCCTTATCCTGCACATGTCTCCTTACACTGAGCATCAATATGTTCCATGTGCTTGGAATTAGTTTGATTTCTCGCGACACTTGTTCCTCCTTTGTAACGCAACATTCTTTTATTCTTTTTCAAGCTCATTAAAAATTTGGAAAAGACAAAAAAAATCAAATATTCCAAAAAGAGAGGATGAGATATACATTATCTTTTATCGAAAAAAAGATAGTCGCCCTTGGACAAAGCACATCCTTTTGTTTGTTCTCCAAGCATTGGGATCTAGAATGACCTTAGGAAGTTGTTCTCGTTACATAGATTTGTATCCTCCTTCATTTGGTTACTCTTCCAAACATATGGAGAGTTTGTGGTACCTTATGTATCAAAGACTTATGTCATTAATATGTTGCCTAAGTCTCATAATTTTGTCGTGATTTTGTCCAAGGGAAGTTTTATCCAACCTGAGTCAGCCATTATGCAATTGATCTCTTGAATTTCATGAGTCAGCCATCCCGAGAGTCCATTCAAGCTCGGATTCAAAATCAATGAATTTTTGTGCATGATGATCGAGTTCCTCCAGTCTTTCCCCGACGACATGTTGAAGACCTCATAGTAGTGATTTTTACACTCCTATTATACTCCTACCTAAGCTTTGAAGATCTTGAAGTTGTTGCTCAAGATATGAAGTCCTCTTCTCTAGCCACAGGCGTCGATGCTTCTTGAAGATGCATATCATATTGTACTTGTATATCTTCAGATGATCTTGAGATGTAGATCCGATGTGTATTGTTCACGACTACACTTTATATAGACATTCATATTTGTCTCATATTCATATATGACATGGATATATAATGTACTTGATTGGCAACCATGTTTAGTTCATCCCGAGCATGGGTAGACTCGCCTTAAAGAGATTATCATTATTTTGCAGATGACATGCTCACAAACACTCGTCACGAGCTCACATAACTCTATGCCTTCCCACTGTGTAAATAAATTGTAACATATTTTTTCCCTCATTTGTTCTTCTAACCTCACACATTAGGGGGCATTTGTTATAGTCCAAAAATGTCATATATGTGCATACAAGACGTTGGCCCATCCATTTGCATACTTTGCCAAAACTATTGTTGAGGCTTCCTTGTAAAAAGCCCTTTTTTGGATAGTGTACATGCCCTGATATACTAATAGCCTGTGTACACATGCATGTTGCATGCCAGTTAGCCCATGTACACATGTGTGTTGCATTCTATTTAGCCCGCGTTTACCTCCAAATGTTGCAAAAAATATATAATTTCACTGAATTAAGTAGAGTTTATGGGCTATGGAGGGTTTCCTAACCAATTTACCCCTTGTAGCCCGTCCCCAGACCGAATAACCATCTTTTCCTCATATAAAAAAAGGTATTGGGGGGTCATTTATGGACACGAACAAGAGAATAAGAAAAATCTGCCAAAATCCCTTCCCTTTCTTTGCCCAAGATTTGCATCTCTTTCTCAGTTTTAGCCTCAACTTTCCCCTCCAACCTTTTTCCCTATGTAACCCTTCTTCCTTACCTTGATGGTATGTTGGTTGTGAGAAGCTAATGTGGGATTTATGCACATGGAACCATTGCAGAGGAGCGCGGACTTGGTTCGTAGAGAGGTCGCCAACAAAGGTTGTAACCTTTTTTTATCTTGAATTTGAATAAAAGAGATCATCCTTGTCCCAAAACCCTATGTTTACATGTTCTTGTTAATTTGAGAATTTATAGCTATGTTTAGACTTTTAAAGTGATTATTAGAGATTGCATATGTTGTTGCATTGTATTCCTAACCCTTTGCAGGTTAGCTTTGGGACGAGATATGTCATCTAGGAGGCGACAATAAGCAAAAGAGGTCTACACCAACTACAAGGATTGAAGGTGCACTCATTAACCCTTTCTTTCATCTTTCTCTCATCACTTAGTTTAGATGGTTTTGGGGTAGATTAAAGGTATATTGGTCTTTTAAGGGAGTTATCGCTCTGCCTATTCCTTAGACCCAGTTTAGGGGGATTTTCCTTGTAGCCAAAATAATATGGAAATAAATAAACTTTTTATTAAATGAAATAATATTTAGGACTACTTCATGAATGGAATATATGGTATGATCTCCTTTACAATGATAGGCCCGCATATATAGTAATTACGATATCCTCGTAGGAGTCACGTCTTTTTGTTATTTAATTGTTGTTTCTTCATGTCTTTTCTTTATTTAATTGTTATGTGTTTTGTTTTTCTAATACCACGGGAAAATACCATGGGCTAGAAAAAACCATGGATGAATACCATGGGTTAATTCCATGGGTTAAAAACCAAAAATACGCACATGGATTTTTCTCCATTTATTATTATTCTTTTTTTCCACCAAACCATTATTATTATTAATATTTATTATTATTCTCTTTCCCACCAAACCATGGTGATTTGATGGAAGAGGTGGATGGCCACCGATTTCCACTTGGATCACTAACTTCCACAGGAAATATCACCTAAAGTATAGTGAACCAACATACAAAATTTTTACCACAAGTACACTAAGATCTCTCTTATATCTCTGCAAAGTTTCAAGGTCTGAAACATCCCAGAAAATAAGTTATAGTGAAAGTTCCAAGCTAACATGTTTGAAACTGGTTTCAGGAGCTCTTAGGAACCCTAAATTCCACAGGCCATATCTCCAAAATTATAGTGAAATAAAATCTAAAATTTGAAACACATGTACATCAAGAGCTCTCTTTTGTCTCTACAAAGTTTCAAGGTATGAAACATCTAAAAAAATAAGTTATAGTGAAAGTGTCAATCTTTCCTATTTGAAACTAATTTCAGGAGCATTATGAACCCTTTATGAAGGAACATGTACCTTCATTAAATAATTAATTTCCAATACCATGGGAAAATACCTCAAATACCATGGGTAAGTTCCTTAAATACCATGGGAAAGTTCCCCAAACCATGATAAAATACCCCAAACCCATGGGTTTGAAACCACCATTTCACTTTTTGATTTTTCACATCCACCCCTTTTTTAATATACTTGTAGAACTATATATATTAATCAATATTGGAAATGTTGTGTGTGTTGTAATGTCATAATTCGACATTAATGACATCATTAATCCTTTGAAATCAATGACAATAATTCCAACAATCTCCCCCTTTGTCATTGATGGAAATCTTGTAATGAAACACATAGTCCACCATGCATACAAATAATTCTCCCCCTATTTGCAACTCTCCCCCTGCTTGTGACTCTCCCAAGAATAGAGAGAATTCTCCCCCTATATGCAAATCTTCCCCTTTGAAATCAATGGAAAATGGATTCCCCCTTGAACTTGTGCTTCTTCTTAATCAATCAGTCGAAACTCCAGTCAATTGTCATGTCAGGTTGATCCTCGTTCAACCACTTCTAAGGAAATAATTAGTAAGTAAGAGGAATGTTGTATGATTGTATAAACGATAACACATAATTATATGAAGTACTTAAACATCTGTTCAAATGATTTCATGACCACCCATAAGTCCAACCACAATCTATCTTGGTAGTCAACACCAATCCATAATTATGTCTTTTACGTCTCTTTTGCAAATTTATGAAAGCATGATTTCCATTGTTGGGTTGTTATATTCTTTGCAGTGAAAGTCTAGTTGAGGTGAATCGACTAATGATTGAAGTCGAGGTGGATTGAAAACAAGTCAGAGGTCAATGTTAGTCAACCAGGTAAATTCGAATTCGAAGGTCGAGGCGGTTCGACATGGTAAAGGCATCGACAATAAGTTGAAGAGGCAAACCAACAAGAGGTTGACAAGCGGATGTGTGGTGACCGAATGAAGATTGAATGAAGGTCGACTGGTATTCAAATGGTAATACGACTTGGAGTCGGCTGTAACAAAATCCTGATATTTGTGGGATTTGTAGCCAATTATCTGCATGGATCTGTAATTGTTTTTAGGCGCTATGTCTTTAGGGATTTTCCTATTGCAAATCCTATAAAGAGGCATGTTGTAAGGATGAAAAGGAAAATGAATGAATCGTAGGATAGACCGTCTTTAGATAACTCTTTAGATGTAGGTTGCTAGTCATGCAGATGCAAGCCATAATGGCTACATGGTTGTTCTTATGCAGGAAAGAGGGTATGGTGTCGATTGTGTCTTAGGTGTGGACCAAGGTTAGACATGTAAGATTTTATTCATATTGAATAAGAAAACAAGAGATAAGAATGCTCAAGGAATGTTGGTTTTCTCGGTTTGGGTTTCTAGGGTAAAATCTCTGTGTACTGTGTGATTGCTTTGTCATTTAGTTTCTTGATTAATTTCTTCTTCTCCTATGCTAGGTTGAGTGTGGAAGTGTCCCTCATTTCCTAACAAGTGGTATCAAAGTTGTGTTATGCTTTGACGTGTGTATTTGATCTTGATTTACCAAAATTGAATCTTAGAACTAAACCCTAGGTATGGTAAGAGTTATAAGTCATAAATTGTGTTAAAGATCATGGTAAAGAATGGCGAGCAATTCAAGAATATAGATAGAAAAATTCAATGGCCAGAATTTTGAGCTTTGGAAGCTTAAAATGGAATATATTCTTGTAGACTAAGAACAATGGACAACGATCTGTACAGGTAACTAACCAACACGCATGTCGACGGAATAATGGGAGAAACTAAAAAAAAGAGCAAGAAGTACGATTCAAATTTGTCTTGCAAATTCAGCACTGTTTAATGTCTTAGGTGAAGATTCGCCCAAGAAATTGTGGGACAATATGGGAATATTATACCAGTCGAAATCTCTAGTAAATAAGATGTTTCTTAGAAATAAACTGTTTCTTCTGAGAATGAGTGATGGAAGTTCGGTGACTGAGAATTTAAATTCATTTAACACCATTTTAAGCCAGGTATCATCTGTGGATATTAAAATCATTGAGGAGGAGAAGTGTATAATCCTATTATGTTCTTTTCCAGAATCCTAGGATAGCTTAGTCATGGCTATAGGGAGTAATACAACCACACTAATGCTAGAAGACGTGGTTTCCTCTCTGTTGTTAGAAGAAATGATAATAAAGAACATGGAAGGATCGACCAAATATGCTTTAGTCGTGAGAGGTCGACCGATTGAAAGAGAAAGGAAAATTGTCTGGTATAAATATTAAGTCAAAGGGTAGAACGAAATCTCTGGTTCAGTCGACAAGAAGATGATGGAAATGAAGTAAATTTGGGCATTAAAGAAAGGACTATAAGTCGAGGGCGATGGAATTCAGTACGAGATCCGACGAGAAGCAGTCGACTGAGAGAAAGATGACCCTAGATAAGGGAGGTGATGTGTACCTGGTGTCAACCAGTACAAAGTCATATCAAGGTGTTTGGTTGATAGAATCAGGAGAATCCTATCATATGACACCAGATAGAGAATGTTTATGCAAGTATGGACGATATGATGAAGGTGATCTGTTCTTGGGGGACGAATCGAAGACCAAAATTGTCGGACGAGGAAGAGTTTGACTAATACTACAGGATGGGAGGAAAATAACCCTTCCAGGTGTGTTACACATTCCAGGTTCAGAAATAAATATAATATATTTCAGTAAGATGAGTGATGCTAGAGTACACACTCTGTTTCATAAGGATTCATGCAATATGGTCATAGGTGCGATGGTCTTAATGAAAGGAGTTCAGATTGGAACCCTGTACAAGTTGTTAGAGAATGTCAAATTGAATAGATGCAATAACATCATTTCTCTTGAAGTAGACTCGACTTCGACTACTCTCGACTCAACTCGGGTTGATTCGGTACAAACTGACTCAAGAAGACATGATAAAATCGACCCGACCAGGCTATGGCATGAAAGGATGGGACACATTGGAGAAAAAGGACTTCGAGCTATGCACATAAAATGTATGGTCGAAGGTTTTCCTGAATGTGGTTTAGAGGTTGAATTTTGTGAACATTGCATATATTGAAAACAAAGTCGGGAGAGGTTCCCATCTGGAGCGACAAGGGAAAATGGGATTCTAGAGTTGATTCATA
>ML786892.1:1333608-1349972 GCA_009831015.1 Picea engelmannii | reverse complement strand
AACCTCGCGTAGTCCACACTGCTCAATGTAATGAAGATCTCACACTTCGGAAAACACCAGGATGCCAACAAATGCATCAATTTACTGTTGTCCTGCTACCACAGAGGATACTTATGGTTGAACCGCCACATCACTGTGGATACGACCTTGATCAATCGGATAACATGGATTAGTATGGAAGGCCTTGACCCATAGGATTTTTACCCTGGAAAGACCTCAGACCAAGAATTAGTGCAGAGGATTAAAGAAACTTATGGCGATGTCGAGAAGGGCACATGAGGCTACAAGGTAGCCTCTATCCAGAGTGGCGCAGTGCGCCTTTCGTGTCAGCTGATCGCAGGAAAGCTAGTTTGCAAGAACAGACCAACCCAAGTGATTGGATTCGTAGTTGACCTAGCAAGAAAGTGCGTGGAGGGAGTACAGATGAATTGGGCGCAATACCTTGTAAACCAACTAGAGCTTGAATGCAGAGAAGCGCAAGACCAAGGGTATGATTTCCACTTTAGCTGGATTCTCATACTGATCGCTTTCATCGCTTGGGAGCTACCAAAAGGTGCCCCTTTCCGGATATCGAACCCTTCGAACCACTGGTCGTGAAGTTTTGTACGTTATGGTAATCCAATGACATGAAGAAGCAATGGCAGTCCAATGCTTTCTTCCACACATATTACAACCAGTTGAAGATCGCAATCCAGTCTGCACCGCGCATCACCCCGAACACACTTCATAGGTTTAGACCCTTGATGAAATTCAGCGTGGACCGCCACTTCACCTATATTACAGCGCACGTTTATGAGCATAAACAACATCATTAGTCATACTACAAGTTGACAGAAGATGACTTGGAGGAGATTACCAAGGAATGGTCGGTGGACCTCCTTGTTCCAACAGACCCTGCAAAGATGTCCAATGTGGATAGCCCTGAAACTATGGAGGACACCTCTGGACCATGCAAGAAGAATAAATATGATGAAGTTTAAGATGTCCATAGCACATCAGTGAAGACCACTTCGTTCTCACCTGAGCAGGGAGACGATGGCATAGAAGTCGAGCAAAAAAAAGGCGAATTTACTTCGCCTAGAGAGGAGGAGGATCCATCTAAGAAAAGGAAGGTTACCCCACCAAAGCCTTCATCCCAGAAGAAAGTTAAACCCACAAGGACTACATTTAATATTACCCTCACCCAAGACGACTTTGAATTCTTGGTCGCTACACTGAATGATGCTTCATTGGAGATCGCAAAAAGGCAAGAAGCGAAGCAGGAGGAGGTATTCAGCCGAATCAAGGGTGAACTTCAAGAAGTGTAGCATGCACTACAGTCTAGCCACACAGTTTCTACTGCACCCTTGACAATTTGAACAGAAGAACCAGGAGATGAACCAGCCCAATTGCACCAAATCGTCGATAAAGTTGAAGCTCGCCTTCAACGAGATCAGGAAGAGATAGCTCAAGCCACCCAGGATTTGGCGCAGGCACAGGAAGATCTACTAGAACAATGCAATAATGTAGAATGAGAAAAAATATCCATGCAAACAAAGTGGAAGGAAGAGAAAGTAGAGCTACAACAGAGCAAGGAGAAGTTGCTCACAAAGAAACTCGAGATAAAGTAACTGGTGAACAGAGCACTTCACTCTGTGACATTCATTGAAGTACAGACAGAAGAATGGGTTCCACAATAGGTGGCACAACTGGAAGGAGTGATCCAACAGCTTCAACAACACATCGCATATCTGGAACTTCGTAATGTGCCCAAGACCCCTCAAGATATAAGAGACCTAAGAGAGGAAAATGCCCGTAGTGCAGTTGGTAGATTGAAATCTCCTGAATTGGAATTCAAGAAGATGACTTCCAGGACCGCTCAGACATATGAGACCCTCACGGAGAATCCAGAGTTGCAGGCATTGGAGTCACAAATCCAAGAAGCAAAGCAACATGAAAATATGTTACAAGTGCAACTGAAGGCCTTGTCACCAGTCGAAAGAATGAAGAGGTTTCCAGAGCAACTTACGACCCAACAATAGATCCACACGATTCAGAGTAAAGTGATGGAAGTCTCTCAATGAATTCAACGAGTGCAAGAGAAGGAATGTCAACTATTCATTGAAGTTGAAAACCAAGGAGTAGAACTTGAACAGGTTGTGAGTGTAGCAGAATAATGCCTAGAAGGACCAGTCAATGACGCACTCATCCAGGAGTTCACTGAGAAAGAGGCAATATCACTACAACAGCTTGAGCCAAGCTCGAGGTGTTTGAATCAGAATTTCTCAGACCAGAGTGACTCGTGACGAGTCATAGGTGAGTGTTGGGGGCCTGTTGGCCCTTGACCAAGTTTTGGAATAATCTTGGTCATGATTGACCGTTTTTGGGACTTCAACAGCTTGTCGAATATGGAGCACCAGATGAAGCAGAGATCACGGGATCTCAGCCCACTTTTGGGCCCATTTTGGGTTTTAGGAATATGTAATGGGAAAGGGATGTCGGCTTGTGGGTTCACCCACGCTTAGGACCACTTTTGTAAATGTATAAATAGGAATCTAGGCATCTAGTAGATTATTGTATCTATGTGATATAGGCTACATGCCAAGCGTGATCTGTGTGATCGAGGTGTTATGCATTCTATAGGCTTGGAGAGCTTAGTGCAAGTCCCTGTGTGGAGATATAGAAGGATTTGTGTTGTAAGGCAAGGAAGAAGGATCTAGCGAGCTGCGCAGATCTTATGTCCTATGCATAGTAGGTTTTGGTGGCTCCGTTCTTGTAACCGATTGAAGATGCTAATAAAGAAGAAGAGTTGGTGGACGTAGCCCCAGAGTGGGGGTGAACCACGAAAATCTATGTGTTATGCTTTGTTCTTTGATTTGATCTGTTTATCCCTGCTTTTTCAAAGTACTTTGATATATTTAGATGGATATACTTATGCTTTGTGCTTCATTAGATGTGTATGAATAGTAGATCTGATATGTATGAAGATGCTTAGTGCTGATCTACTGGATCTGATCTATTTTACTGTTGCTAAGTACTAAGATACCTTAGATCTAAGTGAATGTTGTGATTCTCTATGCTATCTGCAAAGTATAATAAGGGTTGAATATTGATGAATGATCAATGCTAAGTGCTTTGTAAGCGATATAATCACATACCTGTGTCCCAGATAAGGTTGCAGACACCTAAGTCTCGCAACCACCCCTGCTTCTACCTCGGGTGAGATCTCATTTGCTTCACAGGTGTTGCCGAAAGGGTCGGTAGTTAGGGTTTTGTTGGTGCGTTGTTGTAGTGTTGAACCCCGGGTATGCCCCTGTGCCAACATGAGACCTTTGAAAATTGATGATATCATCTAACATTTAGTTACTCTTTCAAACTTTAAGCTTTTATTCAACTTAATAGTTTTGTTTTCTAGTTCCTTTCTTAAGGAAACAATTTTAGATTCTAGCTCTTCACAGTTTTCTTCCTTTTTCTTCAGTTGGATTCTTACCACTTCTTCCATCCTTCTTGCTTCTTCTAATTGAAACTCTAGGTTCATGATATTCTTTTTTGTTTCTTCAAGGCTTTTTGACATTTTGGCTTTTGCATCATGATACTCTTCTTCATATTTCTTCAGCTGCTCATTTTGTTTCAAATTTGTTTTCTAAGATTCTTTATTAAGGAACACATAAGTTATTCTTCAAGATCCACTTCCCCTTTTGTTTCATCAGTTTCCTCTTGCAAATCCATCATTTCTTTCCCTTTGTATTCATTTTTTGAAGTATCGATTTCCATTTCCATATGTGATCCTAAGATCTACCTTCCAATGGTTAGATTGTTTTTGAAGGAACCTGGCTCTGATACCAATTGTTGAGAACACACTTATATTGAGAGGGGGGTGAATCAATATAAGACAACTTTTTACTTTTTCTAAGATTCATCAACCATAAGAAAACAATCACATTGCAGAACATGGGACACAAGATTTACATGGAAACCCTTTAGGGAGAAAACCACAAAACTTCTCTTTATAATTCTTTGTAGGAACCAAACTACTAATACAAATATTTGTAGGCACAAACCTGCTAAAGACACCAATCCCCACTGGTACAAATAATAGTAGGCACCAACCTACTCTTACAGATCTGCATAGACACCATCCTATTGGAGACACCAATCCCCACTGATAAGCACCAACTTAGCTAGAGACATGAATCTCTTATAGATATTCATAGACACCAATCTAATGGAGACACCAATCCCACTGCTAAGAACCAACTTAGAAAGAGACACCAATCTATTACAGATATTCATAGACACCAATCCCCACCACTAAGCACCAACTTATCAAGAGACGTCAATCTCTTTGTGTGAGCTGCACCAACCTTCACCGAGTTTGCTTGCTATTTTTTCCTTCACCGGGTCTATTTTTTTCTTTCTGTTTCTACCTTCACCAGGTCTACTCATTGCTTCTTCCTTCACAAGGTCTGCTCACCACTTTTGTCTTTACCAAGTCTGACCAAAATTTGAATTTCCAAATGGTAACTTTCTCAAACCTTGTTGTTTTGGGCCTCTTCCCAAGAATGAACTTGTACAACATACCACGTATCCAATTTTTTATATTTGATTATGAAATTTTTACCAAGGTACTTTTGTATGTTTCCTTTGTTGTATGAAATTTTTACCAAGGTACTTTTGTATGTTTCCTTTGTTGTATGAAATTTTCATAGTCTAAAGAGTCCCATAAAATAAGTTATAGTGAAAAATGAAAAACTGACATGTTTGGAACTAATTTTAGGAGCATTCAATAACCCTAAGTTCCACGGGGAATATCTATGAAAGTGTAGTGAAAAACCATCTGAAATTTTTACCACATGTACACCAATATCTTTCCTCTATCTCTACAAAGGTTCAAGGTTTGCAACATCCCATAAAATAATTTATAGAGAAAGTTCCAAGCTAACATGTTTAAAACTGATTTCAGGAGCTCTCAGGAACTCTAACTTCCATAGGGAATATCTCCAAAATTATAGTGAACCAACATATGAAATTTGTACCACATGTACACCAAGATCTCTCCTTTCTCTCTGCAATTTTTCAAGGTCTGAAACATCCCAGAAAAACAAGTTATAGCGAAAGTTCCAATCCTACTCGTTTGAAACTGATTTCAGGAGCATTCAAGAACCCTTCATGAAGGAACATGTCCATTCATTAAATAATTATTTCCCAATACCGTGGAAAATACCTCAAATACAATGGGAAAATACCCCAAACCATGGGAAAATACCCAAACCCATGGGTTTGAAACCATCATTTCACTTTTTAATTTTTATATATATAAATATTGTGTGTATTGTAATGTCATAATATGACATTAATGACATCATTAATCCTTTGACATCAATGAAAATAATTCCAACAATATCCCCCTTTGTCATTGATGGAAATTTTGCAGTGAAACACATAGTCCACCATGCATAGAAAGAATTCCCCCCCTGTCTGAAACTCTCCCCCTATTTGTGACTCTCCTAGGAATAGGGAGATTTCTCCCCTTGTTTGTAACTCTCCCCTTTGAAATCAATGGGAAAGGGATGATCCCCCTAGAATTGTTCTTCTCGTTAATCACTCAGTCTAAACTCAAGTTGATTGTCATGTCGGGTCAATCCTCGGTCGACCACTTCCAAGGAAATCATTAGTAAGTAAGAGGAACGTTGCACAATTATACAACCGATGATATGCAATGATACGAAGTCCTCAAACATGACCATCCATCAATCCAACCACAATTTATCCTAGTAGTTGACATTGGTCCACAATTATGTCTTTTACATCTCTTCTACAAAGATCTGAAAGCATTATTGTCATTCCTTCGGTTTTTATGGTGAGGATGATTATAAAGCACATATTTTTGTGTTGGCTAATCATAAGAAGTAGGCTCAGGTTCAGGTTCACTTACAAAGTAGAACAACCCAACATATCAACAAAAAAGTCATTTGTATGCTCAAATTCTACCATGTGAGGAATAGGAAACTAATCACTCTGTTTGGTACAATAAAAAGTAGGTTTCTCTTCTAGAAAACTAGTCTAGACTCCACCTGCAACAAATAAAACTTCCTTGGTTGTACCAAGGCCAGGTGTAGGTAGGGAGGAAACAATAACATCATATCCAAGAACAATATTAATGAATGGACACCTTTGACAATTGATGATATCATCTAATCTTTCAATACTCTTTTCAAACTTTAAGATTCTATTAAACTTAATAGTTGTTTTCTCGAATTCCTTTCTTAAGGAAACAATTTTAGATTCTAGCTCTTTGCAATTTTCTTTCGTTTTCTTCAATTTGATTCTCACCACTTCTTCCATCCTTATTTCTTCTTCTAATTGAACCTTTAGGTTCATGATAGTAGTTTATGTTTCTTCAAGGCTTTCAAACATTTTGGATTTGAATCACGATCCTCTTCTTCATATTTATGCAACTGCTCATTTTGTTTCAAAAAAAATTTCGTATGATTCTTTATTAAGGAAGACATGAGTTCTTCTTCAAGATCCACTTCCCCTTATGTTTCAAGATTTTCCTCTTCTCAATCCATAATTTCTTTCCCTTTGTATTCATTTTCCGAAGTATCAGTTTCCATTACCATATGTTCTCTTGAGATCTACCTTCCAGTGGTTAGACTATTTCCGAAAGAACCTGGATCCAATGCTAATTTTTTAGCACACAATTCTACTAAGAGGGGGGGAGGGGTGAACCAGTTTAATAAAACTTCTTACTTTTTCAAATATTCATCAACCATAACAAAAAAATCGCATTGCAAAACATGGAACACAAGATTTACATGGAAACCCTTTTGGGACAAAACCACAAAACTTCTCTTTATAATTCTTTGTAGGCACCAACCTACTGATAAAAATATTTGTAGGAACTAACCTACTGGAGAAACCAATCCCCACTAGTACAAATCTTGGTAGGCACCAACCTACTCTTCGAAATATTCATAGACACCAATCTACTGGAGACACCATCCCCACTGCTAAGCACCAACTTAGTAAGAAACACCAATCTCTTATAGATCTTCGTAGACACCAATATACTAGATACACCAATCCCCATTGATAAGCACCAAATTAGCAAGAGACAACATTCTCTTACAAATATTCATAGACACCAATCTACTGGAGATACCAATCGCCACCACTAAGCACTAACTTAACAAGAGACACCAATATATTTGTCTGAGTTGCACCAACCTTCACCGAGTCTTCTTGCAAGTTCTTCCTTCACCAAGCCTACTTATTGCTTCCACCTTCACCAAGTATACACATTGCTTCTTCTTTCACCAGGTCTACTCACCACTTCTTCCTTTACCAGGTCTGACCAAAATTTGAATTTCCAAATGGTAACTTTCTCAAACCTTGTTGTTTTGGGCCTCTTCCAAAGAATTAACTTGTACAACACACCATGTATCCAATTTTTGAAATTTGATTAAAAAATTGTTACTCGAGGTACTCCTATATGTCTACTTTGTTCTTTGAAATTTTCACAATCTGAAGAGTCCCAAAAACTAAGTTATAGTGAAAATTCCAAACTGACATGTTTGGAACTGATTTTAGGAGCATTCAATAACCCTAAATTCCAAGGGGAATATCTCCAAAATTTTATCGAACCAACATCTGAAATTTTTTCCACATGTATACCAATATCTCTCTATCTCTGCAAAGTTGCAAGGTCTGAAACTTCCCAAAAAATACATTATATATAAATGTCCAAGATGACATGTTTGAAGCTAGTTTCAAGAGTTCTCAAGAACCCTAACTTCTATAGGGAATATATCCAAAGGTATAGTGAACCAATATCTGAAATTTGTACCACATGTACACCGATATCTCTCCTCTGGTCATGCAAATTTTTAAGGTCTGAAACATCCCAAAAAATAAGTTATAGTGAAAGTGTCAATCTTTCCTGTTTGAAACTGATTTCAAGAGAATTCAAGAACCCTTCATGAAGGGACATGTGCCTTCATTAAATAGTTAATTCCCAATACCATGGGAAAATACCTAAAATACCATGGGAAAGTACCCCAAAACATGGGAAAATACCCCAAACCCATGGGTTTGAAACCACCATTTCAATTTTTTACTTTTTCACATGCACCTCTTTTTTAATATAATTGTATACCTATATATATAAATCAATATTGACAATGATGTGTGTATTTTAATTTCATAATATGACATTATTGAAATAATTAATCCTTTGAAATCAATGAAAATAATTCCAACAATATCCCTCTTTGTCATTTATGGAAATCCTGTAATGAAACAAATAGTCCATCATGCATAGAAATAATTATCCCCTATATACAACTCTCCCCATGTCTATGAGTCTCGTAGGAATAGAGAGAATTCTCCCCCTATCTACAACTCTCCCCCTTTGACATCAGTGGAAAATGGATTGTCCCCCTAAAGTTGTGCTTCTCCTTAATCACTTTGTCGAAACTCTAGTCGACTATCATGTCGGGTAGATCCTCAATCGACCACTTCTAAGGTGATCATCAATAAGTAAGAGGAACATTTTACAATTGTACAATCGATGATACACAATGATATGAATTCCTCAAAAATATGGTCAAATGATTCCATGACCATCAAACAATCCAACCACAATCTATCTTGGTAGTCGACATTGGTCCACAATTATGTCTTTTATGTCTCTTTTGCAAAGATCTGAAAGAATTATTTCTATTCCTTCGATTTTTATGGTGATGATGATGATAAGGAACATATTTTTGTGTTGGATGATCAGATGAAGTAGGATTAGGGTCAGGTTCACTTACAGGAGTAGAAAAACCTGACATATCAACAAAACTTTCATCTATAAGCTCAAATTATACCATGTGAGGAACATGCAACTCATCAATTTGTTTGGTACAATCAATAGTAGGTTGTTGTTCTAGAAAACAAGTCTGAACTCCACCTACAACAAATAAAACTTCCCTGGATGTAGTAAGTCCAGGTGTAGGTATGGAGGAAATATAAACATCATCTCCAAAACCAGTATTAATGAATAGAGACCTTTGAAAATTGATGATATCATCTAATATTTCAATACTCTTTCCAAACTTTAATCTTCTATTCAACTTAATAGTTGTTTTCTCCAATTCCTTTCTTAAGGAAACAATTTCATATTCTAACTCATTGTAATTTTCTTTTTTTTTATTCAGTTGGATTCTCACCACTTCGTTCATCCTTCTTTTTCCTTCTACTTGAACATTTAGGTTCATGATGGTATTTTATGTTTCTTCAAGGCTTTTTGACATTTTGGATTTTGAATCATGACCCTCTTCTTCATATTTTTTCATCTACTCACTTTGTTTCAAATTATTTTTCCTGAGATTCTTTATTAAGGCACACACATGTTTTTCTTCAAGATCTAATTTTCATTTTGTTTCGGCATTTTTGTCTTCTGAATCCATTATTTCTTTCCCTTTGAATACATTTTCCAAAGTATTAGTTTTCATTTCCATGTGTGCTCCCGATATCTACCTTCCAGTGGTTAGACTATTTCCGAAGTAACCCGACTCTGATACCAATTGTTGCACACACACTTATACTGAGGGGGGTGGGGTGAATCATTGTAAGAAAACTTTTTTCTTTTTCAAACATTCATCAACCATAAGAAAACAATCACATTGTAGAACATGGAACACAATATTTACATGGAAACCATTTCAAGAGAAAACCACAAAACTTCTCTTTATAATTATTTATGGGCACCAACCTACTGATACAAATATTTGTAGGAACCAACCTATTAGAGAACCCAATCCTCACTGGTACAAATATTGGTAGGAACCAACCTATTAGAGAACCCAATCCTCACTGGTACAAATATTGGTAGGAACCAACCTAATATTACATATCTTCGTAGACACCAATCTACTAGAGACACCAATCACCACTGCTAAGAACCAACTTAGCAACAAACACCAATCTCTTATAGATATTCTTAGACAACTATTTACGGGAGACACCAATCCCCACTACTAAGCACCAACTTATAAAGAGACACTAATCTCTTACATATCTTCGTAGACAACAATCCCCACCACTAAGCACCAACTTAGAAAGAGACACCAATCTCTTGCTACTTCTTCCTTCACCGAGTCTACTTGCTACTTCTTCCTTCACCAGGTCTTCTTGTTTCTTCCACCTTCATCAACTCTACTCACTACTTCTTCCTACACTAGGTATTTTCTCCACTTTTTCCTTTACCAGGTCTGCCCAAAATTTGAATTTCTAAATGATAAATTTCTCAAATCTTGCTTTTTTGGTCCTCTTCCCAAGAATGAACTTGTACAACATGCCACATATCCAATTTTGCAAAATTTTTATAATTTTTTTACTTAATCTACTTTTTCATGTCTCCTCTGCTCTCTAAAATATTCACAGTCTAAAGAGTTCTAGAAAAAAAGTTATAGTGAATATTCCAAGATGACCTGTTTGGAACTAATTTCCAGAGAATTCAGGAACCCTAAATTCCATGAGATATATATCTGAAAGTATAGTGAACAAACATCTGAAATTTGTACCACATGTACACCAAGATCTCTCCTCTATCTTTGCAAATTTTCAAGGTCTGAATCATCCCATAAAAAAAGTTATAGTCAAAGTGCCAAGTTGATATGTTTGAAACTGATTTTAGGAGCATTTAGGAACCCTAACTTCCACAGGGAATATCTCCTAAATTATAGTGCACCAACATACCAAATTTGTACCGCATGTACACCAAGATATCTCCTATGTCTATGAAAAGTTGCAAGGTCTGAAACATCAGAGAAAATAAGTTATAGTGAAAGTGTCAGGGTTACATGTTTGAAACTGATTTTAGGAGCATTCAAGAACCCTTCATGAAGGGACATGTCCCTTCATTAAATAATTAATTCCCAATACCATGTGCAAATACCCCAAACACCATGGGAAAGTACCCCAAACCATGGGAAAATACCCAAAACCCATGGGTTTGAAACCACCATTTCACTTTTTACTTTTTCACATACACCCCCTTTTTAATATACTTGTAAACCTATATATATAAATCAATCTTGAAATTTTGTGTGTTGTAATGCAATAATACGACATTAATGACATCATTAATCCTTTGAAATTAATGACAATATTTCCAACACCATCATCATCAACATCAACACTATTGTTGGAAACCTAATATGTTAGGGTTATGGTTATTAATTTAAGAAGGAATATGAAATGTCAAAAGTGATAGGAATGGTCATTTAGAGTCCAAGAGACCTCTTGGAAAATGAATCCAAAGGTCATAAATCATGTATTTATACGTGTATCATACTAATGAAATGCAATCCACATGACTTATCTCCATTTGTGCGCATTTTAACAGTGGTATAAGAGCCTATAGTTCTAAGGGTCTGAAATATGCTATGGTAGTTTTCCATAGCAGGTTAATTAAGGGTGTTTCATTTCCTTTCATCCATAGAAGCATATCTTTGTCTATCTCTCTATATGCATATCATATTTTATTATTCCTTGAGCACCTATATGTTATTATACATGTAATCCTTCCATCTACGCTTCTGCGTAAGTCTTCCATTTGTGCCTCTACGTAAGTATTCCATCTGTGCCCCTAGTTATTACTCCCTCTTAGAACTAGCATTACTCTATCATTTTTTCTCCACTGGCACATAGTGAGGAGTTGTCCCTTTGTGCATATTTTGTGGATCGTAAGGTTTTTGCACCTCTCTAGTATTCATAATCCAGCAGAGTCTATATACCTATTTTTGAAGCATTGTCATCTTTGGTTTCTTATTTTTTACAATGATAGTGAATATGGAGAGATGGGGCATGAAAATTATGTTGATAAGATGGGCATGGGATATGTGGATGAAATTGGTAGGTTCAGTACGATAAATGGTTAGTTTATGAATATGAACAACTGGGTCATCAAGGAGGAGTGGAAGGGTGTGGTTCCAACTGTCATTAATTCGTGTGCATTTTAACAACTATCATTGCCATTAAACTCGCCACTTGGACGAAAATGATCATCATCATTTTCATCGAATCCTTTAACTTCCCCACTTGGAGGAAATATTCACCATCATTATCATTTCCTTTAAAATCCTCACTTGGAGGAAAATATTCACCATCATTATCATTTCCTTTAAAATCCTCACTTGGATGAAAATATTCATCTTTATTAATATTCGTCAGTACTAAAATAAAATGAAAATGCATGTGAAAAAGATGGTACTTCAAAAATGAAAATTTCTCTGTGAGATGAACACATGATTTCTCCAACTAAAAACATAGAAAGGTACAATTGTTCATCCTCTCATAAAATAATATTATTACTTGGAGAATGATATTTTACCTCCAAACTTTCTCTCCAAAACACCCCTTCTAATATTAATTATATACTACATTTATTATTTTCTATTTATTTTATAATCTTTCTATATAATATTTTAAAATGTTTCTAGTAAATAATGTTTTTATTATTTTTATTTCAAATGCATTATATAATTAATTCTTTTATTGGGTGCTTGCACGAAGTTGAAGATCGAAAAAGTGGCAATGGGGTGTGAAGGAATGTGAACATGCATGAACACATGCATGTTCTTAAAAATGTGGACACATTCTTAATCAAACTCAATGCTCACTAAACCACCACACACATTTTCCAACTCGTATTTTTTAGGAATGTGCATGTTCTTGAGAAAGAGTGCGAGCATGCTCAAGAATGTAAAAACATTCTTGATCATTCCACATGATCAGGAATGCGTGCACACTCCTTATTAGAACCACACACATGCTTTAAAATGCGTGCACTTTCCTATTCCTAGCTACTTCAACCCTCCCTTTGTCTTCGAGTCAAAGGAAATGTACAAGTTAATTCATACACACATCTACTATGAATAACTGACTTTGTAGGGGACCCTAGATTCAAGGTAAGCCCCACCGAGGGTAGACAACTAAAGCACATGGGAAGTGATAAAGAATTGTTCGTTACATCCTTGTAAGTTTTAAACCTTTGAAGTGACCAAAGAGAAGACCAAAAACATCATAATTTTTTTGTTCATGAGTTCTCACCCCTAAACCCTAGACAGAAGGCCTACCCAGGCCCCTTGTGACCCCCCAATGTAATGAATAACAAATGCATATTGTTTACAAGACCCTTGGACACATACCCACTTCTCAAAACCACCTAGCGGCACTGACATCCCCAACCATTGACCAAGCCAATGAAAAACACCTTGAACTCATGTGTCTAAGGCCACAAACAACACCTTGAACCCACATGAAATATTGAACCATTAACAACACCTTGAACCCACATGAAATGTTGAACCATGAACAACACCTTGAACCCACATGAAAATTGAACCATGAAAAACACCTTGAACCCACAGGCATGACCTCCCAACTGTATCATTTACCTCTTAGTGGGCATATTGTACCTTTAATGTTTTTGGAGAAGTAGGTATCAGTCTTAGGACTTGGACCAAGATCAAATGATGAAACTTTCTCATTAGGCCTAAAAAGTAGCTTCTAGGGATCAAGATCCATCAATGAGTCCTCAAACCACCATAGATGATATCTTTGGGATATTTTTCCTTTGGTTTTCAATATGTACACCATTATAAGGTTTTGAGCACCAAGTATGGGTCTTGGGGTGTTAGACATGGTCAAGGGAGGAAAATTGAGCATTAGGACATAAAGTAATCTTCCTGTTACACATCAATATTACTCGCTTTGATAAGTGTCGCAAGTGTCGCATGTTTCTCACAAGTTTCGCAAGTGTCAAGCAAAGCATACTACCATGAAGCCTATGTCATGCTTATGATGACATTAAGAAGACACTTAAAATGCCTCAAACACTTGATTTGAAGGAAGATGAATGGTTAACTGAAGTTAAGTACCTCTTTCCACCTGAAAGAATCACTGAATCTAGGGTTTTAGAAGAGAGCGCTTCCCTGTATCTCTCTTAGGAGCGTTGGCGCTCCCCTATAAACTGCTAGGGAGCGCTATAGCACTAAACAACCCTTCAAGAGGAGCGCTATTGATTTTAAGAGCGTTGGAGCCCCCGTAAAGCCTACTAGGGAGTGCTATAGCGCTATGATGTCCCTTTTGAGGGAGCATTGCCTATTATGGGCAGGAGTTGGTCTGTTGAGGAGAATAAGGAGAAGATCTTTCAATCTTGGAAGGCAGTTGAATTCGAATTCCTGGTTCATCCATGATATTAGGGAAGATCCCTGACTCAAGGAGGAAAATCCTCAACTTACCCTAAAGATACCTCAAGAGGTTAGGCCTCTCTAAACCTATATAAACAGGCTCTATCATGGTGGAAAGAAGGAAGAATGAGAAGCATGAAACCTATGATCTCATAGGAAACAGACAGTGAACTGGAGGAGAGTAATCAGTGAAGTTGATGTCATCCAGATCGTGGATCTTTTGAGCAAGGGTTAGACAAAGGGGATTTGACGAAGCTGTTGCACTCGCATCTACGGTTGTAAGTTGCTTCCGTCATTGTTCTCATTAATATGACACGCTTGGCCTGTTTCTTTCTAGTTTGTGTTTGATTTCACATGAAATTGTCTCTAATAGATAGGTCTATTTTCAAGCTAATGTCAGTAGCGTAGGAAGTGGTTGTACTATTGTTTGTCTACAGGGCTTATCGAGGAGCGAAAGATTGGAGCTCAGCTCGAAGCGTGCAGGGACAAACGTCGATAAAAGGTACTTATTTCATCCTTCCTCCTCATACATCAGTTTATATAGATCTAAAAGGAAGTCAGTGTCCATGATAAGTGTCTTTTATCTTAAGAGTTAAGAGTCTAGCTCTCAAGAGGAGATCTACCTGTTCGCAGGGAGATCTTCCTTCAACAGAAACTGGTGACTCCACTGGGGATAATCGAATCGAAACTTTTGGTTTTGATTTTTTCCTCATAGACCCTGTCTTACCCTTTGATTGTTTTTAGACCTTGTTCACCCCTTTTTTTCTTGACTTCATGTGTTGATTGACTCCTTACCCCATCACACTTAGCTTGATTGCCAAAATTCGACTGAATTTTTTTATTTTTGGACATTTTCATGAGCTTTTTAAGCTTGGCGCCCCTGTGGCTGTGTTAACAGATCGCCAACACTCCCTGGATATGTTATACAGAGTGCTATAATGCTTGGTACCCTTTATACCAGAGCGTCGACCCTCTTTTGTCAAAAAACCTTTCAAGAATTGATTTTTTCAGGGTCCAGTCTCTATGTTTCACTTGCTAAGCCTCTTTGTGAGTCAATGCTTCTTCCCGCTGAACTTTGACATCTTCCTTTTAAGGAAAAAATACCTTGTTGTTTAGATTTGTGGCCTTCGTCATTTATTCTTTGAGCTTTTCTACTATTGGGAGTTTGAAATCAATGCACTGTTTTTTCTCTCCTTTTTGACTGAGCAAAAAACTTTGGTGAAAGACATCAGAAGTCTACAAATCTCTTCATTTGGTTTTGTTGAGGTCATTGTTCTTCAACATCCCTTTTTTGTGTGAAATTATTGATTTTCTTTGTTTTCTCTTTTGCTTCTTGTTTTCGATCACAACAAGAGGGTGTATTGTTTGTGCGAAACCTGCTTATACTTGTTTGAGTTTCCTTGATTCAAAAGGTTAATTGGCAGGAGAAGTGTCGTCTTGAATTAATCATTATTCGCACACAAATAATAAATAAGCATCTTCATGATTGATTTTCATATTAGAAGACATTTCCGAAAAGTTTTAGCAACACACTGGATTTGATTAAAAAAAAAAAATTGTTTGAGGACATTCCTTCTTAGTGCTTGTTAGTGAAAATAACTCTCTCTCTCTCTCCCTTAAATAGACATTCATCGAAAAGAAATGACTGCTTATCATCTTTGATGAATTTTTGGGGATTGAGTCATCATTCCATCAGTTTCACTTTCATGCACCCCTTTTGAGTAAAGAACAACTATAAAATGAATGCTAATTAAAAACTATCTAGAACATTTTTTCTTCTAGGATCCTCCACCAACAGTAGACAAGGATTAGCACTTTGGATTAGGCTGTGAGCATAACTCTCCAAAGTTTCCAAAACAAACATTAGCATCTTGAGCTAGGGAGAGTCAAATCCAATTGTCGTATAAGTCTGCCTAGGATCCCCCTCTCACACAGGGGTTACGCACGAGGTCGCACTCGGGAAAGCTATGGATATTATCCCTTCGTGGTTTGACTGATTGTAGTAGTCAGATCGTATTATGGGGATCGCTTAAAGGTATACCCACAATGTTGAGTGGAAGCCTTTCAAGTTGATTTCGGGCTAGATACCCTGCCCGTACGTTCGTACTGGACTGTCGACTGTACCCGCCCAGGGGCTGACTG
>ML786892.1:1282104-1294152 GCA_009831015.1 Picea engelmannii | reverse complement strand
TTACCACTAACAAAAGACTGAATCAAGCTTCAAATTTGGATTATCAAACGTATATCTGGCAATAGTATTATATTTGTATGGATAGAACTACTAGTATACAAATTTGTTGTAAACAAGAATCTCTTAAACTAGGAAATGAAGGTCATTGTTGTTAGAAAAAGTATGTTAGAGGCTTGAACATCAGTAGTAGAAGAAGGATTCAACACAAAATATGCCAAAAGAAATCTTTCACTAGAAACACCCTTGACCATATAAACATAGTAAAACTTCACGTGATGGAGGAAAACATAACATAATTAAGCCTTGAGATGTGTTGGTATAGGTTTTTGAACGTTATAAAACTAACATAATTGATAATGAAATGGTGAACATAATTATTCACGGTCTTAAGTGAACCATACCTCAGTCAGAACTTTGATCATTTGGTCAAAATAGTAAAATACCATAGTTTACTTGGGGCAAACCTAAAGTTACAAGTAGAAATTACTTAACGCGATGAGTTAACACAAATATATGTGCTAATAAAACAAAGAATTTAATATGCATATTATGCCTCTATTTCTACATCAGGAGTATCTTTTATGTTCACTTGGACTATTCATGTTTTGAAGGACGTTCCTACCTTCCCAAACAACAATATGAGCAAACTGGACTCAAAACTATCAATAGGTTGCTTATAATTGAATGCCACCTGGTATATCTATCTCATATGCTCAATCCCTTTGTCTCTCAATTTCCTGACAAAAACATTGAGTACATCTATTGAAGTAATTTTTAGCTCCTCCACTCAGCCAAAGATATCTCCATTTTCTGAAGACATCTATTAACTTTTACATGTGGCATGGCAAAATCTAGACAATAGAAAAAATATCTTTGGTGAGAACATTGGACCAGAAAATAAAAGCTTTGGTGTAAATATTCATACTGGATTTGATTAAAAGACACTGAAAATGGCCACAACATCTATTCTTGCAAGTGAATTCTTATCAAAAGTCCACACACCCTGCACAAAAAGATTATCTAAGGGATGAAATGGTTGAGTGTTTTTATCAGTTTCCATCTACCAAAACTTTTTGGGAATGCTTTCAGGATGAGTTTAACATTTTGTATGGCCCCACTTTCATGGAAAACAACCTTTTCCAAACCCACAATGAGCTTAACTTTATTCACAAGACTCAATGCTTGGCTTCTTGGATGAAGTGTGCATGAATGGTGACATAGTCACAGGAAAAAATTTCATTGTTAAAATTTAATGAATCATTTAAAAGTATATGAGCGCGATTTTTTTTTTTTGAGAATAAGTGAATTCAAATATGTAAATATAACTACACTTGCTTCAAATCAATCATCAACTTTCCACGAATCTTACCGTTTAAAACTAACGAGTGATTTTCTATGCAATGACAAAAGGGATCAACATTATCTTTTGAGGAGAATCTTGCATTCAACATAAACTTTTGAATTTAACCATTGAGACATATAGCACTATGAACTCATGCACAAAAAAATTATGCTTTTATTTCTTCATTGCATTTTAATGCTCTCATAATCAATCAATGAATGCTTCGATTCATGTTTCATCCATGAATTTAGATAAGTATGAAATCTCCCTTGTTGCATAATAATTTGAAAACTATTTTTTCTTGTGTGTGCAATGGTTTTATTTGGCTTTTTTGGGTCATTCTCATAGTTTGTGGAAGAAACTAATTTAAATGAGTTGAAAAAAATGATTTTTTCCTCCACAGAAAATCAACTTACCTCTTTTACCTTTGGTCTCATAAAACAACACTATGTGTAACGTAATTCATATTTGCTATCATAAAAAAGTACATTGAAATCATTCTTCAAACAAAGACATGTGGCTAAAATTTACCATGGATGAGAGAGCAATCTTCAATTCAAAAACAAGACTTGAGCATGCTAAAATTTTACTGTTTACACAAGTACATGAGGGCTAAAAATGTAATTTGTAAGTGTTATTGTGATGACAATCTTGTTTTTTCTCATGAGGGATGAAAATGCAAATTCCAAGCTTGAGCATGAGAACTGAAAATCCATGTCAAGCAGGCCTTAAAAGAGAGATGAAAAATTAATTTAGAAATAAGCCCAAAAAAGAGTTAAAGATACAAATTTAAACTTTATTTGTCATCACTCTTGGAATGAGTGACGAAATTGTCTTTTTATCCTTGCAAAGAGAAAGTGGAAAATTCAGATTTCAAGCAAGAACAAAAAATCAGTTTTGCCTAAAAATCCTAAGCATGAAAATAGAGCAATGCATAGAATGCAAATATTCAAGTGAAATATTAATTTCAATATTCATTTCAATTTCATTGTGTAACCCCTCCTTAAATTTGAATTGAGTCCATAAAGTTATGTGCAATGGTTTTCTTTGGCATGGTTTGATCATGCTTGTTATGAATATGCAAAATATTGCTTTTAATTCTCAAGCTTGTTATTTACATTAAAATTTATCATTTAATGCTTGTTATGAATATGCAAAATATTGATTTTAATTCTCAAGCTTGTTATTTACATTAAAATTTACCATTTAACATGTTATGTGATTGATCTTGCAAATATTTATTGCTTATAAGCATTTACATTAAATCACAAAAGTAGAATGTAATAGTGTTGTAACCCTACAAGCTCGAGCAAGCTTCTCCAAACTAGGTATAAATAGGCCATGGAACAAGGACTCACATTTCAATTGGTCATATTTAGTGGTCTTCCAAACAAGGTTCAAGTTGAGCTCAACTTTCCAATGAGCTCTTTTTAACATGCACAAGATTATGATCAAGAGTCAAACAATTTCAAATATAGGGATTTTGATTATTATAAACATGTATGCATTGGCCTATCCATGCATGACTTTAATAAGAAATTCCGACCTTCATGCAAGCATTATGCAAAAAAAAAAATCATTTCAAAAAGAATGAACACTACAAAATCAAAATATGTATGAGAAAGTGATTTCAAAACTCAAAAGAGAGCTAAGAATGCAACTTTAAGATTCAAAAGGTAGGCTGGAAATGCATGTTTCATGTGAGTGGATGAATATGCATGTTTTAAGCTATGAAATAAATAGAAATTTTTTTTGTCACGAGGGCTGAAAATGCTATCTCAATATTCAACATAAAAGCTGGAAATGTAAATTTCTAGTACTAGAAGAAGAAGACGTGACTTTGATTTCTAGGTATGCTCAAAAGTGGGCTGAAAATGCAATTTTAGCAAGCTAAAATCAGCTTGCTCAAACTCAACATAGAAAATTGAGAGTTTCAAACTTAAACAATCCAAGGTACAGTTGAAAGTTGCACTCTCAAACTTGCAAAAGTGGGATGAAATTTGCATTTCCAGTTATCGATGGAGACGTGGAAATTACATGTCAAAGCTTATAAAGGTTTGCATTTTAGCTATGATTGACATAGTTAAAAAATCACTCCCAAGCAAGAAAGGGGGAACTGGAAATTGAATGTCTAAATATGACGAAGATTAGTGGAAATGCATGTGCAATTCCAACCTCATTCCTCTTCAAATTCAAACACTAATATGGAAAATTTCAACTACAAGTTAACATAAGCATTGAAGCTTGTGTTCTTGGTTTCTTGGCTCTCATAGTCTTGAAAATATGCAAATTTTAGCAAAGCATGAAGGGCATAAACATGGAAACAAAACATGTTAAGAAAATTTGTTGGCCATTCATCCTCATGCACCTGTTGTGATTCAGCACATAGAGGATATAGCACCAAATCCTCAAGATGAAAATCAATTTTTCTTTGTCACTTATGCTATCACTGTTTCAACATTCTCTTGATGTTTTTCTTACTATATATAGAGAAGATAAATGCCCTATTATGTAGCAAACAAATTTGGTCTTAGTTAATAATTTTTTGATGGTTTGTTATCAATTTTGAATTGGCAACGTGCCATGTTATGCAACATCTTTTTTATTTGCCTAGTGGGATTATTTTGATATGTTATCAGCTACTTCTAAGCCAAATAGGTTTTTGTTTGACTTGGACTGTTTTAAATGACAACTATGAAGTTTGGAATATGTGTATTTACTCCTTTTCTACTATATCAAAACAAAAGAGAAGAAAAAAATAGTGGAAAAATTACAAAAAACAACATTGATCAAAAACCTAAAACAAATTTATATTTTTATCAAGGTAGAGTCCTATAATAACTCCTCAAAAGTGCACTTCTAGGAGAGAACTTGGTTGTGGTATTTTCATATCACAAATGATTTGTAAGATGTAAATTCTTTATTTCATTTATGGATTGATAAAACACTAAATATATATTATGACTTAGAGGTATCTACATAAAATACTATAAAATTGCTTCAGTGAGCAGTATTGCAAACTTAGCAAACACTACTATATTCAACTAAATTCCAATCTTAGTAAACTGTTAATGACCACTTGTGCAATTGGAGGATGTGTTAGATTCAGATTTATGTAAAATCAAATCAATATTTAATAAAAATGATAATTATGACTAATTGAAAGATGTGTTAGATTTTGATTTGCAAAAGAAAGAAACTATGGGGTAAATATATCAAAATCCATTTCAAAACACATTGTAAACCATTCATTTACAACTCTATCACAGAGATAAAGATTCACTAAGAGTAAGTATTCAAACTAAGGAGTATTATCACGCACTTTGATAAGCTTAGTCATCATCTTGATGTTTGGTCTGTGAATGCTACAGAAAATGAGGCAATGGTTTAGGGTTCTCGTTAGGGAATAAGTGGGTGGGGTCGTCATTTCCAAAAAGAATTATAAAAATCCGTAGTCTAAATGTTCTACAAATGACTATTTTTCGACGATAATTTCCGGGGACTTTTGTCCGAAATCTGGCGATAAATTGTTAGATCCGCAGATTTGAGTGGTTATTTCTGTAGAATACAAGTGCCCCAGGGGTTTTTCAGCATGCTGAATCCATTTCTACATTCAGAAATGAATTTTAAAAAACAAAAAAATAGTGATTACGTGCAGATTTATGTTGCTGGATTCAGGCGATAAAAGCCATTTCGTAGAACAAGTAGACAATGCCATTATAAAAATATAAAATGGAGAAAAATAAGAAAGAGAGGAAATCAAAATAGCCACCTACTAAAATAATATCATTCTTGGTAACCTTTTGTTCATCTTTGGTGGATAATCACTTTGTTACCGATGTGGCCACTGGCAACTATGCAACAAGGAAATGGTCCATGACAAAAAGCCAGTTCCCTGGTGTGATCAATATTAATAAAATAAAATAAAATAATTCCATAATCCACAATTAGTGAAAATAGAAAGGTAAAAAAAAAAACCTAATTAAAATCCTCAAAACTCATCATAACCAACATTCATCAAAATCCAAAATCACCCAGCTTGATCAACAATTATCCAAAAATGAAAAAAACTATACCTACATTGACCAAAATCTCAAAAGAACTCAAATTGACCAACATTAATCAAAACTCAAAAAACACATATCGAACTAAATCTACAAGTACCCATCATCATCAACTTTGATCCAAGTCCACAAAAACACCCCTTTTAATAAAAAACAGTGCAAAGAGGGATTAATAAATCCACCATATCCACTAAATATCAACATCAATATTTTTTTAAGCTAAAAACAAAAAACCAAAAATCACTGTAAAGAGGGATTAAAAAAACCACCATATCCACTAAATATAAACATCAATATATTTTTCAAGCTAAAAACCAAAAAACATTAACAGACATTGATCAAAACAACAAGAGCATGCAAATACCATTACTGTGATTTATGGATTGACAAGAATGACTGTCCTTTCATATAAATAAGCAGGAATGATTGTCCTTCCATGTAAATAACTGGAATTTCATTGTTTCTGTCTTTTCCGAACATTTTTCCGAACATCTTACTGACCAGTTGTTCAACGCATGAGTAGACTGAAGGGGAGTGACTTTTCCAAGTGAAAATTTGCTCAAAATTATATTAAGATATAATTTTTTTAACATACTATCATCCATAGATACCCTGTCTTCACCAAAAGACAAAAGGCAGAAGTCTTATCCCAAGACATCCAAACCATTACAAAATAGTTTCATCGCCGATGAGATTATAAAAAATGCTTGATAACAAAAAAACATAGATGTACTGGAGAAAACTATCAAAAAATTGAACAAAGTATCATAAACTTAAAATATACAAAATAACAGAAAGCCCTATCTTGGCGAGGAAATTCAGTATATATCCAAATGCTCTGTCTGCCCAGCTCCTCCAGGTTCCCACTGATAATAACTTATCCTTCCTTCAAAAGTCAGAAGGGCTTCTTTTGAGAGCTTGTCGGCCTCTTTGTTGAAGTCCCTGTAGATATGGTGGAAACTAAGAACCTGGAAATTTTTGCATAATTCTTTGGCGCGTTTCTTCCAGCCTTCAATGGAGCATATATCCAATTTACCCCTGTCATTAAGCCACTCTATAATCACTTTTGAATCTCCAAAGGCTTGTAGCCTATGAATAACAAGATGGTTGGCTAAAGTAAGGGTAGCCCAGATACCCATTAATTTTGCCTTTGAATTTGTTCCTCCACCACAATTTAAATTCCACCTATAAACAAGTTTATCAATAGATTTAATTACCCCTCCCGCTCCACAGGATGATCGATCACTTCTTGTTGCCCCGTCGAAAAAAGCAATGGAGGATCCCTCTTCATATTGGATAAAACATTCCTTTATTGAGTATTTAGGGAAGGAGGGATTATTCAGTCTGTACAGTCCCAAGATCTTATATAAAACTGAATGGACAGAGGGAGCCGCATTTTCAAAGATGCAATTATTTCTTTCGAGCCATAGACACCAACAAGTTAAGGCTGCTAATTCTAATAATACTGACTTGTCATTGATCCATTGGCGATAATAATCAACAATATCTTGTCTTGCCCAAGTCCTTTTTAAATTCAACGAGTACTTTAACACTGCCCATATATGTTTTGTAAAACTACAATCAATGAACATATGTTCTAAATTTTCTGAGTTCCTTTTACATAAAACACATAAACTGGGCCCTTCCCATCCTCTTTTCTGAAGTCCACCCCAGGTTAAAATCTTTCGGGAAATGGCTAGCCAAGTGAAAAGTTTTATCTTTAATTGGATATCTCAATTCCAGATTTTTTGATTCCAAGTCGCCATGGGTTGGTACTTTAGAGTAGAAGTTAGAGCTAGATAGATATTTTTTACTATAGTTTTACCTGATGCATCTCCTCCCGTCCACAAAAGTTTATCATTTGATTCACCAAGGATAACACCAGCTGCTGAGAGGCCCTTTGTATAGTTGTTCCATTCCTTTGCGAGGATACCATTTAGACCCAAAGAAATACTACATAGCCATTTACCTATGTGATCATTTATTTCTTGTGGACTTTTTGCGTTGACCAACAAATTGATTTCCTTCCTATTTAGATGATTACGAAGATCCTGAGACAACAAGGATTTTTCACGCATTCCCAGGATATAGTCTCTGCCTATACAAATTTGTTCCCCCAATCCCGACAACCAGCTATGCCAATGAGTTAACAGATGCACCGACTTTAATAAGTTTCTCCAAATCCTTGAAGCTGTATTGTGCTTGAAATTTGTCGTCATGAACCATTTAATCACATCAGAGTGTCTTATGTATTTATCCATCACAATGTTATGCCAAATACCTTTGCAAAAGAACGTGTGCCAAAGAGTATTTTCCAACAGTGCAGTATTGAAATGTGTTAAATTTCTGAGACCCCAACCGCCACTCAATTTTGGCCGAGGTAAAACCTCCCAACTGCATAAATGGATATGACTTGAAGTAGTATTTCCATTCCACAAGAACTTCAAGAACATTTTACGGATTTAAGTAATAATAAATTTTGGAATTAATTCCACAGCCATCCAATAAATGGATTGGCTTTCCATAACCGTTTTGAGCAATATAAACCTGCCACCCGACGAAATCCATTTATAGCACCAGTTTCCTATCTTTTTTTCAATTTTAGTTAAAAGCCAAGACAAATCCGCCACCCTCTGAGGTCCTGTTTTCAAATGAAAGCCCAGATATTTGAAGCCTAAATGTAAGGCCGAAAAAGTATACGGAAGCAAAGATCTTAAAGGTACCAACTCTGAATCTGTCATTCCTTCATGGTGCACCGTTGTCTTCGATGAGTTAACTTGCAAACCTAATGCTTTACAAAACAGTAGTATAAGATCATATATCTCCCTCCATTCAGTAAGATCAGCCTTTGATAGAATTAGAACATCATCTACAAAAAAAAAGATGTAGAATGTTTATCATACTAGAAACTCTAACACCCGATAGCTTACTCTCTGCTTTGCTCTTTTTTAATAAAAGGATGAGGGCCTCCATCACCAAGATGAATGGTAGTGGAGACAAAGGACAACCCTGTCTTAAGCCCCTCCCACTTTTAAAAAAGTTTGTAGCCTCCCCATTGATGAGAACGACAAAGGATGATGAAGTAACACAACTCATAATCCATCTAGTCACTTGAGAATCAAAACCTACTTGTATGAGAGCCATATGAAGAAAATCCCAATCCACACAATCATAAGCCTTGTGTAAATCTAGTTTAAGGATCAAAGTTTTTCTTTTTTGCTTTTTTGATATGCTATGCAAGTACTCAAAGGTTGTACCTATGGCATCCTATATTCTTCAACCTTCCAAGAAACCTAATTGTTCTTCTGAAAGCATACAGGACAGAATGGGTTTAATCCTGTTAGAAATAACTTTGGATATCAACTTGTAACAAAGATTGCAAAGGGATATCGGCCTATAATCCCCGAAAGTGGTCGGACTATTTTCTTTAGGTATCAGTGCCAAGAAGGTAGAATTTAAGCATCCTGGAATATTCCCATATTTCCTTGATTCCTCCACCATCTGAACCAGATCTTCGCTTACCAAATCAAAAAAGGAAGAGAAGAATTCCACCGTCCAGCCATCTGGGCC
This sequence comes from Picea engelmannii, assembly GCA_009831015.1. Taxonomy (NCBI): domain Eukaryota; kingdom Viridiplantae; phylum Streptophyta; class Pinopsida; order Pinales; family Pinaceae; genus Picea; species Picea engelmannii. Next base: position 1,285,176 of record ML786892.1, on the reverse strand, counting down.
TAGACTCTTGTCCCTTTTAAATAGATTGAGGACCTTTTTGATTTCATCAGCTGAAACTGGATTCAATAGTAAATTTAAATCCTCAGCCTGTACCATTCTTTGGAAGAGATTTGTTACTTCAATTTTCTCCATAGTAAATGAGTTTGTACGTGCTTTGTAAAAAAATTTAAAATACTGAGTCGTTGCCTTCTTCAAATCTGCTTGACCTTTACATTGCTCACCATCTTCATCAACTAATTCCCAGATATGTTTGTGGATGTGCCTTTGATTTGCGAAATGATGAAAAAAAATTGTGTTTGAGTCGCCGCTTCTAATCCATATCGCTCTGCTCCTTTGACGCCATTTTTCCTCATTGTAACTTAGAATTTTTTTTTCTTTCCTTTTCAAGATTCCCCAGTAATAATTCTTTTTCAAAATTTGTGTTATCCTCCATAACGTTTAAAAAGGTCTCTTTAATCTGTGCTTCCAGGGAGTCCATTCGTTTAACTAAGAGTTCTCTCTTTTTTTACCACAACTTTGTCTGTTGTTTTAGGTATTTTAATTTCCAGACCAATCTGCGCTCAAAACCCTCTTCGGATAAGTATTTATTATCCTTCCAAACCAAATTAACTAAAGACTTATAATCATCATCCATTAACCAAATTGGATTGAGTTTAAAAGGATAAATCTTGTTGACCGACACTAAATCCATCTGAAAAATGATTGGGGCATGATCCGAAATAAACAGATATTCCACCCATGAACGATAATAATCTTTTGAGATTATTAAGCTTTCTGATAACAAGCATCTGTCCAATCTTTTTGCAACAGCCTGGGTCCCCTGTCGCCCATTTCGCCACGTAGGAACCAACCTATCTGGTCAAATATCCACCAAATTCTTTGACTGGAAATGAGCTTTAAGATGATCTGCCAAAGAACCCGAGAAATTAGTACTACCCCACACTTCCTCAGATGAGAAAGTTGTATTTAGATCCCCAACCAGTATCAAATTGCCAGCAGAAAGAATGCCACTACCCGCCAGAATATCCCAGAAAGCTCTTTTTTTCATGCATGGACCGTATACATTGAGTAATGAAATAGAGCAATGTGTAGTTCAAACTTTTCCTGACAGTAAGATACCCCCGCAGGTCAGAGAGGGAAGAAGAGAGTAGGAATTCAGGTCCCATGACACTAGTAAACCCCTAGAAGTTCCTAGTGAATTAACAACACATGAAACCCATGACGGGCGGAAATTCTGTAAAAAACCTCTTGCTTTATGTTCCTCCACAAGTGTCTCCTGTAAAAAAATGATATCTGGGCGAACACGATCCAAAACCCTGCGAAACGCGACGGCTTTAAGGGAGCCCCCTATCCCTCTGATATTCAAGGATAGTAAAATCATTATTTCACCCTTGCTAGGGCCTTCAACGCTCTAAGTGCCTCACTGTCAGAAGTGGTAAATTCCTTAACTTCATAATTAATTGTTCCCCCTCCCAACTTTTTTCGAGAGCTTCTAGTTTTTATGGGGGAGATCTCTATGCCTAATCCACGCGACCATGCGTATTCCTTTTCTTTGCCTACAAGGAGAGGTTTGGAGGACGAAGCTTGTTCCCCACCCAAAGGCTCATTAAAATTCGCTTTCCCAAGATAGACAGGTCGGGGAATGGGGGAATCTTTGTCCCAACCGTTTGGAAGAAGACTATCAAAAACTGCCAAGAGGGCTTCATCATCAAATTTTGATTCCTTGCAACCTTGGAGGTTTACTTCAAAAGAAGACAGTATAGGCGACGAGGAACTAGACTGTGACGGTTGGTGACGGTTGGTGCTCAGGTACAAAAGGAGGGTCTTCTAAAGCCGGGCCTAAAGTAGGGGAGCTACTACCATTAATAACCACATCTTCAATTTCTTTTCCCAAAAGGGTCACTGGTCCCAAGTCTATAACACAAAACTTTTTACATAACTTGTCAACCAAAACTTTATCAACTACCGAAGATGTGACTTTAAAGCTAGACAAAAAATCTAACCTTGGAGAAGAATCCAAAGTATCCCTTTTCCACGAAGTTAAGGTTTCATACAAAGAAGGGAAAAAAAAAATTAGCTTACCCAAGAGCTTCTCCAGTGATACTTCCTGTTGACTTGACTCAATTCGAAAGCTAGGATCTCCATTACCAAAAAGTTCCACAACCGGTGAGAAATCCGACACTTCCCAGTTATCAATTTCTTCATTAGGCTCCTCCATTGTCTCCATGCCTTTACAATCACTGCGCAAATGGTATGTACAGTGACACCGATTGCATCTAAATGGGATCCCCATATAATCTAAGCGCTGCTTTTTCCTCCTGTCGCGCCAAACAATATCCAAAGTTTCTAGTAAGCCGCCATGAATATCTAACTCCACCAGAACTTTACCCATCTTCCTATCTGCTGCTTTGAGAGCTAAACTATCAACAGAGATAAAAGTACCCAGAGTATCTCCAATATATCTTAGAGCACCTTCATTCCAGGAATGGAGTGGAAGCCCTGGTAAAAGAACCCAGAGGTGTCTCTTAGAGAAATACTCACTGTGCAGATCAAAAGAAACTCGCCACCTTTTTAGCATAATACTGCTAACACCAAATAACCACCGGGAGGCCAATAAAGTCAGTGTATCCTCGGGTGACCGAAACAAGAAATCTAACCATCTTTTTTCCAGATAAAAAACATTAAGTGTGTAACCTAAAATAGGTTGCCAGGTCTTCTCCATCCAATCCTGGATAGGTTCTTGTGGTAGGTAATGGTAGGAGACTCGGCCTACCAAACCACAAAGAGCCATGTGACATGTTTCTTTTAAACCTATATCTGATCCCAATACAAGTTTCTTCGGCACCTTGTTGGGTTTCCAGAGCCTTCGTTTCCTACCAGTAGGTAATGGTGTCACCCTGACTGTATTCTGAGAGGAGAAGTTGCAAAACTTTGCAAACTGGGAAGATAACCTCTCCACAGGGATAGTGTTTAGGTTAGGTGAAACCGAAACAAAGGGCGGGGAGCACAAAGGCCTAGGGAGAAAATGGGAAGCATCCAGGAGCATGGCAGGTTTAAACGTTTGATTAAGAT
>ML786892.1:1242738-1263090 GCA_009831015.1 Picea engelmannii | reverse complement strand
AATTCTTGATAAATAGAGATTGTAATCAAGTGAATTATTTTAAATTTCTTTCTATAGAATAACATGTTTGTGATGCATTAAACATATCCTGCTAATGTAGATATCAGGCAACCCACTAAATATGCATTTTTCAATTTTTTATTCATTGACAAGTATGCCTTCATTTTCTCTAAGGCATACTTCTAGTTTACATCTTTCAAACATTTATTTTGGAAACATTTACTTGAAATCAAATCAATGACAAGACTTGGACTCATGAGGGATTCTTTCTAATATCTTTTATAACCGGAATATGATGAATTGATATAAAAATTTCTACACATGTTTCTAGTCCTAGATGCAGTGCTTCTAAGTGTTGTCTCCATTGTGTTTATTGGAATATCATCATCCTCACTATCAAGAATCTCCTCATCAATAGGAGGAATATCATCCTAGCTATCATTATACTCAAAATTGATATATGAAACTCGTTAAGAGAATGAGCACCACCTTACACTCACTTAGAAATTGATCTTCATTCCTAGGCCCATCATCATCATCATTTCCAATATTATCACTAGGAGGAATATTAGCCTCTGTGGGAAAATGATCACAATCCTCATCTCTTCCACTATATCCACCATTAAACTCTTCGCTTGGAGGAAAACCATCATCGTCATCAACATTATCAGTGCCATTAAAATCCCCACTTGGAGGAAAATGACATCATCATCGTCATTGAAGCCTTTATCTTCCCCACTTGGAGAAAAATGGCATCATCGTCATAATCAAATCCTTTATCTTCCCCACTTGGAGGAAAATCTTCGTCTTTATAAATACCATAATCATTTGAAATATCCTCATCTTTCTCCTCTAAACTAATGCTACAATTGAAATCTTTACTAATAGGAAGATATTTATTTATATCATAGTTACTGACACTTCTATAACAATCCTTGCAAGAATGAATAATCCTCATCACTTTCAATGGTGCTTCCATTAAAGTCATTAATGGAAGGAATGTTTTCATTTCCATGATTTAAACCATCTTCAAAATCATAACTTTGAGGTAGATTTTGAATATTGCACTTAAAATAAAGACCATCATTATATTCTTCCCCTTCATTAATGATGTCGTGAAAGTCCTTGGAATTAGAAATCTCTTCGTCAAAATTATCAATCTCATTACTTGTGCTACAACCAAACTGCTCACTAGGTGAAAAATCTACCTTTTCATTGTCATTGGATGCATTTCAATAATATTCATTAGTACTAAAGAAAATGCATGTGAACAAGATGGTGCTTCAAAAATGAAAATTTCTCTATGAGATGAACCCATGATTTCTCCAACTTAAAACATAGAAAGGTACAATTATTCATTTTCTCATAAAATAATCTTATTAATTGGAGAATGATATTTTACCTCCAAAATTTCTCTCTAAAACATCCCCTCTAATTTTGTTTCATCTGGCAAAATCGACAACTTGGGTGGGCTTATACTTGTGTGACAAGAGATTGATTATGACTACTACCACTATAACCTCTAGGCATATGTATCCCTAGACGCGACACACATGGCTAGTCAACGTTTGGACCAATGGCATCACAAGGGGTGCCTTAACAATGCACTCTATTTCCAACTGATATACACCTTGAGGGAAATATCCCCTCTAATATTAATTGTATACTACATTTATTATTATTTTTTATAATTTTTCTATTTAATATTTTAAAATATTTCTAATAAATAATGTTTTATTATTTTTATTTTCGATACATTATATAGTAAATATAATATTGCACTTGGCATACTTGTAGCTTCATCCATGAGGGAGTTCACTACCACTTTTCTCCGCAACAAATGATGGAAAAGAAATAGAAATGAAAGAAGAAAACCTATAGAAGCTATATGCAATTGTGGTATAGTACAATAAACATTGAATCAAAATTATAAGTTCATCCTTTTCCATCATTTAATTGTGTGTGTTTAAAAAATCTAATTATCAATTCTCTAGTTAGAGAAACAATTTTTCTATTTATTAAAAAGATCTAAAATTTTTTATATCATACATCCACTATAACCAAAGTTTGTATAAGCTATGATTGAATGTAGAATTCAAAATATATTGGCAAATTTATATACAGTAGAAGTATGTTTATGTGAGTTACCACCAATGTAAATCTATCTTAATTATGGATCTATCATGAGTTAAGAGAGATCAAATTCCTAGAGGTGAAAACCTTTTTTAGAGTGCAAAACATGAGGAAAGGTTGGCACCTCAAGGGATTTGATCCATATTAGCACATGATATATATGTGTATGTATGTATGTATGAGATGAACATCAAAATATTTTATTTATGGCCCACATTGAAATATTTTTTTGTTATTAATATTTGTCATCTCCCTCATACTAGGAAGTAGTAGAAAGCACATATAGGCCGAGTAAATTTTTTTTAGTTAATGTTGAAATATTTTATTTATGGATGACATTGAAATATGTTTTTGCCTAATTATTAAGAACATGTGTTTCCTCCTTGGAGGTCACCAATTCAAAACCAACATGTGTAGAAGTTGTACATGTTTATGATTAATATTTGGCTCGTTGTGATGTTTATGATTAATATTTGGCCCGTTGGGATGAGGCTCGAAGAGTAGGCATCCCCTTTGAGTGTAACCCCCTTATGGGAGTATTGTCAAGACGTCTCCACCCTTGTCAAGTCCCAAGTGTTGAATTTTCATCTTAAGCATATAACTAGAATAGTGTTCTTAAACTTTTAAACAATTTATCACAATAACTACATATAAAGGATCATTGAAAGAGAGACATCCATAGAATACACGATATTTACCCTGGGAAAACCCTCTAGGGGAAAACCCAACAAAACTTCCTTTATATAAATTCAACAACAAGAACAATGTCACTCACCAAGAGAGATCTTACTAAGCAAAAGTTCCTTCCCAAAACCTTAACCAAACAGAGTAGCGCACCACTTAACCAAAATAGACCCAAGAGATAGACCAAGATCCTCCACAAAAACGTCTCCTTGTTACAGTAGCGTCTCCCTCTAAGACTTGCACACTTCTTCTCTTGACTAGAGAGCTTGTGTTGTGTGTTATGCCAAATGAGGCACATACCTCTCTTATAAATACTAGTTGACCAACCTCAAATTAGGTCTAGGCTGACTTGACACTTTGTTATGGCACAATAGGGACGACCTTACAAAATACACTTTATAAAATACATTTGACCTTTTTACTTTGGCGCAATAGGTCCGACTTGACAAATGACACTTTAAAAAATGCATTTGACCTTTTATAATGGCGCAATAGGGTCGACATGAATAATTACAATACAATAAGAATATCTTCCGCTGCTACTCAAAAATTTAACACTCCCTCTTAGCGAGGAAGGTATTCTTCTCGACACGATCATCATCATTGCTTTTGCGCTTTTGTACACCTAGTCATTGTCTTGTTGTCATTTTATGAATCTATATGTCATAGGAATTTTTCCAACTGTACTACATGCATCAAGTACATTACCAACATCTCATCAGTGGGCTCAGTAGTCGTGGCGGGGCCTTCTTCCATCTCACACAATGCTGAGAATCTAGCTTTCTCTAGGAACTATCCGGCCCAAAGTGCGGCCACTAGCCCCATGCTAGTCCCCTGGTTGGCACACCAGTCCTTTGGCCCCACATAGACCAAGCATCTAATCACGAGGTTTAGGCGATGTAGTGTGCACACACTACCTATCTAGCCCCAGGCTAGGAATCATCTGACCACTAGTCCCAGGCTAGTCATCCTCCAACCACACAGGTTGGCCCTCCAATTATCAAGGAAATATGCCCTCCTCGAAGGATCCACGATTTACACTTCCTGAATATAGGAACACATGCCCTCCCTAAAGGATCTACGTCTACTAACCTTGTGCGAGTTCAAGCTGACTGGTACCAGAGTCAGTGCCCAAACATGAACCTGTTGTTACTGCACCACACTATGTTGCACCTAGACTCACATATGTAACACATCACTCCCTCTCACAAGGGAAAGTCCTTCTGGACCACACCAAGCTTGTCTTTGAAGTACTCAAACTTCACTCTCAAAAAAGGCTTAGTCAACATGTCTGATACATGCTCGTCGGTAGGGACATACTGGTTCAGCTTCACCGCTCCCTTCTGTACCATATCTTGAATATAATGGTACTTTATCTCGATATGCTTAGACTTGTCATGACACACTAGGTTTTCTGACAACTTTATGCAGCTTTGGTTTTCACAAAGGATACAGGTCACCTCTAACTCGAGATCAAAAAATCCTGCAATCAGCTTCTAAAGCCATACTACTTCGCCACAAGTTGAACATGCTTCTACATACTCTGCCTTAGCTTAATTGGGTGTTACACATGTTTGCTTCCTACTGAACCATGAGATCATAGTCGATCCCAAACTGAAGCAACATCCAGATGTACTCTTCTGGTCTGTGACACTGTCTGCCCAATTTGAATCTGTGTAGCCTTGCAGGGTTATCTCATGATCCGAGATATATCTGAGTCCATAATCTATTGTACCTTTCAGGTACCCCATCACATGTTTTGCTGCAATCAGGGGAAGACGTCTAAGCTCAACCATGTACTGACTCATTGTGTTAACCATAAAACATATATCTAGCCTCGTGTTCATCAAGTACATCAATGAACTAATAATTTTCCTGTATATGGTGGCATCCATTGTCTCTGAAGTTGTATCACACAACAACTTCAAGTTCTCCACCATCAGTGTAGATATGGCCTTACAGTCCAACATCTTGAACCTCTTCAGGATCTCCACTGCATATTTTCCTTGGTTAAGGAAAATCTCATTCGGTCTTTACCATATCTCCATACCTAAGAATTAATGCATCATGCCTAGGTCCTTCATCTCGAATTCTGCAACAAGTTCCCTTTTAGTTTTAGCAATGAGCTTCTCGTTCCTTGTTAGAAAAATATCATCCATGTACAATAGAAATATCATAGGTTCACCATCTACAAACTTGAGGTAAAGGTTGGAATCTATTGTACTCTTGGTGAAACCCAAGCTCATCAGGAAACTATCTATCCTTCCATACCAAGCTCTGGGTTCTTGCTTCAACCCATATAAGGATTTCTTCAACCTGCACACATATGTCTGCCTATCATGTGTCTTGAATCCTTGTGGCTGTTCCACATACACTTCATGTTCTTTCACACCATTTAGGAAAGTTGTCTTCACGTCCATCTGGTGTACCTTCCATTTCATCACTGTAGTTATTGCAAGAATGGTCCTAATCGAAGTGTATGTCACCACAAGAGAAAATGTCTCCTCATAATCTATTCATTATTTCTAGTCGAAACCTCATGCCACGAACCTTGCGCCCTTGTACTTCTCTATGTTGCCATTTGTTGCATGCTTTATCTTGTAGATCCCCTTGGAACTGACGACTGCATTTTCCTTTGGTGTCAGGACCACATCCCAGAAATCATTCTTTATGATTGGCTGGTACTCTTCAATCATGGCATCTTTCCATTCTTTCTTCTCCATGGCTTCTTCATAATTGGTAGGTTATGCATCAATGATGTCGCTCAACAATGCTACATAGTTGGAATATGGTCACAGTTTCTTTCTTTCTCTGAAAGATCCATCTGGGGCTCCATACTTTTCTGCATCATGAATAATCTCACAAGGCCAAGCCGGCCTTATCTTCTTTGCAGTTGTCTCTGCAGGTCTTTGTGGTTCTACCACATCATGATGTTATTCTGGTACTACATCAGTGCTTGCATATGTATCTGCAACTTTGGGAGCTATAGGTTCCTCATCATGAACATCATATGTATGGTTCTTTCTCGATCTATTAAAGGTTGCATCCTCATCGAAGGTAACACCTCTTCTAGTCTCAATTTTTCAGTGACCAAGGATGCAAACTATGTATGCCTTCGATGTCTCATTGTATCTAACAAAGATACATTGGAAAGACAAATATTCTCAGATGGACGACCTTTGGATTTTCACCTGTAAACATCTCTTCTGGTGTCTTGTTCCCAAGTACTCGGTGATGAATCATGTTCTGTACATACACAACGGTCCTAGCTACTTCTTCCTGCAAATGCATCAATAAGTCTTGATCATGAATCATGGCTTTCACTACTTCCATGATCGTTTTTTTCTTTCTTTCTACCACACCATTCTATTGAGGATTGTAGGGAGTAGAGATATCCCTCTTAATCCCAACTTCCTTGAAGAATGTCTTGAATTCATTAGATGTGAATTCTCCTCCATTGTCTAACCTCAAAGTCTTTATTTTTCTTTCAGAGATGTTTTCTACAAGAGCTTTGAATTCTTTGAATTTACTAAATACATCACTTTTATTTTTCAAGAAATAAATCCAAGTTTTACGTGAGTAATCATCAATGAATGAGACATAGTATACATACCCACTTAATGATTTTGTTGACATTGGTCCACATACATCTTAATGTACTATTTCCATTGCTCCCTTTTCTTTGTTGTCGCTGTTCGAAAATGGGTTCTCCATGTTCTTTCCTTATGTGCATCCCTTGCATATGCCTTCATGGTTTACTTGAATCTCTGGTAAACATGTCACCATCTTGCTTACAATCAGTAATGCCTTGTAGTGTAGATGAGCAAATCTCCTATGCCATAGTTCACACAGAGTCACTGTATTATGTACAAGTGTTGAATATGAGTGTCCCTTCAATTTGTACAAGCCTCCCTCTTGGAAAACAATTACTATTGCATCGTCAATGGTTTTTCCTTTTGGCCACATAAGTACTTCACCATCTACAAAAGTGACTCTGAATCCTTTCTCATATAATGCTGAGATGTAAAGGAGGTTCTTCTTCAATCCATGAACATATAGCACATCCTTCATGTTCATGGGTTTTCCAGAATCCAATCTGTAGGTTGCTTCTTCTACTCCTTTGATGGGGTGCTGGTAATCATCACCTAATTTCACCTTATGAGGTGAATCCTTCTTGATCATATTTGAGAATGAGTTCTTATATCCAGACATGTGCTTGGAGGCACCATTGTCAATGAGCCATGTGTCACTTCCATGGGTGACTGTTCTAGTAAGAGTTGAAATCAAAATGTACTCTTCACTTGACTCGTCTCCTTTAGCTCTCTTCTGATCAAGTTCATCATCTTCTGCGGCATGAGCATGATGTCTCTTATACTTTCCTTTTTTGAAATTATCTTTCGATTTGGGACAAAATCTTGCAATGTGTCCCATCTTCTGAAAAATGAAGCATCTGATATTTGAATAGTCCTTTTGGCCCTTGCGTGATTTGTGTGACTTCTTGGGGAATGGGCATGATCCTCCTTCTTTCTCTTTCCTTTTTCTGCATGTGATGCTAAGGCTTAATCATCATCAACTAGTTTTTCTTCTCATGCTGCCAGCCTTGCTTCTTCCCGAGTACAATCCTCCCACAGTCTGTTGAACTTTGTAACCTTCCTTCTAGAACATATTCCTTGAATGAAAGATTCCCATGATCTTGGGAGACCATTCAAGGTGGTCATTACAAGTTCGGCTTCTTTTACTTTGTCTTCAATGGCTTCAAGTTGCTCTTTAATATGCGATACCCTTGTGAAGTATGACTGAATAGTTTCTAAGTTCTACATATTCACACTCTTGAGTTGTGTTCTCAAGGTCATCTTTTGATTGATGTTCTTGTATTCATACAATCTAGATAAGGCATCAAACATCTGCTTGGGAGTTTTCAAAGACGATATGTGTGGGATCAGGTGATCCTTGATAGAATCTACAATGATTCTCTTCTCCCTGACCAAGCTCTTCTTGCATTTTTCCTTGGCTTCATCTCCCTTTGGTTCTGGAACTTCCTCCTTAATGAATCCTTCTAGGTCATTCTCTCTAGAATGAGCATTACTATGTACTTCCATGCTTGGAAGTTATTAGCACCCTCAAGCTTCTCATCAAGCTTAGTGCTGGTAGTCATCTTGCCTTGTGATGAAAGTACAATAAGAAATAAGATTTCAAAGAAGCATTTTTGACTTACTAGAGAGTGCACTATGCCAAATTGAAATTCCACTCCAAGGTGATTATGCAGCTTCCTTGACGTCTTGACTTAGGGTTTATGAGGAAACCCTAATTTTTCAAACTTCGAATTTTGGAATTCTGATAAAAGGAATAGATGCACCCTCCTAGGGGGAGCTCCTAGATGGTCTTACTTTTCCCAACAACCTTCAGCAAGGTGGATGAGGTCACCTTCTAGGGTTTATGCAGAAACCCTAATTTCTTAAACTTGTCCAAATTGAAAATTGCTCGAGGGAGAAGGTGTGCTAGGGTTAGGAGAGTCTTCCTATGCCCTTGTTTTGCTCAACGAGATCCTCTTTGCTATGAAAATGCCTTCTTTCAGGTATGCGCCGATACCATGTTGAATTTTCGTCTTAAGCAGTTAACTAGATTAGTGTTCTTAAACTTTTAAATAGTTTATCACAATAACTACATATAAAGGATCACTGAAAGAGAGACATCCATAGCATACACAAGATTTACCCTGGGAAAACCCAACAAAACTTCCTCTATATAGATTCAACAACAAGAAAAATGTCTCTCACCAAGAGAGACCTTACTAAGTAGAAGTTCATTCCCGAAACCTTAACCAGTCAGAGTAGTGCACCACTTAACCAAAATAGACTCAAGAGATAGACCAAGATCCTCCATGAAAACTTCTCCTTGCTGCAATAGTGTCTCCCTCTAAGACTTACTCACTTCTTCTCTTGACTAGAGAGCTTGTGTTGTGTGTTATGCCAAATGAGGTGCTAGCCTCTCTTATAAATACTAGCTAGCCAACCTAAAATTAGGTCTAGGCTGACCTAACACTTTGTTAGGGCACAATAGGGCATTGTTGTGTATTTGACCTTACAAAATACACTTTATAAAATGCATTTGACCTTTTTACTTTGGCGCAATAAGGCCGACTTAACAAATGACACTTAATAAAATACATTTGACCTTTTACAATGGTGCAATAGGGTCAACATAAATAATTACACTACAATAAATATCTTCTGATGCTACTCAAAAATTTAACACCAAGTGCCTACAAATACTTTCTTTATGTTGTTGATACTAATTACACACCATGTTTTTAAGTAAAAAATATATATTTTTAAATACCACATGTGTGTATTTTCTTGGTTTGATGTAAGTGTTTACATGAGTTTAATATACAACTTATTGCGTTATTAAAATTTTTGAAGGTTTTAATTTTTTTTTCCTGATAACTTTATATTGAATAGAGAAGGGAAACAATATTTTTAATAATTTTTTATACTTTAAGTTTGGAGGTGAATATTCATTTTCATCGATATTTTTGTTCTTTTGGTTTTTTATTCAAATAAATGGTGGTTTGTATGATTTGTTGTTGTCCATATAGGTTTAAACAAACACATGTTTTATTAATCTTTGGGAAGTTTGGAAGTACGCCATTTTTATCATTTTTTACATTCGAATTGGATTCCTAGAAAGTTCGATACGGATTGTCATTTAGTTGGACCTAAAGATTGTAACATTTCCTCTTTTTCTCATTATGTTATATTCTTTTCTTAGAGACATTTTAGAAAAACAAAATTTAGGGTGAAGGAGCACGTGGTAGCATGCTAGGTCACAGAAAAAATATCACTCTCTTAAAAAAGGGATTTTAAGATGAAAATGCTTATAGGAGCATCTTAGATCATGGAAAACATAGAACTCTCTTTAACAAGAATATGTATTGTTAGTAGGTTGTTTTAAATTGTTTAAGAGATAATTCCAACTAATAAGAAATTAGGAGTATGATAAATTTATTTAAATTTATAATCCTAAACGTGTTTATATATATCGTAATAATTGTATCCCTTTTAAAATGAGGTTGAATAAAAGATGGTCATTGAAGAAGCTAAGTGGTTAGTCCAGGTCTTAAATGTAGTTCTTGGCATTCTTACATGTTGAATGATTTTCATGTCTTTTAATTTTCCAAGGTTTTCACAATCCAAATCCAATCATGATTTTTCTCTACATTTTGTTCATTTTTTTTTAACAAAAATGCTTAGGTTTGTATTAAAAAAGAGGATGCAACAAAATTGAAATAACAAAAAAGTACATGGGTTTCAAAAGGATAATGAGCATATTGTTGTGAAGTGCAAATATTTTGATGATATTCAACCTTCCTTCACAGATGGATGCGTGGACACAAAATTTCATATTTCTAATGCCAAATCTCTGAGAACACAAACAGATCTTGACAAACTAATTGTAAAGGTTTGCACATAAACAAAACATTATTATCGTACTTTTCCTCTATCCCCTCCTATTTTCCAATCAAAGCCATAAGGCACAGGTGTCTCTCTTCTTGGGATGGTATTCTTTCCTACTCCATGAGCTATCTAATCGTTTTTGGATCTACTTCCCCTTGTAAGAGGAGGGGAGGGATTTGGTGCAATGTTTTTCAAAGCATCAAGAAATTAAAAAGATTTAGGAAGATTAGAAAGAGACTGCAATTTTGGAACCGAATTCCCATGACCTGAGAATTTTTCTTCCGCTTTTAATTCTGCAACTTCCTCTTCTTCCTGCTCTGTCTCCTCACCATCATCTCCAACTTCCTCCTCAGGATCCCAGACATCTTCTCCTTCCTCTTCGGTTTAATCATCTTCCTTCTCGTCTTCTTTTGGGCTGACCATTGGCTCCACACGAGAGTTATATGAACCTTTGATACAGTGAATTCATGGGTCCTTCCCCAATTCTTATGGGTTTTCTATGTCACCTAAATTTCCAAGGGCTTCAAATTGATTATTTTGCAAACTCCCCGAGGGTTTGCTTGGATAGGGTGGTTCCTTACACTATGATTTTCTGTGTTTGCTTCTGACTGTTTTAAACTTAGCTTTTTCTTTTGGGGGCGACTGACTCTGTTGCATTTTTGAGAAATTTTTGGCGAAGTTCCCATGATCATGACAAATATGGCACTTAAACGGAATTTTGTCATAGTCGAGAGGTTGATGGAAGCTCCACTCACCGATTTTGATTTGCACTGCCTTTGGAAGTCCCTTCTCGAAGTCCACCTCCACACATATTCTTGCACAAGAACACATGTTTCCTTTTGTCTCAACTCAATCAATGAATCTACCCAATTTGTTCCCAATGGCTCTAAGATAGTTCTCTTCCCAAAAAATTAGGGGAAGAAAAGGGAGTCTTACCCACACCGATGCTGCAGAAATTTTGTCTTCTAGATTGAAATCTAGAGACCATGGGGCAAGAAACATTCCCCTAAGTCCCATTAAATATGGGCCGGAGTGGAATATTAAATCCCTCTCTGATTTGATGATAAAAATAAAAATGAAATAAACCTGACCTAAAATAAAAGTTCTTACCATACTTGACGGGTTTTTTAATCACCTCCTTGATTTCTCAAGAAGATAATTAGAAAGATTGTGCATTTAATTATCAATCTAGGGCTCATATAGAACTTGCGAACTGTTGTGCATTGTATATGCAGAAACAACTATTTTTTCTATGTGTTGTAGTCATAGTATCAATGATTACTTTTGTAGTCAAAGTATAGACAATTCTCAAGCTCTAATAAGGCTATACACAAATCCACACTTGCATGAATTAAAAGCACACTTTTGCAGAAAAGTAAATATCACACTTGCGGGAAATTAAATGTCACATGTTCAAACATGTTGGAAATGAAACACACCAGCTGCTGGTATCAGGAATGTGAATCAACTACCTCCCAAAGAAACCTCATTAATCTAATTCTAGGAATGCACACTTGCTTGAAAAGATACACACAAGATGTAGGTATCATGAGTATGGCTCAACTGTCTCCCGAAGCAACCCCAACTATGTGTAGTAAAACTAATGGCAGAATTGAAATCCTAAATTACTCTTGTAGAATTGAAATAGCACACTACGCTTGCTGAAAATAAATCACACACGCTGAAAGAAAATTGATTAACTACTTGCTGGAAAAGAAATTAACCAATTTCTCGAACTTAGAGCCTAATCCTTGCCAAGATGAAACCTAACATTACTCAATCCAACAAATATAGTCATTGCGTTAAGCACAATTATTCAATGGCATAAAATAATGCAACCCAATATGAAATGCATTTATTAGAAACAAATAAATAAATGAAATCTCACATGAATACTTAATTGCATATATATATAAACACAACCGCACATGAATAATCTAATTACACAAACAAATTGAATCAAGAAACTAGTTACAAAATTAAATTAAATAAATCATATGTGAATACATAATTAAATTATGCAACAAGAAATAAAAGAAGCCATCTAAGCTTCATGGCACTCTATATCAATATAAATCAATTAAATTAATTAAGCTAATCAAAAGAAATCAATCTATTACAAATATGCAAGGAAAATGAATCAAATTAATTAAATCAAACGAAATTATAAAACTACAATTGAAATAAAAAATCAATGAATTATCCCATTTTCATTTGTACATTGCTTTAAGAGTCCTCCCCGAATAATGGAGAGAGTGTTTTTTTTTATACATAAATTTAATGGAAACTAGAAATAACGGGTATCTAAATAAACCCACTTATGGATTTAATAAATCCATAGTGGTTACAACAATTTCCCAAATAATAATTAGTTTCCAACTAACAATTAACAATTATGAATAACTCCAAGATCTTTTGCTAACAATTAGCAAATAATAGATATCTTCCAAGATATTTTGCTAACAATTAGCAAATAATAAACAACTCCTAGATCTTTTGCCCAAGAATTCCAGGATTATTGGTTAACCACTCAAACTAATATTTTGTCTTGCAATTGCAAAATTATTTTCGTATCTTTGTTTTTCTTGGAATAGTATTATTGTTGTGTAAATCCATAAATGAAAATATGTGACATCACGGCTCATGGTTCCGACGACTCAAGCTTCCTTGGACAAGTTGCAACACAAACGAAGTTGCAACAACTGTACTTCAGGCGAGTTGTAGCAAATGTTATAAGAAGTTGTAGTGTAGAATATTTCCTTTGCGAGTTGTAGCAACTGTTGTAAGGAGTTGCAACAACAATTTGCAGCGTATAATAGTTCCCTGGCGAGTTGTAGCAACTGTGTGGGAGTTGCAGCAACTGTGTGGGAGTTGTAGCAATGGCCGAGCCAGAGTTGCAGCAGTTGTCGAGCCAAAATACATCCTATGGCGATATCACAATTTGCAAAACAACATGTCTGACACATCATCTTTGCAAATGAACTCAAAGATAAATGCAAATATGATCTTCTAATGTTTAATCATAAATTCATGTAAAGTACTAAAGAAATGTAATGGAAACACATTAAGTCTAAATCCTACACAATAATGGATTGACACAAGGTCTATGTAAGCAGAAAGGGGTTAAAAGTAGGGAAAAGATGGTATAAAAATATCTCATTTCCAGAGCCCTCCATCTCCCCTCAGCCGAAAATGTTTCATGTCCTCATGCAACTCAATACCTCTGTATCAACCAAGTTGTACGTATATTCATTAATTTCAATAAGTACCAAAGTCGTTGCCAACACTTTGTTATTAACCTTGAATGATTTTCTTGTTCAATTGATGATGATGCTAATTACATATATAATTTTTTTCCCAATAGCACCTGGAAATCTCTTAAAATAATGGATGTACCATTTTAGCAATTCTAGTGGAGTTGCAACATTCTGTAGCAGAGTCAAAATATTGACATTTCATGCAAACAACAATTCGTATTGATGAGATTTTTGACAAGTGTGTTTATCACTATTTTATGCCTCTATCTACCAAAAATCACAAGAACCCAATGGACAAATCCCAAGATATAACAAATAGGCTACTACAGGAATTACAACTAACTGTTGTAGGAGTAACAACAAATTTTTTAACTATTTTCTCATAAACTACAAACCGGGTTTCTATGCAATTTTTCAAGCAATTTTTTGTCATTACATTGTTTCTCCTCACCAAAAATTGGACATACCCACGTCACGAATCTTGAGATATGAGAAAACTGGTCGAAGGTGACAATGCTTGATTTCTAGAATTTTATGAACTGGGTTTGCTTGAAATTTTGTATGTTTGTTCATCTTACCATAATACTTCTCCCAGTTCGTGGTTTGAAATATATCCTCGGTTCAATTTCTCTTTCTTTAGGAACAAAACAAGTATAAGAACTCTCTCTTTCTTTAGGAACAAAACAAGTATAAAAACTCATCAATTCTAAAAAACTTATCAAACTCTTTAGAAATCAAGTATGTGAGAAAAATAGTGACAATAATTTCCAGATATCCATTTCACTTGGTTGTGTCTTGAATATTCCATTGTTAGTACATCAACCTTCCCCCCAAACTGATTATGTGGCATGTCCTCATGCTGCACTAGAAAACAAATAGATGTTTTCTTTTCAATCTCAACAAACAATTGTTAAAGGATGAAATGTATCTTCGATCATCAATCTAGAAATAAAAATGGCTATCCTGCTTATGGAAGTGAACTTCAACACACAATCTCAAAATTGGTTCTCCGTTGAAAACTGGTGCTTAAAAAAGAAAAATCAATCTCTTTGTACTTTAAAAGATTGTATATCGCCTCTCTGTGTAAGCTCACCTCTACTTTAGAAAAATCTATTATCATTAAATCCATATCCATTTCTATATTCATGCTTGAATAACCATTAAAGCAACATAATGCTTGCTTACCAGAGTGGAGGCGATTTTGGTTAACTATCTTGATTATGGATGGTTGTAAATGAGTGTCTGGAATGTATTGCAGAAGTCTGGCAATGCTAAAACCAATCTTGGTAATGTGGCTACTTGAAAATTTACAAGTGAATGGAAAAACACCCAACAACTTAAAAAAAGAATAATGTCAAAGAATAATCATCCATCAAACAATGGAAAGTAAAATACCCAAGTGATGAACATAAAATAACTGTAACATTTTCATCCATTCTCATTGTTGAATCAGAGAAGTTAATGAAATCCCTTGTGCCATTTTTGAACTAATTTACTTCCCATGTCAAATGAACCCTTCTACAGTGTTGTCATCAAGTTGTCATGTTACTAGCAAAGATAAACAATATCTTATGAGCACAAAGACCACTTTCAGAAAATACTGTGGCAGCAAGCAACCATGATGTTCCAAATTGCGTAAATACCCCTTGACCAACTCTCACATTAGATCTGGAAATGCTAATACAAAATTGTCATGAAAATCTGATATAGTTTGGAGTTACAAAGGCTAGAACCCTCATGATGAGTAAAACAAATGTATGCATTAATAAATCATGGAGATAAACCAAGGAACTCATACAACTGTTTTCCACCCTGTTGTGTGACAACATATTCTTAGATCGGAATAGATTCTAGAGAAGCTTCATTTTCTATAGGTTCTTGTGGGGCAACACATTCCTTTCTTCCAGTAGTTTCATGGGCTTGTTCATGTCAGTTGTTTCTTTGTCTATTGTTGGTTCTTGTGGAGCAACACCAATGTCTTCTTATGCTCCTACTATTGGTTCTTATGTGGCAGTGACAAACTTCCCATTGTTGGTTCTTGTCTGGAAACGATAGGGATTTTTTTCTTATTGTTGATTATTGTGTGGAAGTAACGAGGTCTTTTATTGTTCTTACTGTTGGTTCTTGTGTGGCAGCGACAAGACTTTCCATTATTGGTTCTTGTGTGGAAACAATAGGGATTTTTGTTTTCTTACTATTGGTTCTTGTGTGGAAACGAGAAGGCCTTGTATTGTTGGAAACATTGAATCCTTCTCATGCATGGATATTGGAGTGGAGATGGATAAGATGGTGAGGAATTGTTATGGGATGTAGAGGTGACGATGTTCCCTCTCCAAACTGAAGACATTGTACACCCCCAAGAAATGGAAAAACATGAGGAAGCATGACATAGGCATAAGTGGCTTTCCAAAAAACAAATCCATAACATCTAATGAATCTACATTAAATAAAAGAAAAAGAAGCATACATGCACTTACCTAAGAAGCCCATAATGTTTGTAGCACCATCCTGATCTGATATGGTCCACAATGATGTAGAAATTTTGCAAGGAAGAGCAGTGTGGAGCTTGGAACATGCAGCACAATGTAGATCCAAAACAAACTTTTGATGTAGTAATGAATCTTGAAAATATTTATTAAAATTGGAAATCATTATTCATAGAGAAACATGGAAATATTTATTTAGAGAGCAACTTGGTTGGAATTGTTTATTTCTCACTATATTTGCAAGCCTTGTCTACCAACTAGTTGGTTTTCAAACAAGATTTGCCTGACTGCACCCAAAGGGTTTTCACATTCAAAATGTTTTTATTCCCGAGGAATGCTTGCAAGAAGGTTGGTTTTTAAGCATTCCCAAGGTCCTATGGTGATTGAGACAAGTTTTCACCATCAAAATTATTAAGGGAAGGGGTAGGATAACAAGGTAACTTGGCATTGTAAGTGGGCCAAGATGACTTTATTATGTGGGTTAGGGGTGCGTGGAGCAGAAAATCATGGAAGTGATGGAGTGGTGGAGGTTGAAGTTTTGATTTAGGTGTAGTGGTTAAATGAATGATATTCTGGTAAATTTCATTAGCTTTTAGAGATAACCACATAAGCAAATGAGACTTTATGAATTTCATCATGCATGTATCATTGAGCTAAGAGAAAGGAAATGCATAGGCATACCATGGTGTTGGTGAATGAGCATGATGATCATGAAATATTTTGGAAGGATTCATTGATATAAATGACATGGTTTATGTAGCAATGGGGAATGTGGCAATGACACTTGACTTTTGGAACTTTGGTCTTCAAACTCTTTAAATCAATTATTCATGTGTCTTGTTCTAGATTCGTCTACAAATTTGAAAAAGTATTATTGTTAAGACATTGTTGGGCCAAGATCCTAAGGACTTAACATTTGAAAATGGAACAACATCTCACGACATTGCATCTTCATTATTGGCCTTCTAGAGAGCATGCCCAATTGGCATGAAATTTGTCTTCAAGAATTACTCATGCATGGATTGACCTCTCAATTCTCCTAGGACCTGCAAAAAAACAAGCACTTACCTACAAAAAAACATGAGATCATGGAAGAAGAGAGTTGTATGGGATATCTTCATCCAATACATATGAAAAAAAACAAGTAGTTACTTATAAAATGAATCCAAGGAAAAATGAATGAAGAAAAATTCATTTTATACCTGCTGAGGAGTGACGATCGCCTTAGACTACCTAGCAATATTTCGTCGATAACGTCTTTGTTTCTCGTCCGATTTGAGTGATTCCAAATCCAAATCAGAATAGATTCATAGGGATACTTCCAATAGAAACATGTTTTACAAATTTATTAAGGTGATATGCCAAATCTGTTGAGTAACAACCTGCATGCTAGTGTTATTTGTGAGTTCCTGCCTAGACCAACAATCATTAAATCGAGTACAACTTTTTCATTTGATGTAAGATTGAGTTGATTAAAATTGGATATGAAATTTTATTCACATATGTATCTCCAATAGAAACATTTTTTGAATCCAAGAAGAACTGATGGGTCAAATATGCCAATGAGACAAATTTTTAGGAGTGTTGATTTAGGATGTGTAGTTAGTATTTTGGGTGTAACTTTCTCATATGATATAGAAACTGAGTGATTCAAATTCCATTGTAAACTAGATTCATAGGATAATGTGCTATAGAAATACTTTTCAAGATCTATCCATTTTGGCATCCAAAACGTGGGTATCCCAACTCTGGCCTTGAGCTACCTACTCTACACCCAGTCAATGTTTTGGTCATAACGTTTTCGTTTGAGATCCAAATTGAGTGATTAAAATTGGGTTAGAAACTAAAATTCAAGGGATATTTATAATATAAATGGTTTTTGAAAATATTCTCATTTGGTCTCTCAAAACATGACTGTCCCAACTGTGTTTTCAGTGAATTCACCAAGCCAACATGCCATAGAATTCAATAAACAAGCGATAGCTCTCAAATAGTGATCTGAATTGGTGTGAGTGTTTGTAGGAATACAATTTTAAATGGAATACATACACATACCAAACATTTCAAGCATCGAGTGCCTAGATTGACTTACACATCGTGTTGCAGCAGTTGTTGCAACTCCTAAAAAAATGATATGATGTTTGAAATAAGATTTGTGTAATTTTTGTGGGTGTGTTATTTTCAATGTAATATATTCAAAATAATCCAAAAAGTTATATGAAAATGAAAACCAACCACATACCATGATGATCGAACAAGTCTCAAGCTTGAAGGCTTATATATCCCCTTGTGCTTTCTTCAATAAAATTTTCATTCACCAATGCCTTCTTCCTCTTGCCAACTTCCTGCAAAAGGGAGATTAGTACTATGGGTGGCTCTTGTTGCACCACGTGTTCAAGATTTATTTCCTTTTATTCTACAATCCTAAAAATTAAACACACCTCGCAAGCTGAAAGAAAACACATGCTAGAAAATATTCTAAATGCACACTTAACAAAAACAAACAAAATTGATACCAGAAAGAATATTGCACCGTTGAAAGTTCCTCAGAAACATCGCAAAAAATGACGAGCCTTTTAATCACCTCCTTGATTTCTCAAGAAGATAGTTAGAAAGATTGTGCATTTAATTATGAATCTGGGGCTCGTATAGAACTTGAGAACTATTGTGAATTGTATATGTAGGAACAACTATTATTTCTATGTGTTGTAGTCATAGTAGCAATGACTACTTTTGTATTTAGAGTATAGACAATTCTCAATCTCTCGCAAGGCTCTACAATAATCCACACTTGTAGAAATTGAAAGCACACTTTCATATCCAATTTGAATGTCAAATGTTTCGAAAAGGAAACAAACATGTTGGAAATGAAACACACTAGTTGTAGGTATCATAAGTATGAATCAACTACCTCTCGAAGCAACCCCAACAATCTAATTCTACGAATGCACACTTGATTGAAAATAAACACACATGGTGTAGGTATAAGGAGTATGATTCAACTATCTCCCAAAGCAACCTCGACTATGTGTAGTAAAATTAATGGCAGAATTGAAATCTTAAATTACTCGTATAGAATTGAAATAACACACCACACTTTTTGAAAATAAATCACACATGATGAAAGTGTGATGTCCCGTCCCCAAGATTAGGCCAACAGGGAGTGACTAAGTAGTCTATATGTTCCCGTAGACTATAGTCAGGCATAAACAGGGAACCAGATGGAGAAATAAGGAGGAATTAAGGCTAAACGATAAATTAAGCCAAAATACTTAGGAAAAAGTCACTTAAGCTTAAGTCAACGGAGAATTAGAACGAAAAGGTGATAATGGGGTGACTTAATTGACAAATAAATCACTTAGGAGGAAAGGCGCCTAGGTTAAGTGATGTCAACGAAGAATTAGGTCGGGAAAGATATAAAGAGAGGAATTTGACCTAATTCCTCATTATGCATTGTTATGATTTGATGTTGAGACTTCCGAGAGGAGGAGGAGAGCCGACCTTACTGTTTTGTGGATTTCTGGAGGAAACCACCACCATTGATTGGTTTCGGTGTTGAAAGACACACCCTAGCCCATCGAAGATACCATACAGGTATTTCATCGTTCTTTTCAGGAGAGATTATTGTGGAGGGCGCAGCTCAGCCAAGGAGGGCGCAAGTCATTTTGGAGATTCGAAGATCTGCAGTAGACCGTGGTCCCGATTGCAGATTCATTCCGACCCAATAGAGATCCAGCCAGGGTGCTTCCATTGAGCCATTCATCATCAGATTCCAATGGTGGAATCTTGCAGATCGTCCCATACAGCCATTTAGGGCGCAGTCATCCCGGACAGACGTTTGGCATTGCATGCAAGGGTTTCCTATCAGATCTGGCCAAACCCTTCCGACCCATTTCATCATTGGACGAGACGATTGTTTTGAGATATATAGCGGTAGATTCCGACGGTGGAATCCTTTGGGGCGCATTCAGTGCCCAAGGAGGGGCGCAAACCCCCCAGGGGTCCAGATCTAGTGTCGTAGAGGTCCGATCCGAGTTCCGTTAGACATTATTTCTAGTGCAGAGGCCAGGGCACATTGATTGGAGCAGTTTCGAGTTCATTCTGACGGTGGATTATTTATATCGAGTTTTTCCAGCTGGTAGCGGTTACCGTACTTCTCCGGGATCGCTCATTTTTGCCTATCCATCCGTGTATGCAGCAGATCTGCTGTCTTCTTGCGGTCATGGGTATTTCTTTTGTTATTTGATTGTATTCCAGTACAGATCCATGAGATCTGACTGACGTCTAGTCTCTATATTTCAGTAGGCGATTTGTATTCCCATGCATGCACTATTA
>ML786892.1:1225536-1236049 GCA_009831015.1 Picea engelmannii | reverse complement strand
TATTGAGCAGTTGACATTCTATACTATTGCATGCGTCTTTTTATGATTGTTAAACCTTCATTATGCAACATGCACTTGTAATAAACGACATGCAACCATAATAACCAACATGCAAACACTATAACCGAAGAACACCTCAATCATCCAGCTAAAACGCATCCAGAAACCCCCAGTGTATCAGATCTGCACGCCAGAGAAGAAGAACAGTAGCAAATATCTTGATCAGCCGGATCAGGGATATTTCAGAAAGGAAATTGATTAACTACTTGCTGGAAAAGAAATTAACCAAGTCCTCGAACTTAGAGTGTAATCCTTGCCAAGATGATCCTTGACATTGCCCAGACCAACAAATATAGTCATTGCATTAAGCACAATTATTCAATGGCATAAAAGAATGCAACCCAATCTGAAATGCATTTATTAGAAACAAACAAATAAATAAAATCCGACATGAATACTTAATTGCATAAATATATATAAACACAACCTCACATGAATAATCTATTTACGTGATCAAATTGAATCAAGAAACTAGTTACAAAATAAAATAAAATAAATCCTACTTAAACACATAATTAAATTACGCAACAAGAAATCAAAGAAGCCATCTAAACTACATGGCACTCTATATCAATATAAATCAACTAAATTAATTAATCTAATCAAAACAAATCAATCTATTACAAATATGCAAGGAAAATAAATCAAATTAATTAAATCACATGAAATTATAAAAGTACAATTGAAATAAAAACTCAATGAATTATCCCATTTGCTCTAAGAGTCCTCCCCGAATAATGGAGAGAGTGTTCTCTTTTATACATAAATTTAATGGAAACTAGAAATAATGGGTATCTAAATAAACCCACTTATGGATTTAATAAATCCATAGTGGTTACAACAATTTCCCAAATAATAATTAGTTTCCAACTAACAATTAACAATTAATGAATAACTCCAAGTTCTTTCGCTAACAATTAGAAAATAATAGATAACTTCCCAGATATTTTGCTAACAATTAACAAATAATAAACAACTCCAAGATCTTTTTCCCAAGAATTCCAAGATTCTTGGTTAACCACTCAAACTAATATTTTGTCTTGGAATTGCAAAATTATTTATGCATCTTTGATTTTCTTGGACTAATATTATTGTTGCATAAATCCATAAATGAAAATATGTGACAACATGGCTCATGGTTCTGACGGCTTAAGTTTCCTTGGACGAGTTGCAGTGCAGGAAGAGTTACAACACTGTACTTCAGACGAGTTGCAACAATTGTTGTAAGGATTTGCAACACGAGTTGCATCGTAGAATAGTTCTCTAGTGAGTTGCAACAAATTCTGTAAGGAGTTGCAACATAGAATAGTTCTCTGGCGAGTTGCAACAACTGTTGTAAGGAGTTGCACCAACTACGTGGGAGTTGCAACAACTGAGTTGCAGCATTTTTCAAGCCAAAATACATCCTATGGCGATATCACAATCTACACAACAACATGTCTGACACATCCTCTTTGCAAATGAACTCAAAGACAAATGCAAACATGATATTCTTCTAATTTTTAATCATGTAAATTATTAAAGAAATGTAATGGAAACACATTAAGTCTAAATAAGGCACAATAATGGATTGATACAAGGTCTAGGTAAGTAGAAAGGGGTTAAAAGTAGGGAAAATATGGTATAAAAAGATGTAATTTCCAGAGCTCGTCAATACCTTTGATCATAGGGTACCAATGCTCAGTCACCCAGGATTCCATGGTATTTAGGCTTGGTCATATCCCAGTAAACTTTCCCACTAGGGTCTGTTCATCGAAAACGAGCACTGATCTTCGAGGTTCCGAAGATGAAAACTCCATATGCGGAATATATTTCGATCATTTTACAAATCTGCTAGATTGAGGCATGTTTCTATTCCAAGGGTTCAACTATTGAACCAAAGAGTGAAATGCCTTTATTTCATCATTGGTTTTAACACCCATCTTTGAAAATCCTTTCTGCAGGGCTTGAAAATTCGACAAAGAGTGGCTCGGTTCCAATGATTTCCTTCACTCGAGCCACACAAATCAACATCAACAATTATGATGCAAACAATGATTCTGGTGCAAGTGGCAACAAATCGATTATGTCGCAGGTGGAAGCTAGGGTAAACCCTAACCGCAAAGGAAAAGGCGTGTAATCTTTATCTGGTCTCTATATTTTGTTCATAAGTGGCAATCTCTATTTCCGATTTTGAAATTGTTTGTTGCTCATGAATGTTGAAATTTTGTAGAGTCATGTTACACATATATCTTAAATGAAATGCATTGTTAAAAAAATAAATGTAAAATTATGTATGCACCATATGCTTTTCTTCTTGTCGGTATATATCTATATATACACTCTAGACATAGATTGTGTCCTTCAATTTTTTACGTGATTTTGTAACGTGCTTATTATAACTTTATATTCATTTCAGTTCTCTTTAAATTCTCAATCTCATTATTTGAATTGTACGAAGAGTCGCTCTTACTACCGCAAGATGAGGAGAAAACGCTCAAAGATGATGGCACTCAAAGATGATACAGTGGTGACACCTATCCCAACATTGATTCCACGGATCCTCAAAGTTGGGGAAGATACATTGACAAAATTTCGGTATCTAACATACAATTTAACCCCACATCCACCACCACGCACATTTCCAACCTCCATAATTAAATAAAACACGTGTGATGCTCATCTAACATGATTGTGATGCATAGTCTACACATGGTAGACCCATCATCCATGTCTCACAATGATGACCAAACTTCCACCCTCTACAAGGTCACACCGCGACAAAATTCCAGTGTGCTCAAAGCATCTATCCATATCATTTGGTTAACTCGCCAAGAAAGAAAAAAAAACACCGACGGCGTGTCACTCAAGAATTCCTCACCCGCCCTCTCTGCTCAGCTTCCCATAAGGCCTTTATAATGTCACCAATACCAGTCATCAAATTTGAAGGGTCGGTCCTACTTTTAGTGAGAATGGTATATACTCATGTAGTCCTTTCATACTGAAAAGTTTTTGAAAAAAACTACATTTCAATTGACAACAATAAATTAAGTACACACGTCATCATAAAAAAAAATGTGCATGAAGGGTTGCGAAACAACTAAACATTTTCAAAATTCCTTACATGGGAAAAGAATAAATTATCAAGCATCCAATTAGACCAAGGGGTTATCTCAACCTGTTGTTGGGAATTTGGCTAGTTCTGTGCCAACAGGTATCTGGCTTGAATCCCCTCAGTGAGGTGGACTAGTGTACATTGATAGGTTCAAGTATCCCTTGGGTTTCCAATGAAGCTTTCATCGAAAAAAAAAAAAGGATCTTATGTTTATCTAAGAATATCTAGGAAGTAATGGCAAATGGAAAACATATTGTTGAATGTGGAATAGATAAGCATCCCCAAAATCCTTAATGGAAAAAGAAAAGAATATTGTTGAATGCAAAACAAATAAACATCCCAAAAATTTCATCCATGGGCAAAGAATAAATTATCAAGCATATGAAAAAAAGATTGGATTTCAAAAGGGGCATGGTTAGATGGTAAGGTTGGTTGTTTTATCAGTTAATAAGAATCAATTTTTTAGAGCTACACCTGGATATACACATAATCAACGAGAAATAAAGGATCACTGATTAAAAAAAAAATAGCAGAACCACTTACTAGTGGAATTGGTGAGTGAAAATATCCCTTGATCATTGAATGATAGTTTGAGTATGATGGATGGCTACAAGAAGCTCATGTTCCAGTATGTGATTTTTTTTTCCATTTGAGAGAAATATTTCCAAGAGAATCGAAAGAGAAGGAATAAGGATCCATAGTGAAGGTTTTCCCCACGACAAACACCTGAACAACAATGAGAGTATCAATGGGGTTGTTATAACTTTCCCACACGTTTCCATAACTCTTGTTATTCAACATCAAATTGCCATGATATCCCATTACAATAGACATCATACTTTTATTAGCAATATCACTCTTCCAGACTTGGATGTCTGTTCCATTGCGTAAAAATACTAGGTCTCTATTTCTCTAAAACTGAAACTGGACTCCTTCCTCAACTAGGGCACCTCTGCCTCCAATGCATATGAGAGTGGTTTCGTTTATATTGGCAAAAGGGATGCCCACAACGTAGAGTTCGCTGGTGTAAAATCCAAACTTGAAGCTTTTGTTGGGAGGATACCAGAAGGACGGATTGTCCAAATGTCTGAGGATTGATCTTGGCTTCACCTTTGCACAAAATACACCAACGAAATGGCATGTAATGTCAGGACAGATCAAACAATATGGTATTTAAAATTTCATCGCTAGAAAGACATAGTTGCATAATCAGATCTCTATACAAACACAGACTAATAAACTCAATTATGAATTCACATTACATCCCTTTTAGCCACTCGTACATTACAAAATTCAATTCAATTACCAAGTGTCCCATCTTATCATATTGTGGTATACCCACTTGAAATTTGATTAGAATGTGGAACCAATTTCAGGTGAAGGTGTGGCAATGAGGACATGATTATGTGAGCTGAAGAATGGACTACGATTTTTCCATGGGTGGAGACGACAATGTGCACACAAGTAGAGCTAAAAGACTGGGGTTCGAGATACTCCTCCATGGCATTGTAGATATCTTAAGGTCGAGGTTTGGGGATCAACTGACGTAGGGGCACGACCAACCTCTCTTTGTCCATTTTCCTGCCTCCCAACACCTACTATACTCAGAGCATAATCAATGTTGCAACGCATGTTGCACTTGCTAACTTCAGTAGCATTCAATAATTATTGTGTTTCTGCACGAACCCATATTAATTAAGATGATTAATATTACTGTGATCAAATTATAATGCCGAATATTTTAAACTTTCACCCTTCATAGGGAATTTTAAACTTTACTTTGCACTTCCCAAAAAATAGTAAAACTAAAAATAAACATTTTTTTTACGGGTATATTTTTATTCATACTTCTGGGACATGTTGAAAGTGTGTTAACGAGATGTGATAGGCTCAATTTTGATCCCTGACTAGTACCACATTAACAACATAAGCCTAGGGAATGCACAATTCAAAAAACAATGGGAAGCAATGAGGATTGAACTCGCGACGAGAATATCCAAAGAGGAAGGATGGGTGAGGGGAACCATTATTGGGGTTGGAAATTCTGGGACTGTAAGTATTTCCATGAGCAGGTCAAATGGCCAACTATTTGCACGCAAATCCACTACCAGTTTTAGCTTGGCTTTGCAGAACGAGTACCACATTTTGTGGTCTCTGGATTCTCCATTCATCATTCACATCCTGGGGTATGCTAAAAGATTCAAGAATAGAGAAGGAGTGCACAATTTGTTCATGGAGTACATGTCAGATGGCAGCATAATAGATCTATAGACTAAGTTTGGAGGGAGGATGGATGAATATGTGATCAGGGAATATAGGCATGCAATCCTACATGGAATCCATTAGCTTCACAGGCAAGGGATTGTGCATTGTGATATCAAAGGGAAGAATGTTCTTGTGGGTGCCAATGTTGTGAAACTTGCTGACTTTTTCGTTGCCAAGAGTATTGGTGATGAGGGGGAGGGCAGGAAGCCCCTCCAATTGAGGGGACCCTTATGTGGATGGATCCAAAGGTGCTAAAACAGGTGGAGTAGGGGCCTTCTTAGGATATTTGGTCTATGGGTTGCATTGTGCTAGAGATGGCCACTGGAAAACATCCATGGAGCCAAGTTTCCAATCCCCTCTCTACAATGTATCGAATTGGATGCACAGAGAAGTTGCCCGAGTTTCCTGCATCGCTTTCACCTCAAATCCATGATTTCCTAGAGAAATGATTTCATAGAGATCCCAAGAAGAGTTGGACCAGTGCAGAGCTGCTTAACCATCCTTTCCTAAATAAGGACTTCTCTACCATGAAAGAAGAGAAGGCTATAAGGGGTCCGTTGTCCCCAACTACTAATTTGGATTTTGGAAATCAAGTATGGGATTCCTACTTTTCTCAGACTACTCCCATTCTTCCAGTCAACATCCCTAGCCCAGTTGGGAAATGCAATGTAGAGGTTGATAGTAATAGGTCAATTCAGCGATACTGAAGGCCTTCTCCCATGGAAAAAGTCATGACACTAGCCACAACTTGTGTTGCTGACATGATACCTAATTGGTTTGCAAGTCCTCCTAGTTAGTGGATTGTTGTAAGATCTTCCAAAGACGATCCTCGATAACCATTTGTCAACTTCAAATTAAAGATTGGCATAACTTCAAATTCAATATTAGAATTTTAATTAGGGCTAGTGGGACGTCCATATGGTATAATCTAAGATGGGCATAGGGTTTAAAGATTATTGAGATCCATATGACTAATTATGTGATCAAGAGTTAATAGGCAATATGGTCCAAATGGTGATGATCAATAGTCAATATAGTAAACTATGGCATTAATGGTCAATAGTCAATATGGTAAAAAAGATGAGAATCAATAGTCAATATGTCTAACTATGGGATGATGGATCAATAGTTAGTATGGTGAAGATGGTTAACCATGGTCAACCATGTGATCAAGGATCAATAGTCAAAATGGTGAAGGGTAGCTTCAAAATTCAAGATTGGCTTATTGATTAGGGATTGTGGTATGTACATATGGTCTAATATAAAATGGGCATGGGGATTAAGGTGTAGTGGGATCAATATGACCAACCATTTGATCAAGGGTCAATAAACAATATGGTCAAATTGGAGCCAATCCATAGTCAATATAGCTAACCATGACACAAAGGGTCAATACTTAATATGGTAAAAAATGTGAGGTTCAATAGTCCATAGGTCTAAAATACCCCCCCTAAGGAAAATAATAAAATAATGATTAAAATAATAAAATAAGAGTTACGAATTTTCAAAGGGAAAGATAAAAACTATTTTTTAATCATATTTTGGTCTTATACTCAAATTTCAAGTGTATGCAGTCGTTGGATGTGGAAGTTAATTCTACATCCAATGAGTACCCATTCAACATGCTTTTGATAGACCTATAATGCGATAAATTGGAAATACATGAAAAAAATAAACACATTTTTTTCATGTATTTCCAATTTATCTCACTGTAGATCTATCAAAAGTATCTAGAGTTAGTACTCGTTGGATGCAGAATTAAATTTATCTCAATGTGGGTCTATCAAAAGCATGCAAAGTGGGTATTTGTTGGATGCAAAATTAAATCTCGCATGCAGTGAGTGCCTACACTTGCAATTTAAGTAAACCTATAAGGAGATAAGTAAAAAATATGATTAAAAAAACACAATTTTCTTTCTTTCCCTACAAAACTATGTATCCTTATGGTTGACATCATCATCTTGAATCCTAGTGGTTTTTTTTAAGTTGATGTTGATCTAGCATATTTTTTGTTTTGAGGCCCATTTTTATCCTCAAAATTTCTCTAATGACTATGGGATCATGGGTCAATAGTTAGTATGGTGAATATGGCCAACCATGGTTAGGGTTTAGGGTTTATTATCATCAATATGATCAACTAGGAGATAAAGTGTCAATAGTCAATATGGTGAAAATGGCAAGGGTCAAATATGGCCAACTATGGGATCAAGGGCCAATAATTGATATGGTGAAGATGGTCAACTAGATGAACCATGATCAAGGGGCAATAGCTAGTTTAGAGTCATAGTGTGTTAAGGAATGATTATGTTAAGGGTCATAAGGGTTGGGGGTTATAGTGTTGTAGTGGTTAGAAGGTGATTGTGTTAGGAGTTGATTGTGCAAAGGATCATGGGGATGAGGGGGTTATGGTGTGTTAGGGTCAAGGGATATAATGTTATAGTAACTTGAGTTTGACTCTATTAGAGATAATAAGAATTAGGAGGTATAGTGTATTTGGGGTCATAATGGTTAAGGGTCTTGTCATGTTAAGGGGTTCGTGTGTTCCTGGTCATAATGTGTAATGGTATGACTATGTCAAGGATCATAGGGGTCTAGGGTTAGAGTGTATGGGAGGAAAAATGTGTTCTAGATCATAGATATTAGGGGGTGTACTATGTCTAAAGTTATAATGGGTAGGGATGAGAATGTATTAATAAATTAGTGTTTGGGGTCATAGTGTATTAGGGTGTATATTCAATATCATCAAACCTTATCAATATGACCAATATGATTAATATGACAAAATATGGTCAACCATAGTGTAATAGAAGGTTAGTAAGTATGTGAATATGACAAAATATGGTCAACCATAGTGTAATAGAAGGTTAGTAAGTATGTGCATAAGAAGACACAATAAATGCTCCTATAGTTGTCATTGTGTAAAGTATCAGATGCAAAATCTTCTCTATTGTATGAGAGTTAATTGAAAAATATTTTTACTAGGTGTGATTATAATATGTATTGTCATAACAACTTTAGATTGTATAGTTGGTTTTATAGATTCTTGTATTATGATAGAAAAATGTTTTATTAGATAACTATGTTTTACATATAAAAGAATCCAATCATAGTTGTGATGTATTTTTGTCTATCACACATATATGTATAATAGATGTTAAAAAAATCTAAAATTTAAAAAAAAATTGATTAAAGATGAATCAAGTAAGAAAGTGAATTTAAGAAGTTTGGGAGACTATTTCATAATTGTATTGCGATACATATGAACAATGCAGTTTAAGAAAAACTAAAATTTCAAAAAGTTGATTAAAGATGAATCAAATAAAAAACTAAACATTAAAAGTTTGGAACACCTTATGGTACACATTAGGAAGGTGAGCAAAACAATCAAAAGTTCATTTGGGCTGTGAAGTATAGTAACTCGGAGAATCTGTTCTGTGAGATGTCAAGATATGATGTTTAGTCCTGGTTTCTATACATGCCAAAACTCCTCTAACAGAGATCAAAGTTACATTCTTACATGGCCGATGAAGAAATCATAATGTCGCTGAATAAACTCAATTGGATTTAATTTTGAATCGAATTTACAAAAGTATATGCTCTGCAGTTAATACAACTGCTGCTTTATCATACTAGTATGACAAAATTGTGTAGTGCACATACTACTACAACAGGGGCAGTAAACTGCTCCTGCACAAGTAGTGCACTCTATGAATGCCAGGACCACAGCTAGCAATGCTCTGAGATGAATTTCGATATAGATCCCAAGTTTCATTAATCAAATGGGATGCCGCAGCCAATGAGAACAAGTTCTGATGCAGAGTCTTGGCAGAAGTGCTGGAACATGGCTGATGTTGAGGCTGTGCTGCAGAGACATTGATGTAGTTCCCCTGTTGACTCCAACTCTTCCCAATTGACAGCTTTGAATCTGTTACTACACATTTCTTCTGTGAATGGAAGCTCCTGGATGGAGGAGCCATTACTAATCTCTGATTTTAACAGAGGTTTGTCCGATGTTGGAGATTTACTACTGGAAGATCTCACATCAATCCACTGACCATGGGTACTTGTGATCCAATTAGGCCTGTTAGCAACATCTTCAAATTTACAAGCTGCCACCAGTGTCATCACTCTGTCCCTGGGAGAAGGCCTTGGGCATTGCTCAACTGATCTATTCACGTCCGCATTGAATTCCCCAGTTGGGCTGGGGATGCTCAGTGACAGAATGGGAGTTACAGTCTGAAAAGAGTAGGAATCCCATACTTGATTCCTAAAATCCAATTGACTAGTTGGGGATCCCGGACCACTAATGGCCTCCTCTGTTTCCATGGCAGAGCAGTCCTTGTTTAGAAAAGCATGGTTCAACAGCTCTGCACTGGTCCACCTCTTCTTGGGATCTCTCCGAAAGCATTTCTCTAAGAAATCCCGGATCTGAGGTGAAAGCCATGCAGGCAACTCAGGCAGCTCCTCCGTGCATCCAATCCGATACATTGCTGCGAGGGGGCTGGCAACGTGGTTCCATGGAGGCCTGCCAGTGGCCATCTCAAGCACAGTGCAGGCGAAAGACCAAATATCAGAAGCAGCCCCCTGCTCCACCTGGTTCACCACCTCTGGAGCCATCCACTGAGGGGTTCCCCTCAATTGCAGGACCTCCTGGCCCTTTTCCTCATCATCAAACCTCTTGGCAGAACCAAAGTCAGCAAGCTTCACACCATTGGAATCCACAAGAACATTCTTCCCCTTGATATCACAGTGCACAATCCCCTGCCTGTGTAGATAATCGATCCCATGTAGGATGCCGCGTGTATATGCTCTGATCACTGATTCGTGCAGCTTCCCACCAAACTTACTCAGCAGATCTACCAAGCTACCACCTGGCATGTATTCTATGAACAAATTGTGCACCCTTGCACCGTTCTCGAAGCTGTAAGCGCGCCCCAGACAGCGAACGATGTATGGAGAATCCAGGCACCCCAAAAACTGGTACTCATTTTCCAAAGCGACACTAAAACCGGCTGCAGATTTGATTGCAAAGAGTTGGCCATTAGAGCTGCTCATGGCGAGGCTGACTGTCCCAGAAGCTCCGGCCCCAACAAT
>ML786892.1:1212892-1225484 GCA_009831015.1 Picea engelmannii | reverse complement strand
CAATCCGACTTTCGGTGGTGGTGTAGTGAGGTTATAAAGTCCCCATGGGAAGAGGGCGGGTGAAGAAAGCCACAGTGACAGTTGGAGTTGCTTTCTTTGACAGCCACCCAAATCACCTGCCGATGCTTTGCTTTCTCCGCCGCCCAAGTCAGCTGCTGCCGTCCGGTGCGTTTTCTTGCTTTTTTGGCCGCCCTAGTCACCTGCGGTTGCTTCTCAGACGATGGAGTTTTATCGGCAGCGAACCTCCGACGTGTAGTAGAATAAAAAATACGTGAGTGCCATTGGACGTGGATGACGTGTTTGTCAGGGTCACGCCACGTGTCCAATCGCGTAATTCGAGCGGGGAAGACGTTGGAAACGTGGGTGTGCGTTCTCTGTCGTGTGTTTTTCCAATTGAATATCCCGTTTGTGAACGTAGGTGTGGAGTATAATATCGTCCAGGGTACCCACTTTTGATCTTCATTCGGTTCCAATCGAATGTGTGTTGGATACGCTACTGTCCGGAGGCAGGTCGGTGAGATATATTTATATATGTGATTAAGAATATAATAGTAAAACAAGGGTTGCGAGTAGTGTAGTTTAATTAATCTTTTGTTGAGAAACTTTAAGAAACTTTAATATTAATCTTATGGGCATTATCAATTTAATTTTTATTAAAATGGATGGATTAATCAATCTTTTGATTATAAACTTTAATCTTATGGTCACGAATTTGCTAGTATATTTTTGTCATCATTGAGAAAAAGGAAACTTTTAGAAATGACAATCAACACCAAACATTTCTGCAAACAAAAGAGACTGAGGTTTAATTTACAAAGATAGAGGTTTATTTATACAATGGAATAGGCCCAATGGTAGCTATATCAACTTAGTGGATAAGAACACTCAACTTAGTGGATAAGAACACCTATGTGAGCTTAGAGCTCACAAAACTAATATGCATTGGAACTCTAACAAATCAATGGATGAGATTATTTTGAACATTAACTTGTTCGTATTTATGAATGCATACATTTATCATTACTTAACTTGTTTACTTTTTCACATTTACTTAATATGTATTAGAATTATGAAATTATTGTGATTGCTTTTAAAATGCCAAGGTTACTTCACTTTTAACATTTACTTACATGAAATTACTTCCTTCGTAGTGTGGTAAGGTTTGAGGAAATAACTCACACTAGTGGTGGGGAGATTTTGACAACATGACACATAGAGGATTGGGGAAAATAGTGCAAATGAATATTGGGGAGAATTTCAAGACTAGTATTAGTAGATAAATAAAATGGCATTCAAATGTGCATGTTGTTGCCCAATGATCCCGCCCACACTCAAGAATGAGCCCACCCACACTTAAGAGTTAGTTGATTATGAGAGGAGAGCGACATTAATCCTTGCAAGAATGCAGACGTTGCATTCAAATATGTAAAGAAGAATGATTTATATGTTTAAATGTGTTTTTCTTTGGAATTAATGTGTTTTTGTCTCCGTACATCTCTTCATATATTTGGAATTAATGTGTTTTTGTCTTCGTGCATCTCTTCATATATTTAGAGAGCACACCGAATATGCATGCATTTAATTTTTTTTTTTATATTTGGTGCTCCATTATCTTCAAGTAAATAAATAATTTTACTAACATACTTATCTTTGTCTTTCTTTAAATTCTTGAACACAATTTGTAGATAAAGAATGGATGAATCCACTCTAATCTCAAATTTTGATTCTCCTACCTTTTCATTAACTTATTACCCTCCATTGATTTAAAACTAAGCGTTGAAAGAAGAACTTGTTCCGCTTAATTATTAAAAAACTGAGTTGACAAAGAATGCAAAGTGTCACCAAGTTCTTAAGAAAGAAAGAAAATGATTTTAGCATCCACAAGGCTAACAATAGCCTATGGGATAGACTGCCTCACACAATGATTTCTGCAGTTCAGCCCTTTTCATGTTCAACTTGATGATGAGCTCCCCCAATTTCTCCACTATCCCCTCGCTGAATAAGTTATTCCAAGAGCTAGCTGTCAAGATATTTATATAGTTGTCCTTGTTGTCTTTGAAAGCTTCACACTCTAAAATGAAATGTTTTTTTGTTTCCACTTTTTCAAAGGTGCAGAACACACACACCCTTTCTTTCCAAGCTTCTTTTTGTCTTTTCCAACACCCAGTTTCACAACGAAGTTGATGGGAATTGGTTCTTAATTGGGCAATAAGCATTTTGGCTCTCCAATATATATTGGCCCCTATGTACACTTTTTGATGATGATTGTATGTGGGGTTAAACTCTTCAATATAATACTCTTTCTTTCTCCCGAGCCCTTTATCCCAAGTTCGCTTGTGGAACCTATCAATAACAAAAGCCTTTATCTCTTTATTGTTAGTAGGGCACTTGTTCAAGTGGATATCCCATTTACTAAGCCATTTAATATTTTGTCTCATCCACGTCTTATTTCTTTTGCTCAATATGTCATTGAAGACGACCTTAGGCCATCGACTGTCTTCCATTTGCTCAATTTTTTTAGATATCTTATGAGACGCACCATAGCAATTGCTTCAATAGGAGCAGCCCCCATTTCACTCAGCATGATATCATAAGGGACTGGACTTTTAATTTTAAACTTGTTTGCGATCAAGCGCTTTTGAATCTTCTCAATTTGTTTCCACTATAAGTTAGATGTGTTGCTAGCCCACACTTCACAACCATATAGAACCACCGGGATCACTAAAATCCCAAAGAGAGTTTGCATAGTCTTCCAATCCCATAGCTCTGCTTCTCTACATCTATTTTGAAAAGCATAGAACACTTTCCAACCTCCCAAAGTTCTTTTCTTTCTGCAACCTTCCCAACTTAGATTTTTGTTGAAGTCAATTCCAAGGTATTTGTAATCTGCCACTTCTTCAAGAGTGTTGTCTTCAAAGTAGAACTTATGTTGCTTATGTTTTCTTTTGCTAGAAAAAATTACCACTTTCGTCTTGCTAGTATTGACTTGCATTCCCACTATACTACAAAAACGCTCAAGGGAAATTAAGTGTTCTTGCAACCCAAGAGCAGATTTAGCAATCAGAGTAAGGTCATCTGCATACAAAAGAAGCCTTATCACAAAATCACCCAAAAGAGCACCATCACCCTCATGTGAGTTTAACCACTCTTCAAGTCTGTCAATATATAAGCCAAAAAGGGTAGGGGACAATGGACACCTTTGCTTGACCCCAATATCACTCCTAAAACTTTCGGAGATACCAGTTGACGTTCTGATTTTGACTTTAACCTCCTCATACAACCTATGGACGACTGCTCTAAGATGTATAGGAACCCCAAGTTCCTCCATTCTATGCCAAAGCTTATCTCTAGGGACCATGTCAAAAGCTTTTTTGAAATCGACAAAGCAACAAAAGGCTTCCTCTTTTTTCTCCCACACTTTTTCAATGATGTGCCTTAGAGTTATACCGTGATTAATCGTTGAGTGTTTAGGTCTGAAACATGCTTTCCCTTTAGCACGCTTATCCCCTTCTTCCGCCCACTTGTTGATTCTATTTTCTAGCATACTTCCAGATAACTTTGCAAACAGGGGGTTTATCATTATGGTCCTATAGTTGGAGGGATTGTTGACATCCCCACACTTGAAAAGTGGTATTGCTAGGCTTGTTGTCTAATCTGTAGGGAATCCTTGTTGAATGATGTTGTTGAAAATTTTCATAATGTGAGGTGCAAGAGTTTTTGAACCCCACTTTAGATATTCTGCCTGGAGTTCAACTAAATCTTTTGCTTTTCCAACACCCAACTTTTTGATACCCACCTCAATTTCTTGCACAGTGAAGAACTTAGTAGTAGTGTTGACCAAGGGAGGGGGGTCCACCTTAGGATCTTGCTCATAAAGTTGCTTTGCATACTCAAACTATTGATAGGTTGTGATATTATTTTCAATTTGTTTCTTTCTCGTTTGAAGCTCCTTCCAAAATAACTTGGGGTTATTTTTCCCCAAGAAGATTAATTCCTCCCTCCTTGAGATCATAAAATCATCTTTCTTCTTTCTTACAATTTCCCTGTAATATTTTATGTTTATTTCTTTATGGCTTGACTCTTTCAAAGTTTTCCTTTCTATTTTGCATTCCTCATCAAACCAAAAATTAACCGGAAAGCAATTTGTTTCAGATTTCCTATTTTTTGCTCTTTTTCATTCTGTAAGTGCGCTTTGGATTAAATTTGTTAGCTCATGGCTATGAAGGCCCTCGGATGGGATTTTCTCCTTGTTAAACAACCTCTTTAGTGTTATCTTGAAGGTGTTACAGATTTTTTGAGTCAACATAATTCCACCCTTTGAAGGAGGTTGTCAGATGTGCTTATTTTTAGTCCCATGTTGTTGTTGTTCAGCCCAAGTTAGACTTAAATAGATCGGTTTATGATCCGATTTCAACTCTCATAGTTGTTCACCAATCAAAACTTCCTCCATTTTCTCACACAAACCATGTGAGCAAATTGCATAGTCTATTACACTTGCTCCATTGTAGGTATTGCAAGTGAAATTGCCAGAATTCGCCCATCTAGCCACCCCATTATAAATGACTAAGTCAAATACCCCACATAAAGTAAGCAATTGTTCCCCAAAAAACTTAGATCTTTTGTTGTCCTCTGAAACTCTTGTCCATTGATGATTTCTCTCTTATGTAAGCCAAATGGGGTTGCAGTCTTCCTTCCAATGAAGAATACTAGCTTGTTCACATGTTGTCTTGGCATTGAAATCACCCACTATAAGGACTTTGCTTAGTTGAGAGTACGTTGCAATATTGTCTTTTAAGGCTGCAAAGGGGTCTTTGTGGTCAAGCCCCCTACTTTTGTAAGTTTTTGAAACATGTGGAGAAAAATAACATGCTGCAATCATGATGATGTTACCATTTTTTGATATTTTAAACCAAATGAATTGTTTATTTGAGTCTTCTCTTTCTAACTGAATGAGACAACCTTTTTTTTTTCTTCACTATGACCATGATACCCCTGTGTCCTTTACCATTCTCAGTTGCTTTGTTCCACACTGCCATCTTCACATACTCTTCAAACACAGGGGTCTTACACCCTTCATGCTCATGTGTTTCCAATAGACAAATTATGTCCCTATTTTCTGCGATAGGTCCTAACCCAGGTCCCCGCCTCCAAGGATAACCTCTGCAATTCCAACAAACTAAACTTAAGGAAACCTGGGAATAATTTGGTTGCTATTTGTTTTGGTCTACAAGACGCAAAGTTGAGTCTTCACCCCTATTTGTCCATATTGGCCTTGTTGCATATTTTCCTGCTAATGAAATTGTTGTCTCTTCTTGGCGATCAACTTGTTGTCTTGTTTTAGAATGAGGACCGAAAAAGGAAATAACAACTTTTCATTTGAACAACCATGCCCTTTTGCCCACGTCCCTTGCTTCCCTAACCTTTAACAACTCTTCCCTTATTTCCTCTTGCTGTCTAATAGCTAAATCTTCGTCTAGAAAAAGCAAGAGCCTCTCAAGAGTTGCTTCTTGCCTAGGAGAATTTGCTTGTCACGTATGCTTGACATGATGACTTTTTATGGGCCTAGATCTCTCACCACTAGGCTTACCCACCCTCCATTCTTGGCAAATTCGGCCTTGCCAAAGCAACTTGTCCTTCAAAAATTCACTTGTAAGATCGAGAGTACGTTCATTTTTTCCATACTCTCTCACACCTTTTATAGTTATGTTTGTTTCTCTACCTTGTCTTTCCTTGTTTTCTCTACCTTGCATGTTGTCCTCTTGGCTGTGTGTTTCTTTTTCCATATGAGTAGAATTGCTAATGACTTGTGTCCAAGTTTTGGAATTTTTTTGTAAAATCTCTTTTCTCTTCATCCCTTGCTTCACTCCATGGGTGTATGCTTGTTCACTTGTTTTCCCTTCAGTTTTGGGTGTTTTAGAGTTCATCACCTCTCTAATTTCCACCGTGGAATCTTCCCTGATTTGCCCAACATCCTTCAAGCCTTTGCTTCCAAAAGGGCTTCTTGCAACATTATCACTCGCTCTGTTAAAACTTTATTGTTTTCTGTTAAGTCCTAGTTTTCTACTGTTAATAGTTGGATTTGAAGGTCTCTCTCATTCCCTTTGACTTCCAAAACCTCCAATCTCCTCTTGGCATTTAGTAACTCTTGCACATACAGGTCAGATGACCATATCAGAGGTGTGGATGTGGGACTGTACAACTCATAATCACCGTTGTCTTTATTTCTGTTGCTATTACACCTTTGCAAAGGAGGCTTGTTTGAAATTTTATTATGGAGGGCCAATTTTTTCCTTGTCTATTCCCATTTTAGACGAGCAACTTTACGTTTTAGAATACCCCGAAACTGTTTGGCATTGACCCAAACCCACTTCCCTTCTTTTCTTGAAGAGGCAATTTTCACTTGACCTAAATGGTTTATTTCACCCGAGATAGGTATCTCTTGCCCATTTTTTTATGAGTGTTGAATGTATTGTCATTTCCATATAGGACAAATAAAAAAGAAACATAGAATAATGAACATGACAATACCTGCTTGTCCCACCTAAACCGCTTGTTGTTCCTGTTCCCAAACCTAGACCTGTTGTTGTTCCTGTCTCAGACCTGTCACTGTCCACTCCCGACTAGGATGGCCCACCACACTGCTAGAAACCAATAGACCCCACTGCGTTTCTTTTTTGTTCTGTAAGTTTATTTAGTCGCACATGTTTTGGACTGCGTGATGTTGCCCTTGGATGCTTTGTCGTTATGGTTCACGCGTGCATAGGGCCTCCACAGTAGATATCTTCCTCCGTGTCCGTGTTGAGAAGCACCTCTACCTATAATGGGACTGGGGTTGGAGAGACATTACCTGAATTGACGCAGAGCAGTAACATTGTGTCTCCAAGCTAGTGGAATACAATTAAGGGATCAGTAAAAGGCAGTAAACATAAAATAAAATAAAATAAAAATTTTTAAATTAAAGGAATCAATAAAAGGCAGTAAATTAATATTTAAAATAAAAAATTCCAATCAACTGATAATTGAGGTTGGAAAATGACCTCTCCATGTTATTAGTCCCTGCCCTTCAGGCTAGTAGGGACTAATAGTAATCGATTTTCAGCTTTTCAATTAAATTGACACAAAAACCAATGTTTTATAACAGTTTTAACCAAAGTTTTCGGCAAAGCATACAAATCAGGTGGTTCATTAGTCTAAGTTTTAAATTCGACTTCTTATTTGGCCTCTTCCCGAGGCAGAGGGCAAAAGAGCTTAGTTTATCAACAAGTTTATAGCTTAGTTTATATGCTCGTTTTTCTGAAACCAAGTAATGCTAGAAATGTTCTAGCATTACTTCTTAACATTTACTGTTTGCTACAATCCATTTACTGTTTTCTATTCAGTGGATGCACCGTTGTCATTTACAACACCACAGCTGCCATTTGCAACACCTTGCAAAACTACATGATCCCGTTCCAACACTATATCCCATTCCAACGATATAGTTGTTCCCACACTCGACCCTCACGAGAGAAAGCTTCTTCTATCAACTGCTTGTTCCCATGCTCAACCCTCACCAGAGAAATATTCACGCCCAACCTTCATGAGATAAAGCTTCTTCTATCAACTGCTCTTAATCATGAAGATAATATGGACAATGACCGCCTGAACATACCAGGTATTTTAACAATTTTATCATTTTGTTGGTAAGAAAATGACTCTTAAGCAGTAAAAATAGAAGAATGTTGTTTCACCATTTTGTAATCATCTATCATTGAAGATAATATGGACAATGACCGCCTGAACATACCAGGTATTTTAATAATTTTATCATTTTGTTGGTAAGAAAATGACTCATAAGCAGTAAAATTAGAAGAATGTTGTTTCACCATTTTGTAATCATCTACCATTGCTTGGTATTTGAAAGGATTTAGAAGCAGGCTAGAAACAAACAGGAGGAGCCGCATCCAAGCAACCCTACACACACGAACATTTGTGGTGATTAATATAAATTGAAGCAGACGGTATATACTACTGTATTGTTGTTTAATGGTAATTATTAGCTGATCGCTTGAACATACCAGGTATTTTATCAATTCACTATATCTAGTCAGGTTGGTCGTACCCTCTAACTTTTTAACAATTCACTATATCTAGTCAGGCTGTTTGTACCCTTTGACTTTGGCATCCCTCGCTTCTAGTAATTTTTGGGCAGCCAAACTTCTCTAGCTTTTAACTTATCCATCCATCTATTCAGCTTTCCATAAATGATATACAACTGAAACCCTTTGACCACAGATACCGAGCTCCCTGGTGTGATGAAATGGGAATAAAAAAGGGCCCTTGGACACCTAAAGAAGATCAAATACTTATCTCTTATATAAAAAAGCATGGCCATGGAAAGTGTCTTGAACTGCCGAAACATGCAGGTTTGTACTGCGCCCCAGCTATGTGTATAATGCACTGATATTTTAAAGGATTTGCAAGTATTAACTAATTTAATCCTATATTGTCATAGGACTTATGCGATGCGGGAAGAGTTGTCCACTGCGGTGGACAAATTATCTAAGACAAGACATAAAACATGGGAACTTTAGTCTCAAGGAGGAGCAGACTAAAGTTGATTTCCAAATAGCATTTATAAGGTGTTCTTTAGGCAGAGAAGGTCATTAGAATATTTGTTTTTCAATGGCATAAACATGATAAAAATTGTAGCTGTGACCAAGAAAAAACATTTTTTTTTTCTTTTTATTTATGTTTATATTTTATTTTTAGTTTTTAGATGAAAGATCAAGTTAATTTTAACTTTTATGTGTACAAAACATATATGGCTAGGAGCTAAGCGGTTTAGCTAACTGATCTATAGGAAACCTTAATTACCTTTGATGCCAAATGGGCCTATGACCAACCCCATACCTTGAACAATTTCATCATTTTTTTTGTAAGAAAATGACTCTTAAGAAGTAAAATTAGAAGAATTTTATTTTACCATTTTGTAATCATGCTTGGTATTTGAAAGGATTTAGAAGCAGGCTGGAAACAAACTAGAGGAGCCGCATCCAGGCAACCCTGCACACACGAACATGGCCTTTAATCTAAAACATATGTAGAGGAGGTTTAGAATACGACATAACTTACTTTAAGTTAATGAATGAAAATGCAGTTTCTGAGATGCATAATTCTTCGTTTCTTCTTGGACAGGACATCATAATCAAAACATAGTGAAAATTTCAGCTTACAATAGAATCAAAATGCAGTGACGGTTAAAATTTCAACTTACAACTCCTCCTCCTCTTGCTCCTCGGGATCAACTTGATTTCTGCTAAAAGATCTTTCCTCCGTAAGTTTTTTAAGCATGATTCGAAATTGGCTACCATTTTTGTGTAACGTTTAAGTTATTGTAAAATTTCAGCCTCCTCCTGCTCGTGATCCACAAGAGTTATATTGCCATGCCAAATGTAGCGAGATCAGCCATATCCAACATGCAGGATGCATGATCTAACTAATAAATACCACGTGTTATCAATGTAATTACATTGAATTTATGTTGTGATGAATAACAATCGATTTCTGCTACGCGGTGACCCTGTGTGATCTCGGATTTGCTGAAGCGAACATGTGTAATTTTTTACAAATGACTGTGAAGGTATTGGGAATAAGTACTTCCCAAGGTAGAATATAGTCACGCGCAGGGCACGAAACCATATTGGGATTATCAACTTGGTAAGCTTTTTCATTTTAGCATTGACACGTGGACTATAGTTACAAAAATGATATTTGGGTTTCGTCTGCATACAACTTAAATCATAAATAAACATGTCCTTTTAAATGCAACTCTTTCTCAGGTTTATTAAATGAGTTAAGGTTATGAATGTTAGACCTAATTACCATAAATTATAATTCATCTACCCTCCATTCCCAAGTCAACACTATTAGAAAGAACCAATCGTTAAGAGCACAAGATGTCCATCATGGCACCAGGAAATGAGAAATCGTCAATTCGATGTCTCACACGCTACATACGCCTTGATACAAAAATGCTCGATTTCCAGACAAATTCTAAAATTCAAATAGGTATTAAATGTATGGTGGGACACATAAATAATAAAGTCCTGATGGTTTTCGTCCACAGTAACCGTGACATGTGAAGAAGACAAAGGGAAGGCCGAGTTGTTGGTTCCTCCTGTTGAAAAAAGTTCACTGTAATTGGTCAAGGAGTTCCTAGAAAATTTTTAGAATGACAAAATGCACTCTAGAGTCTTAACCCTTACATTCATAGAGCCCCTAAGAAGCAGTCACGGCATGAAATGTTCAACTCTGTCTCCATGAAAGGTTCTAGAGTGCTCTACTCCTTTACAGTTTGAAGAAGTTATCATGCTCCACCGCCAACAATCACCTACATGTAATCCTCTATGGAGGCAAACAATATCAAGCCTATTACACAGCTGAATATGAATCCAATGCAACATAGATAGAGTGTAACAAATATGATTTACACATTAACAAAGTCTCTTCAAAAGGAAACACAAAAGGTTGGAATAAAACTTCATATTGGAAAATTTAGTATGGGTTCATAAAAAATTGTTGTTACAGATGACAAATAAGGATTTTCAGTTATAAGCAACAGGTAACTAGTACCTTCATTTTCCAAACAATTTCCAGAATTTGCAAGAAACCTGACAAAGTTCCT
The DNA here is from genome assembly GCA_009831015.1 of Picea engelmannii. Taxonomy (NCBI): domain Eukaryota; kingdom Viridiplantae; phylum Streptophyta; class Pinopsida; order Pinales; family Pinaceae; genus Picea; species Picea engelmannii. Next base: position 1,214,818 of record ML786892.1, on the reverse strand, counting down.
CCCTTACCAGGATAACACCATGCAAAATAGAATTGTCAAGAGGAAACTTGGTAGATACATGCACAAACAAGATCAGTTAATGAAGAACTAAGGGACAAACTTGTGATCCAAATATCCACAGAGACAATACGTCAAGCATAAAGGGTACAATACAGATGTTTTCTGGGCACTAATAAAGTTTAGGGTTGAAATTTAACTCCAAGTTTATTAAGCACCCACATTCTCAGAAAAGGCCTGTGAGGTCTGCCACAAGTGCTTGTGAATTTTCAATCGCCATGGTCTATACAACAACGATTTAGTTCATAGTGGTCTCGGTGACCCAAGTATCTAGACAGTAAGTGACTTCTAACTTAATAATATATTATCTTTATTTCACAAGCCATTGTAGGGTTGAATACTATAAAAATGCACACAGAGTGGTGGGTTACACACTCCATAAACAAATATATGTACATGGAGTGCAAACCAGAGGACGAATTTATTTCTATGGAAGCATCAGACAAATATGGTACACTAGTTATAACTGATACCTAAATAACTTTGAAGCAGAGAAGATAGGATGGTGCCATGCAGATTCATTGATACGGGACCAAAAATAAGACTAAGGAAGCGCCATTCTCAAAACCAAAACTAGTTCGTCTTTGGAGCTTCCAGCCTTCGAGAGGGGAGGAAATACCGAGGAGAGCATAAATCTTCTTGTATCTAAGTTCAAAGATATGAACGATGAGTATAGTTCCAGGTGAACTATATTTTAGACAATATTTTGGCAAAACGTAGATAAGACGTCACCCGCCAGACTAGGGCAAGACATTCACTGAACCAACTCTCTCAAATACGTAAATGAGTTGGATCATATTACATGCAGAAGCTCTGGTCTTGCTAACTTTGGTGCTGGTCCACTCCGTGGCGTATTGAATTAACTAATATAGAGCCCTCCTGCACGAGTAACCTACCGTGCCTTGCCTTGTTGGGTTTACTCCTACCCTCCAGAAAAAGTTGCCCTACATCGTATGCAAATTCCCTTGTGAGATTCTAGAGAGATTTGTTGTTCAAATGTGAATTTCCCTCCTCGCCCTCCTACCTCCTCTACTTACTGATTCTACTGCCTTACCTCCTGCTAGCCTTGAGTTTAGGTTTAGTGGATCAAACTTGCGGAGCCCCGAGCTATCCATATCACGAACCATCTGAGCGACCCATGAAGCCTTTTATCTAGACGAGATGAAGCTAGTGAATCTGGATCTCGATTAACAAGGTATGGCTCTTGAAATGCTGCAGATGGGTCTACTTTCACCTCCATCACTGCAGGTGGTTCTAGATAAGGATCTGGGTGGGGTGATGGTTGTCGAACATATGTTGGGTCTTTTTGATCTCGACCTATCACCAATGGTTATGTATATTCTTCACCTGGAACTAAATCTGCCCCTGGAACTGGGTCAACTCAATCTCGATTTGCTAGATATGTAACTTGTTCAAATACTAGGTAAACTCCAACCACTGGTTCAAATACAACTGATTCAGAATCAATAGGCTTTCGAACTAAAGAATCTGTCTCCGGGTGAGGTGATGGTTTTTGAACTGGCTCGTATGCTTATGTTAGTGGTGGTGACTCCGTTGCTGGTGCGTATAATGGTGGATCAATTGCTGAAACCACTGCTGCCTATACTGCTTTATTTTCTACTGGTGATGGTATTTCAATCTCTATTGTTGGCTTAGATATTAAACTAATCCAAATGCTAAGGAATGGCAACTGTAGATATTACTACCTCTATTTGTCATATCCGTTGATATTAATGACAGGAAACAACAAACTCCTCTACCTTATGGGTAGAGAATTGTTGCTCTGCAACCTGCCTTGTTTGGAAATTAAGAGCTTTATAGCTTTCTTTAAAAATGTAATGCCGTGGATAGTGAAAGAAAAAAAAAATG